>VZRR01012542.1:276881-397349 GCA_013398015.1 Oreocharis arfaki
GGGGGGGGGGGGGAGGGTGTCTAGGGCTGTCTATCAAGGGGATAGTACAGTTAATTGGAAATTAATTTACAGGCAGTGCAAGCAGTCCATCAGTTCTGCCATCTGCATCAGTGACAGGCCAGATCATTCAAGGCAGAGAGAATTACTTATCCTGGGGCCAGGAGGAAGAGTGCAAATGTGAGACTAGTCCTCTCTCTTTCCTTAGAAGGCAATCCTACAGAAGCTATAGGGTTTTTCCAAGCATCCCTGGAATTTCATGTCTGATTACATCCATACCTGGTTGTTCCTGCTTCCTCTTTCACTTCAGAGAACGCTGGGCAAAGAAACATGTGGCATGAGGAGGGGCCAAGAGGCAGGGGCGTGACCTGGTGCCGTAGAGTTGGTGCTGCAGGGTTTTTCCATCCACAGATTTCCCTGGGGCAGGGGGCTTTGCCCATGGAGCCAGAAAGATTTAAGAGCTAGTGGAGTTCACGGTGCTAACACAGAAACTGGTGTTTTATTGTGTGATTGTGTAATTTCCAAAACCCTTTAAGCTTAAGATGTGAAACCTCTTAAGCTACCCAGAATGATGCAGTGTTTGTAAAGATTTATCTTTTCAAAGTTTCCATGCTTTCCCCTCCATGACTCTGCAAGGATTTTGAAAGAGCAAAATGAGCGTAACTCAAGAGTGGACAGGTAAACCTATTTGCCTTACCAGCAAGGAAACAGAAGTGATGGTCATGCCTGAAGTAACTGAATCTGGAATTCTGTCATCTTTGAAACTTGTGTTTGTAGCTGCCCTTTATGTTCAAGTCGTCTTTCATGAGAATGTGGGTAGTCTTGTATTCGGTGTCTACTCTTAAGCTGTTTGCCATAAATATGGCTCTGTGGGGTTAACCAGCAAGAAATTGCCCATTTACAGGAAGGCAGGCAGAGCCCCTGTACCTTCTCACGTGTGGTATTGACTTCATTGATTGGTTTGAGCCACGATGTAAAACCAGAGACCCAGTTTAAGTAGGCTGCTCAGCTATGTCCTCATGACCTACTGACCATGGAGGCAGCATCAAATTAGTACTCAACATGCGTTCATGTACTTTGCTAAATGAGACTAATTGATTAAAAGCTGTGTGGGGTGATCAGATCTATTTAAGTTAAATTCCTTCAACTTCACTGTCAAATTACAGAGTTTTTTTGCTGTTCACTAAAAATTATTACTCTTTTTTACCAAGGCTTCTGTTTATTACACAGATTTTTGTCTATTATTATTATTTACTTAGCTTACTAAGAAGTGAGAAAGGGTTATTTGGGATTTTGGCAGTGAAGAAAAATAATTACTCTAAATGCGGGAAAATATTCTCTTTCCCTGATACATTTGAAATGTAATTTTATCTGGCAATTAGAGCCTATGAGAGACTGACTGGCTGAGTATATCATGACATTATAGCCGTGATCAAACAGAGTTCACTTTAATTAATCTGATTATTGTACATTTTGTGGTACTCTAAAATTGTTTAGATTCCCTGACATTTATTAAGAATAAACTTCTCTTTTACCTAGAGATGATTGCATGATGCAGAATTATTAATGGTTAGTCATAAGAAACTAATCAAGTTAGAGGCACCATGAAGTGAGGGAATGAGCACCGAACCAGCAGCTAAGTTCTTACGTTAATTTGATGCATGGTCTTGGAAAAAAACACTGCTCATCACTATCTCTTGATTTTCCTTCAGCTAAAGAAGGAACATTAATATTCATCTCCCTACTTTAGCAGTTTGGGGAGAATTATCTAATGCACATGTTTGTAAATAAAATGTTAGTGCTTCAAAAATATCAGGGTTTTTAAATCAAATATTTTTATTTTTTTATATATTTATATATATGTGTGTGTGTGTGTGCATTCAAAGAATTAGTAATGAAACTAGAGACCTGATTATGCTATTTCCATCTGTAGTTGCCAATCCATCAAATAGTAAGGAACATTTATCTATTATCTACTTAAATGACTTCTGTCACCAACAGAACTAAGGAGAACTTCAAGGAGAGTCAACTGCTTTCTCAGACCTTTAGGTATACATGTAATTCAAAATTTTACTTGCTCTTAACTGCTCACTGATTTATTTGGAGTGAAAAAAATTTCATGTCTATTGAAATACGAATGCTTTGCCTTAATTTTTTAAAGTAGTTTGCTTAAGAAGACACAGCATAGAAGGAGTCTAGGAACAGAACTTGTTTCTTCCGGAGTCCTCATTTATTCAATGTAATTGCAATGTTCTGTGAGTGTTAAATAACTTGGGCTCAGCTTTGGTGTAAATCTATTTAAATTAAAGGCTCAGGCTCTGAGATGAACATGTTTTATTTGTGTAAAAACTCACGTATTTTCATTCCAGTGGAGCAGTGTAATCTTTCGGCCACAGGAATTCTTTCCTCCAGGATGTGAAAGGCTGTTTGAAGAAAAAGCTGAGCCCTACAACAAACCAAGGCCTCAGTGGTGTTGTGTGTTCCTTATTAAGTAATTGTACATTTATGGTAGCAAATATTAAAAATCATGGAATCATAGAATTATTTAAGATAGAAGGGACATCTGAATGCCATCTGGTCCAGGCCACTGTCCCCCTCAGCATCTGCACAAAACAACGCTAACTTCAAAGTTGGAACTAATTTCAGACCTACATCGTGTTACCTGGGGGCATCTACAAACGGTCTATTATTTCCACCTTCCTCAAAATTTATCGTGGTGGATTTCTTATCTATCGTCTGGGTATTTTTAGAATATAGTCATCATCTACTAAACACAGTAATGGTGTCATTCAGCTGAGTCAGTCCTTGATCATCTCGTCTAGGTTTTCCTGGACACCAACCTTTCTCAATATGTTTTGGAAGTAAAGGTTGGGCAAGCGACAAAATAATAAGGAAATATTTGCCTTGAACAGTGCCTAGACCATTTGACCGAGTTCCAAATAACAACACATGCAATATTGTTGTACTATAGTACAACCATAAACAGAGTTTAGTATCCTATTTTGAAATAATGTTAATGCTCGGAAAAATAATGTTTATGTTCTATCTCTCAGAAAAAGAGTCATACATGGGAAAAACAAAACAAAACCAAAAAAGCAAACAAAGGAAAAAAACTAACTAAGCGAGCAAAAAAAAACCCCAAATCAAACTTATTCCAGGATTATTTTAGGCCCTTTTCTTATGGCTTTTAACTTTCTGAGCCTGTGCCAGTTTACTGTGCATGCATTGGAAATACAGGTTTATCACTTACATAGTATTTTGCAGATTATACACTTTTCTTTATCCTGGTTGACCTTGCTTCTCCTTCTGCATTATGTAATTTAAATTTGTATTGTATGCACTCAAAATATAGATTTGGTGTTAATTACTGCATTTGGCATCCATTTCTTACCTCACAATTTACCACTCCACTAAATTAGAGCTTGAAGCTATTTCCACAGTCTTTAACACATTGTGGCTTTATTTAGACAATAAGTTCAATTGTTAAGTGTAGAAAAAGCATAAAGCTGTCCCATTTTAGAAGACTCAACAGGAAGGTGACAGGTCGGACAATCAGAACATACTGAATCTCGGTCACAGCAGCTGTCTATAGGTTTACTGAGGTCTTCTTCCAGTGTCATCGCTTGGACTTAGCATTCCTTAGCAGGGGGGTGCACTAGACACTCGTGGAGCACATCTTGACGTTTATAGAATCATAGAATCATTTAGGTTGGAAAAGATCCTTAACCCTCAACCATTAACCTAACACCGCCAAGTCCATCTCTATGGACCGTGTCCATAACTGCCACCTCTACGTGTTCTCTAAACACCTCCAAGGATGCTGGCTGAACCACTTCCCTGAGCAGCCTGTGCCCATGCTTGACAATCTCTTTGGTGAAAAAATCGTTCTTAATATACAATCTAAACCTCCCCTCGTGCAACTTTAGGTCATTTCTTCTCTTCCTATCACTTCTTACTTGGGAAAACAGACTGACCCCAACTCACTACACTCTTCTTTCAGGTAGTTGTAGAGAGCAACTCCCTCAGCCTGCATTTCTCCAGGCTAGACCCTATTATCTAGACCCTTCACCAGCTTTGTTGCTCTTCTTTGGATGCAAAGACCAAGAATCCTGCTCATTAGCTCTGAAATCCTTTTGTGATGTGAACCAGAGTGCTACGTGAGGACATCTAGAAGATTTGCTTCAAAAGTGCACTACTGTTTCAGATCAAGGCACCACTTAGACATTTAACAGATTCTCTTGAAAGGTCCTAAATACTTGCCTGTGAGGTAGTCTTAGGATTGGTCATGAGGTAAACTAAGGAGTCTGGAAGGAGTCATCCCCTAGAGTTTTGTTAGTAACTAACATCAGAAGTATGCCCTTTGGGTTTGCTATGATGACAGATCAGAATTACAGGAAACCTGAGTTTCTATACAAAAGAAGGTAGGCAAAACAAATAATTCTTTCTGGTAATTGTGACAAACATTTTGTTAGAATTAAACCAAAAGAAAGTTGTGCCAGAAATGCTCAATGAAACTGGTACAGAAAACCTCTTTCAGTCTTCTGCCAGATCAAGCCCACTGCAACCACATGACACATTTTCTAAACTCAGATCAGCTCACAAAACATTGACAGGAGCTTGTTCCAGCAGGCTTCACGCCTCATTGTGTATCATCTGTTGTGCAGCCAGCATAAACACATCCACAGTGCACAGTGTGCCTTGGTGATTCTCAGGGCAGTCAGTGCTGCAGCTTCAGTGCTGCCTGATTTGGAACATGCTCCTACTGCTGACTAAACCAACAGTGTACAGATCCAGCTCTTAGGACAGTGGCATTATGGCTGTGGGGTGCTCACATAAATCTACTTCCATTCTTTGGTAATGCTGCTTATTAAACATACAGTCCTAATTTCTCACAATAATGTTTATTAAAGTAATTTTTAATGACACTGAGGTGGGCTCTTCTTTCCAAGTTTTTCCTTCTGTGGCATTTGCAAAATGGCTTTTTAATGACTTCTAAGGCAGGAAACTATTATCAGTATTAGTAGTTCATACTCTGAGAAAACTCATTTTTTGCCTGAACAAACGATAGGCTGCTTTCCTTAGGTGTGAAAATGCAAGCGAAATATTCTGCTTTCAAACCATAAAATGGTTTCTGCTCAGAAACAAAAAAAAAAAACCCCAGGAGATAGACATAATTAGCAATTTGAATGTTGAATAGTTTATAAAGTGAATAAAATTAAAGTTTAAATGCATACCGTTTTTCTGAGCTGAGTTGTTTCTGAAGGTATGGTTTTAGTCTGAGTTGTTAAAATACTGAGTATATGTACTAAACAGTTTGGACAGATTGCCCTCCTTTCCACAGACATGCACTATTGGCTTTACTTATTTGCATAGATATACAAAAACATATTTTAGAATCACCTATTACTTATATTGGAAATAAAAGGTTTGATATTGTCTGAGGGCTCTTATGACACAATAATTATGGTACAGCTAATACAATGGCATCTTTCAGTGGTAATATTTTGACAAGTATCTTCCCTGAAACCAATGCAATAAGTTACTTAAAAAATACATTAATGTATCTGTTGACTCTTTGGACACTGACCTGTGAGCCGTCAAAAATCCTGTGGAATGGTATTAGGCTTTTCTGAAGAATTCCATGAGATATTTACCCCTACACTGAATGTAGTATCACAGTTGAATGTGGTATAATAAAAAAATGATGCTACTGAAAACATCTTATGAATATTAAAACACTTACATAGAATATATATTTTTTCTTATTGACCACTTAAAAATCAAGGATTTGTTTTCTCACTTCATAAGCAGCAGGAAACAAAAAATAAACCTGAGATTAAAGTATGTTTCATCTCTCTTAAATGATAAACATTGAAAGAAATGGAACACAAGTAAAAATAACCTCTTTTCCTCCTGATGAATAAGATTTTTTTTGAGTCTAATATTCCCTTAGGAGAAATTGTAATGCTTCCAGTTAGCTGGTGAAATGACAGCTGAAAATAGAGGCAGTGAGCAATACTATGCAGAATTAGTAAGTTCAAGGGAAAGCTCAAACTTTGGGCAAATTTGAGTCTCTTCCAAAACGAAAGACTTGAGACCTCTGAAACACAATTAGTGCAGTTATGTATTTCACTTGCTTCTGTTTTACAGCAATTTAGCCACTTTCTGACAGTCTAGTCATTGTGTATGGTTTTATACCTGTAATAGCTGAACAGTCTACAAATATACAGTCAGGATTCAGAGTCAGAAACTCAGTAATTCTCTCTAGTGTTTCATTCTAACTATATCTCTCTTTTTCTTTTTTTTCTTTTTCCTCCTCTCTTTTTTTCCTATCTTTTCCCCTCCTTAAACCTAATTTCCTAAGGAAACAAGACTCTCATGACCATTCTCCAAATGTGTCTGAGAGCTGTCTTCTTTCTAAACCAGCTTCAGGCAAACTTAACAGAGAGGTGGATTTCCAAAACTCTTGGGTAACAGTGACTGTCACAAGAAAAGGAAGCCAGGCTGTTTGTGCCCTCACTGAGCAAAAAAAAAACCCAAAAAAGATCAGCCTGTATTGAACACTAGGTAATGAACATTCACCTTGAGCAATCCATTTTTACTGGCAGTGAGTCCCATAATTATTCTATTATTAGGTGCATTGGACATTTTCTTCCTGTTGCAGACAAACTGCCAGTTTTACATCAGTGTTGAGTGTGTTTTATACATATATTATTTTACATATGCATTCATAGATGTATATATACGTCTCCTAACCAAAATATGTTCAGAAAACAGGAGAACTCATCCTCTTTATCCTGTGACTTCAGACACTCTTAAATTAATTTTCATGTTTCCACGCTGAAGAGAAGCTAATGAGCTTTCCATGAGCTCGCTGGGTAACCCTATACTGGGCCCAACTGCTTTGTATAGAAAATGCCTATTTTCACCATATGTATTTAAGTCTGGTTCCATGTGAAGAGCAGTGGTTTGACAGATGTTGTTACAATGACTGAACTAGTGTGTTCTTGGCAAGAAAATAATGGGGCTAATAGCATAGAAATATTTACAGCAAAAGGCACTGGTAGCGGGACAAACAGGAAAAAAAACACCACCAAAACTTGAATTTGGACAGACTGCCCTAACCTCTTCGTTCAGATGCTGAAGCAAAGTACTGCCTAAAGAGTTGCATCGATGGCAATATTTATTACACCTTCTGTCATTTAAACCACTGAAAAGTTGTTCTCACTTAGTAAAGACTTTACTGAACAACAGAGGACTCTTGTAAGCCTTGCAGGGCTTTTAGCTGAAATAATTGTTGTGTTTCAACCTGTATTGCAGTTCTGGTAGAATTACCTCTGTAATGTATTGGTGCTGAGGCTGAAGAGTTATTAATAATCTCTGAGAATATGTGTGAGCTCCATTAAAACAGTCAGCTGAAAATTCCTCTGTTGCAGCCTGTCAGGAATAACACGTTTTGGAATAGACTGTTGCTATTTCTTATTTGTATTTATAACAATGCACTGGGCTTACTGTTCTGAAAAAGGACTCTCTGGAACAGAAGAAGTGTCCCGAAGATCTTTGGTAAGGGAGTCTCCCTTGATGTCTAATGAGAGGTTTGTACGTGCACCAAGCTGCATTCCTACCTGTTAGACTTCCAGCTCTGGACTGAATCCCACCAACAGTCTGTTTCTGTTTTCTCCTGGCTTATTGCTGAGCACGGTTAATGCTCTCCTTGCCATGTACCTGTCTGAACTGCTCATGTTGCTCATGCATGGGTGGATAATCTCCGATGCTGGCATGCTGACACCACCCTTGAGAACTGCAGCTGCATGTCCAGCCATGGACTGAAGCAGGGGAGAACCGTGCAAGCAGTTCAGTGAGGCTGTCTATTAACTGTTGTGGTGTATATCAGGACAAAGAGAATTGGGCAGGGTTGGGTTCTGCTCTTAACATTCCTGGCTAGTGCAAGGGAATGGGTTCCAGGTTGCATTTGCAGTATAAAAGAGGGGTGCTTGAAATGGGATAGAGGCTGGCAGTCAGGCCAGCTGGAAAACCCTCTGCAAGATGCACAGATATATAGAAATATGTTTAGAAATAGTGGATGGGGAAGAATCACATGCGCGTCCTCTGGATCTAAGATGGAAGCTGGATGCATCCCTTGTTTGGTACCTGCTGACTGTATGGTCAGCAAGCACAGCTCAGGGCACAGAGAGACAGACCCGAGTGGCTTGTTTTTTGGCAGCAGTCCTGTGGCAGTAGTGCTAATATCAGGCAATGGTCTCCAGTGCTTTTTCTAAAAGAACAACTCTGGTTTTAAGTTCCAGCTGATTATAAGATGACATAATTTCTTTACCTCAGAACTAGTTTATTAAAAGTGGTGATACAGCCCACAGGTAGTATTCTCAGGACAAAGATTTCTAAAAACAGTAAGAACTTGTTTGTGCAAATTGCCAGGTATATATTGCAAGTTGCCAAGTATAGGGAGTAAAGAGTTCTGGAAGAAGGACGAGAGTTCAAATATGCTTTCTTTTTTTTTTTAAACTTGTTAATGCGTGATGTGTATTGAGTCAGGAAGTTGTGTTTCTGTGGAAAGAAAAATGAGACTTGACAGACATTCAAAGTATTTGGGTGATTGGTGGAACAGCTTGAGTTACTTTCCTTACATATAATTTTAAGAAACCTTTCTCTGTGTGCATACAAAAAGACAATGTTTTTGTTTTTACAGTAAAGTAAGCAAAGAAAAATACTAATGTTCTTATTTGCAGAAAAAAAAATTACAAGGTTGTAACACTGCAAATGGCTTCAAAAGCCTTTCTATTTTCAGCATTGTTGCATCCCTCATCTACAAGTGATTCAAGGCAGATGTTTTCCAAGGCAAGGAAAGCAATCAGGTTCATGCATGCATGGATATTGGCTGCATTTGACAAGCAAATGTAAAGCCCCGGGGATTTGTGTGTTTCTGAAATGTTTCATGACTTTATCACCTTCTAGCAACTTGAACTAAAGTAAATGTAGTACAGAAGATTGCATGAGAGGTATAAACTAGGGCAGAATTTGGTATGGTTTAGACATGGAATTTGGTTCTCCCACCTTGCTTCATAATTCTCCCATCTAAGTGATCACCGCAACTGGTCAGTTGCTTTGTGTGGGGCTTAAATCATTATCTAAAAGTATCCAAAAAGAAAAGCTATAAGTGAGGTGAAATTTTACGAGAGAAGAAAAGCGCCAGGTTTACTGAGGAAGGTCTGTTATCTGTCCAAGTGTGGAGCAGTTGGAATTACGTTACATGGTTTGTAACATAAGGGCACGGCAACCTCTGCTGCAGTAAACGAAGTAGTTCTAGCATGTATCTCTCTAATTTGTAATTATTTAACAACAGAAGATCATGTTGAGAATTGTTTTAACTGTTTCTGAAGTTTCTGGCTGAACAAGATGACATTTATGATGAAGTCAGTGTTCTTGCGAGTGGTAGAGTTGCTTTGCAAGATTTCTGACTGTGGCTTCCATTAGCACTGCTCCCAGATGGAAAGGATAAGGTTTGGTTATACATGTTGTATCTCTTAAGTTCAGAGGCATTGCTTCTCTGGGATTGTGTCCTCACTCAGGGCAACAAGTGTGTGTGAAAGGGGAGGTCATTATTTTACACAAGTTTGGCTGAATCCTTCTTAGAGAACCAGAAATTTCAAGGTCTTCAAAAAATCATTGATGGCTTTAAGGAGAAACTCATTTCCTAGTCTGATGAAGCAAACAGTCCACATGACCAAACACAATATGGATTCACAAATCATATCATTATCTCAGTGACACTGATTTCAAACTCATAGTTTCAAGTAACATTAGACCATTTTTCCTCTAAATGTATTTTCATAAGAGGAATTAGCCTTCATCACATACGGAAGAGTTTTCTTGATTTGTTGTGCCTGAAACAATCTCATCCTAGTCCTCTCTCTCAGGACCATTTCCTCCTTTTCTGCATGCAGGAGCAAGCACTGTCACACTCAGCACTTGCACATAGAACTCCAAGAGCATGTGAGCAGAGCCCCACAAAGCTGATGCAAATACCAGTGGAAAAACCAGACTGTCAAGGGAATGCTGAGCAACACGAAGGCAATGGGCTTATCCTCTCAACAGATCTGCTGCCTTCATTGGCACAGGATAACAGCTTGATATTTGCTCTCCAATTCAAGCTTCCATCTTGTCAGGTAGTGTGCTGCCTCTGAGCCTTTGGGGCAGCTGTCTGATATGTACGCATCAGGCTTGCACAGGCGTTTCTTACAGGCCTTTCTTTACAAGAGGTAAATCTTTTCCTAAATATGCCACCTCATAGGTTCTATGATTGTGGCACTCCCTGTTAACTGTTTTTTTAAATATTTGCTCAGCAGGAATTATTTTAAGCAAGATTTTGAGCTATGAATGGAGATATTCCTTTTTACTTAAGAATAGCACCAATATATGTTTAAATAAGTTGAAACATAATTATCTTGGATGATTTTATACTCTCTTTTACACTATTCCTTTCTGGAATATGGCATTGTAACATAGTTACCTGAAAACCAGTTTTTGTTTCAAGATTCAAATTAGGATCTACCAAAAATGTTTGGTAATCTAATTTTTTTGTTTGAATTTGATAAGGTTTTCTCCAAGTTCTGTCATTATCTTGTTGCCCTTTCCCATCACTTCTAGTATCTTCCTATTTAGGGAGCAGTTGAGCTGTCACATCTCAGGATAGCCAGGGAGCTGCCATGCCAATATGGGGGCAGCTGGGGGAATCTCTTGTCCCCAAAAGAAACCAACAGTGGGTGAGGGTGCTCAACCAGATAAGCCAAGCATTTTGAAAGATTTCTGCAGAGCAGGAATTCCTCAGACTCTGAGGAGTCGAACTGGGAATCTGGAATAACAGATGGGCCTGGCTTCCCCAGCAGGATGCAGGATCAAATCTTTGGGCTATAGAGAGGGAAGGGCTGATGAAGCAGGACTGCAAGTTGTGTCTGCTGTATTCTCAATTTTTGGAGTTGTGACTGTGGTATTAGAATGCTGCAGTGGGTTTTTTTGATATAGAGCTCCCTTTCCCACAAGCTTTCTCAGGATGAATTTCCAAAAGACATTTTAGAATGAGTTTGCAGACATCAAATGTGTCTCTGCTCCTCAACCTGATCCCTCATCTAACTGGGTTACTATTGTTACGCACAGTTCTAGAAAATTTCTTAGCAAAACCATTTCCTGGGTTAGCTGCATACTGTTTCTCTTTCCTCTTGCGAGGCTTCTCACAATGAATCTCTCATTGCAGGGATGTATTTGTTCATATTTTTATTCTGCTGAGGCTGCCCTCTCTTTTTCCTATCTCTCTGTTACATGACACCACACTTCTGCTCCTGCACGAACACGAGCCAGAGACACTGTTCTGAACTGGATGCTGTGCTCTGTCTTGCCCGGTATTTCACTCCATGTGACACAGTAAATGTTCAGGTGATTATTTGGGAAAAACAAATGCAATATTTTCCCCATTACCTTTGTTTAACAGATGAGTTACTGTCTGTTCTCTAGTTTTTAGCCTGTTACATGCAAAATTACCTACAGGCAGATTGCTTTCATTTCAATTGTAGTTAATTCTTACAGCCATTTTATAGATCCACATTCAAGATTTGAAACATCTGCAGTGGGTTCTTTCCAAGGTCACAATAGAGTTATTGTATACCTTGTTTGTGGTCACAGCTTAAATGTGAAAACAAAGAGTGACTCTGCTGAGATGAAGGATGAGTTTCTGCACCTTTGAGCATGGTGCCATCACTGTCACTTGTCCAAGGCACCTCCCAGTTTGACCAGAGAAACATGAACATTTTTATCAGCAGGATAAAAAGAAATTAAAGGTGTGCTAACCAAGTGCCAAAGATCCTAAAGTCCCCATTTGGTTTTTATGGTAGCACATTGGCCTCACTTTCAGACTGCTAAAGCAGTGCTTCTTAATAAGCATTGTACCCAAATTATTGTTGGGTTCCTAATTTCAATGAATCAAGCCTCACTAAGATAGTGAGCTTCCTTTGCAACCGTCTGTCTCTGAAAAATCACATGAGTGAGTACTGTAGGAGAGTTGGAGGATTTTGGTTTTATTTTAGAAAACATTGCCATTGTTTTGATAGATTTTTTTTTTCCTTTACTATAGACTTTGCTTCCTCTTCTGCTATGATTTTCTCTGAAAAGCAATATTGTGTTTACCTAGTGACAGTGAAGGATAAGTTGTTCTCAGCTGTCAAATAGGAAACTACAATTTGTGTTTGACTTAGAAAGATTTAATGACAGCATCTTTTTCAGTGTCAGATTGGAATGGTGGGGAAGTTGGGAGCAATCTGTGAGATTTTAAAAGGGAGTTGCTTCTCAATGCATGGAAAAATAAAATTGTGTGAGAGCGAAAATAGATCTTTCATTACTTGATAGAAAGCAATAGGAAAAATAAACGAAAACTTTTTTTCTTCAACTGGTAAAGAGATTTATAAAAGTAAAGTTACATAAGAAAGATTTTTATCTTAGAGTACCAGATATTGCTTTTTCTCCTACGTGGACTACCTAGGAACTACTGTACAAAAATTTTATCTCTGCAGAACAAGTTACAGGCGATAGCAAATTCTATGCTCACAATTCCAACTGGATGGCTGAGGTTACTACACTCTCTGCTTTAGATCTGTGGTGCAGAGATGCTCAAGTCAATCATGAAGCACTTCACCATATTGAACAAGTCTGTCAGGCCTTTGGTCAGGCAAACATCACTGGACACTAACACCTCAGATAAAGATCTATTGCTAACCATTCTTGTTTTGAGTAAATACAGGGAGAAAGTTAAAGCTGAGGAACCTTGTACCGTATCACATGGTGGAAGATTTGATTTCAGCATAGTAATACATCTATAACATTTCATCAGTTTTTCTCTTTACACCATGAAGTGCCACAGCATGTTTTTATTAAGGTTGTACCTGAACATGAAGAACAATAAATAGTCTGCTTTTCTTGCTTTGACCACGAGTGCTGTTATGTCATGCTGCAGAGCAGAATTGCTAAGACTCTTGACTGTGATAAAGTGTGAATCTTGTGGACATGATGTTGCTTAGACATACGAGTTGACTGCACTAACTTCTGCATATAAACTTTTATAGTCTGCTGAGTGCTCATTCCTCTTAAACATTAACCTTAAGTATCTGTTAGATTCACTTTGTTGTAGTTAACAACCTGTTTTTATACTGATATATAATTACATAGCATAAGATGTTTGGGTTGGTTTTTTACATTTTTTAAATTTCTTGGTCGTAGATATATCAATGCCTCTGGTTGTGTGCATCCTGTAAAGTTGATTGTGAGAGTTGTAGGGCTTATTACACCCTGATACTTTAGGGCATCCATATAATTAATTCTCTTCTTTCTCAAGACTACGAACTTTATACTCTTTTCATTTTGCCAAATTGATGGTTTGTGCCTGTAGACATAGACTTATATTACATAGATATAGATATGATTACAGGGATTTTGTATTTTTTGTTCATTGAAAGACTTTTGTCTTAAAATGCAGTAGCTGTTCAACTGATATTCTCAAAAGAATAGTCAGTCTCTCAGACAAGGAATCTGATTTTTTTACAATGCCATTGACTGCACATGAATAATGTATGATTATGTCAGTCCACCTCTAGTATTACTTGAAGGCTGAAGTACTTAAAAAATCTATTTAATGACATTTTTAGTCAAGATGCATTGGATGCTGTTGTGGATGATGTAATTTTTCTTGATAGCATTTAGAAAGTTGCTGTTGTTAATTTATGCTTGTACAGCTTCCAGCCAGCCAGTACGTTTAAGCCAGCTAGGTTATCTTACAGCTGGCAAACCATAACAATCAGGATTTCCAGATGTAGTGAAAGCAGACTCTGATTCCACTGACACATATTTGAGCATAATAACTCTAGATTTCCTTAGAGATGCTCTCCACATATCATATGACTGAAATCTGACTCCACTAACCCAGGCACTTTAGTCAAAAAAACAGCAATAATTGTAATACAATTCTAGCTAGAATTTCATATCTGTATGGCACGAAGTCTGAAGAAAAGTAATGATAAGAGGTAGTGGTTGCTTTGGGGATTATTTATAGATTTTACTAGAACTCTGTGAGCAATATATGATACATCCATATCTTCAAAGCAGAGCTACATTATGAAGGCAAAAACATTTTTTTTATTAGTTTTGAATTCAGCACATATAAACAGGACAGATTTAAAATGTTAACAATTTGAAAAGAATAGTGGCATTCAAAATGGTATGTGTTTACAAAGCTGGTGTTGACAGAAAAATGAATGCCAGAAGAGCTTCGCGTCTTCTAAAGGAGTGATTGGAACTATTATGTGAGCTTTTGAAAATAATTGAGGGATAAGTGATTGTTAATGAAAATAGACTGAGTTTTCACTGACACTGAAGATTTAGAGGTATTTATCAGGAACAGGGCAATTAGTTAAGAAAAAAAGATGCCATACTTACTATTGAAAAAGTTCTGTTCTGGAGCTTTGCACAACATGCATGGGCATAAAGAGTTCTTGGGATGATAGCAGCAGAGAGGACAGTTTGCTTAATAAGACTGCAGAAGAAGCAGGGGATTTGACAGACTCTGATGTCCTGAATAAAGGATCTTCATTATGTTTGTCATAACTGAGTCGTATTCCTCCTGCTGCAGCTTGCATGCATCTAATCACACGAGGAGACAGGAGGCTTTGCCCTGCTCATTTCCTTCTTCACTCAAGAGCAATTTGGCCTGAGATGATGATGATTCGCCCTGAACTTTATTAGAAACGTTAAATAGAAGAAAGACAAATTCGTGTCCCTGTATACAGAAGCCATTAGCAACTGATTCTCCAGGAGCCCATGAAAAGATAAACAGCAGCAGAATAGAAAATTCAGGAAGATCTCTGAAGTGGGAGAAGTCTGACACAGTACAGTAGGGCGCAGATGCACTCACTTAAAATATGCCATGTGTGCTGAAGGTGAAAATATTTGGAATTAATTTCTCTTCACTAAAAGGATGAGATCAGAATAATGGTGACCTTCTCGCAGAAGTTAATGTAATTCTGAGACTGGAGGTAACCAATGAACGGACATGCTTCTAAGGGAGCGTGCAGAGACCTGGGGAGAATGTGGAAATGTCTGAAGAAAGGCAAGCAATCAAATAGGTATTTTGAGTTCAGTATGAGTAAGAAAAAACACATAAGAGATTGCCTGGTTGCTATGACCTTAAACAAGGACCTTTCAGATGAAAGCCCACTTTGATACCATCAACCCACTTTGGGTTTAGCTTAGCTTTAACCTAGAAGAAATGGAATATTCAGTACTGTCTTTGTGAAGATCACAAGATTTTAGAAGTCCTAAAAGATCTAAGCAAGAGTCTGTCCCTTACAATATGATAAAATCAATGTTGAACCCTCAAGTCCTACCAAGTGTTCTTCACTACTAGCAGACAGATATATAGCGATTTTCTAGCCACAAAACTTTCTTATGTGAGGAAAAATTCTTATGTAGCATTGCTTGTGATCAACCTGAAAATTCTTAAAATAGCATTTGATTAAAGATGACCCGGGCCAGGGAATCTGAGATGTCTGGACCTCTGAACCAGTGATGTTAAGGAGTTTTATTACCTTCCCTCCTCAATGCCTTTTCTGTATATTTAGCACTCTCAAAGGAAAAAAAAAGCCAATAGATCCTAGTTTCAGCATAATAACCCTGGGGCAGGCTGAATGAATGAGGGTTTTTTCCCCTTGTCCTGTTAAAACGGTTGAAATATTCAACTATTGTTTGCTGTAAGGTCTTAAGAGTAATTGTCAGTGGAAAAAGAACATCAATACTAAATATTAAAAATTACCTGAGGTATAAGGAACTATTTATCTTGTTTTCCTCCTTGGTAGTTAATGTAGTTAATTTTTCTTAGAGTTGGATGCAGATTTTCTTTTACTACTTGTACTTCTTACACACCTCTTGCATTGCATATAGAGATCAAATTAATCTGTCATTTAGGTCTTTTTTTACCCTGCCTGGAACTAAGCTATGCTTCCATTGTTTAAGTATAGGATTTGAATGGCTATAGTAGAGACATGTAGCATAGTGTATTTAAGCTATTTGTGATCTTCTTTAGGAAATCCCTTAGTTTGCTACTGTGATGCCATCCCTGGCACTGCCTTCAGGAGCACCAACTTTCAGACTGTGCTCTTGGAAGAAACTATTAGCATCAAAAGGGATAGAGGAGGACTAAGTAGTATGTGACTGATCAAACTTTTGGTGGAGAGGAAGCTGTTTATGAGTCATCAGCATGCCCTGGCAGCAATGAAGCTGGGTAATATGTGGCTACACATTAATAGGACTGCAGCTGGATCAAAGGCAGTGATTATTCCTCCTTGTTTCTTGGGCTGCTAATAAAAGGGAAATTACAAACTGGAGCACATTCAGTGAAGAATCACCAAGATGGCTGGGAAACTGGTGCATTTGGCCTGTGAGGAGAGGCTGAAGGGAATGGGGCTTGTTCACCTTGGGGGAGAGTGGAAAGCTAACAGTGGCGTGTCAACATCTATTGAGGAGGTTAGCAAGGAAACACAGCCAGGCTCTTCACTGAGATGTATGGTAGGAGAACAAAAGGCAAGAGCTGTGAACTGAAAAGGGACAATTCAGACTGCTAGATAGAGCAAAAAACTATTTCACCTTGAAAACAGCTAAGCATGGGAACAGCATTGCTGGGAAATCTTCATTGTAGGAGGATTTCAAGGCCTGCCTAGAAGAAGCCCTGAGAAACTCAGTCTGACCTTACGGCTGCCCCTGCTTTGGGCAGGGGATTGGTCCAGAGACCTCCTGAGGTCCCTGGTCCCGTGAGCCTGTAAAATAGAAGACTTCTGCAGACAGTCTTAAAATTTCTTGTGAGCCATTTCATGGCAAACTGAGTTCCCCTTTCCATATTCTATTATTGCCATGTTTAAGATAAACTAAAAATGTAGACAGCTAAACTGGGCTTTATAATGAACACCTGAAAAAAAAACAAGAGGGTCTGTTAGACCTTGCAACTATATGTGCTGGACAGTCTAGGCCCTACACTTTCTGGCTGCTTCCTAAAGTAAATTTAGGCAGAAAGAGACAAAGTTTGGGTCAGATTAATCTTCCTTGCTTGCTGTCCAGTTTTTTTGAGACAGAAAGGGACTGTCTCAAAAGTAATGTATATCAGTGATGCATTGGAACAGCACACTAATACACCAGTCCTCACATGGATCTGATTGTTTGAGATGTCACTGGGCTGAGGATTTTTAGATTTGATCAGGTTTGAAATGCAAAGAGTGTGGTTAAACAGACCAAGTGTCAATATTAGGACCATACTTTACTAGCTGTCTATTAGCATGTTGTAAGCCAAAATGAGAAACCATGAGTTACACAATAAAGTTGTAAGTTTGCAAAAAAAGCAATTAACTGACTCTATTCTACCTCAAAAGAAATTGCAATGTGACTTTGGAAGGCTGTTTGTTTCAGAGAAGTTTGATACTGATTTAAAAATATTCCATGCTCTCGCATTTTTGATATTTCTCTGTAGTCTTGGCATCCTACTGTGCCCGCACTTACAGCTTTGTCCTTCTCTAACATTTACTGTCTTGCTGACTGCATCTTCATATTCACCTTTTTAAACTCTATACTTTTTAGCAGTGAATTATTTTATCAGAAAAAACTCACAGCATTTGCATCCTATTAAGAAACCCTGAACTCATTTTTTATGGCTGGTATGATGGTGACAATCATTTTCATTTGCACAGAAATTCATTTCAAAGCTTCTGACAAATTGGTATATGGTGACAGGTGAAGAACTTTAATTTCATTACTAAATTGCAGTCATTTCAAAGGGTCAAAATAAGCATCTGTTTAATAACCTTGCTCTTGCAGAAAGTGATGTGAAAAGTTTGCCAGAGAGTGATTTTAAGTGTTTCCTTTTTAATGCATCTTAATATAAAGAAAATAATATTCGATTTTGAAATAATAGTTTTCAGAATCCTTATGCAGTTACGATTAAGTCCCATCAGGATGTAAAAATGCCATACTGCAGAGGTATTTGCTGGAGATATTAATGTATCTGTAGAGCAGTACACTTGGAAGAGAAGTCACCCACCAAACTCTCGTATCATGGCGTCTGTGTGTAGTGCCTTCAGTCATGTGTGGGCAGACTCAGGAAATCTAAATAGACTAACTGAGGAGACATGAAGATGGCCTGTTTGTTCATAATCTTCACTCAGAAAGGTATTAAAAGCAGATGGTAAATCAGAAGTTTTCTTTGTCTAGTCGCTGGGAAATTATGCTCAGTAGCGATGTTTTGAAGATGCACTTGTAATCAGAATGATGTTTCATTTCATCGGCTGAAAGTTTGATTACAAAGTAAGTACACGGATGGAAAGAAGAGATAATTATCTTAAAACAGTGAGGAATACATCAGCTCTTCTCTGAGCCAGCTCAAGTCTTTGTGAAAGTGTAGACAGAGCTTGCTACTCCTGATGCTGTCAAGCGCAAGATGACAGCTGCAGTTGCCTAGTGAGACCTTTCCTTTCTCACAGTAACCATTTTCACCAACTCAGCCTCCCTCTCTGTGGTAGCAACAGGACTGAAGGGCTGTTCAGGGCAGAGAAACTGCATGTGATACTGACATTGCTGGATCCCTTCTCCAGCCACAACCACCTCAGCATTCTGCTGTCAGAGACATCTTTTACTTATACCTACAGCAAGGGCTCTGTCTCCAGGCTGGCTGTTGCAAAACCAGAGCGGACTCTGCATCATGGAAAAATTAGAATAGATAGTTCTTCCCTGGAGGATATCTGATTTCAAAGACACTTCCTGTGAAGTTTTTTTGCCTATTAGATTTTACTGTTTTTATGTGAACTGAAATGCCTCCACAGAATTCCAACGCATGAAGGGGAACAAGTAACTTAATTTATAAAGTAAATCTTGTTGGGCCAGTCCAGCTTTCAGACACAGAGAAGCAGACATTGTTAGTGGTTGGTGCTAAAGGAACCTAAATATCTCAGTGTGATTTTCTTTTTAAGCCTCTAATATAAAAGCTTCAGGAACCTAAATACAGTGGACGAAGTCTAAGAAAAAGCTTATCAAGCAGAAGACATCCAACAAATTCTTACAATATTACTTGTCTCCTAGTTAGTATCATTTCTCAGACCTTTATTAATGCAGCTTGTATGTTAAAATGATAGATAAGTAAGCCATTTTTCTTCCTTTAATGTTGTATTGAACCCTGAATAGTTTTCTGCTTCTCACATTAATGGAGATTGTTCCAGCAGAATCATAGACTGTTTCCTTTGATGGAAGTTCAATTTCCTACGGAACTGGAGAAGTCCCTAGTTCTGGAGATTAACTGCCTATAGGTATTGTTTTGGCACAATGCTGATTATATCCTAGACAGCTGATTTAGAAAGCAAGTTTTGTCTCAGACAATAAAAGAAACTACTTGTTATTCAGGATAAATAACAGTTTCTGTGCATAGATGTCTGCCTGTCTGGGTATTTACAGTTATTTGAATATCCATATAAAATTTGGTTTATGTGGTTGAAGAAATCCTCAGGATGATAGAGCTACCTCTCCATTCCCTCTCTTGCTCTCTCTACTTCCTCCAAGTAAAGACTACTGTTCTTTCTTTAGCCCAGCTGATGTAAAGGGTTTAAGCTTTAATTTAGGCTCTCATGAGGCTCTGAAGAATTAGCTTGGGTTTAACTGCTTATAACATCTACGTTTTCAGATGCAGTGTTTTAGAGCTTTGAACTAGAGTGAATGATAAGCTATACATTAGGAGGAAGCAGCTGGGCAAATCTATCTGGTGCTTCTTACACTTTTTGAAAGCAGAACACTTCACAGCTGCTCATAAATGCACCATGTTTCTATTTCAGGGTACACCTCCTGGCTATTAAAATAGCTGCAGAGCATGCCCAACACAGTATTCAAAGGCTTTGAACTTTGCTAGGTCAGAAGTGTTTCAAAAGATCAGGAGGGCTAAGCAAGGACCATGTGCTTGGGCAAGGAGCGTTTCTCACATCCCACATAGTTTTGAAGTAGCCTTGTTGGAAAAGAGTAGAATGTACAGTCTGGTGTCGTACCTCTTTCATATAGAAACAGATGGTGGTTTTTGTTTTTTTTTTTTTAAGTGTCCCCTGTAAGTATGGATTTTATAGCTTAAGCTGCATTATGCAGCCTCTCAGCTTAACAAAGTTTGTTTTGTCTTTAATTTTCAGGTGCATGTTTTACCTGACAGTGCATTGAGGGTGGAGGCAGAAACTGGGAAGAGACACTGTGAACTGTCACTCCACTGACCTTCTGTGGAGTTGTGCTTTCTATTGAGGAAGATGTGACATCACACTTCAGAAAGAATTCTGTTTTGCTCTTCCCAAGTTTCAACTGTTTAGAGTAGTCATAAGCATTAAAACCACGTTTCATTTCAGCAGGGATGCAGCTCAGTCTCATTCTATATTTAGTCATTTCAGAAGGATGAAACACAACTCTACTTGTCTTTTATATATAACTGACATCCACAGATGCTCCAGCACAAGATGTAGTTACTGCTTGTGATAAAAATCTAACAGAGCAGTCAGAGCAGGCCAAGGCTGAAAAGATTTACATTTACAATTTTGCTAGTGGTTTCTTTACATGATTGGAGAATTGGAGAAATCAATGGAAGGAGAAGATCAAGGTTTGCTAGATGGAAGATAACATCTTTGGCTTGGGGAGCCTTTAAGTTGCTAGAGTCTGGGAGACTTTAGCAAAGTCTGTTTGGCCTTTACTCACAATTTTCTAGACAGCTACTGCTGTCTAGCTTTGAATTTTGTAAGATTATTTGCAAAACTGAAAATAATACCAAGCACAGAAGAACTGAAGCTTTTTCAGATAATAAGTATATGCTATTCAGATGTACATAGCAGTGCATAACTCCAGCTGTAGCATTTGGAGAAAACAGTATGTCAGGCTGAAGAAATTATGCCTTCATTGAAATACGTTCCTCATCTTTTTCCAAAGCAAGAGAGAAATAGCCAGAGACTTCCTCCAGGTGGTCCTTGGGATGTCCAGAGGATAACCACAAACTGAGATGCTGACATTTCTACTAGGTGCAAGAATAGAAGTTTGGGGTACTGCTTCTAAGACAAGATAGGAAACATTCGTATCCTTGAGTGAAAATTTGGTTATCTTCTTTCCCAAATGTATGCAAGTATAAAAACAAGTGGAGAGTCTTTTAAAGAGATTGCCAAGAAAGGAACAGGGCAGTGGTATGTGTACTTCTAAATCTAAGAATTAAGATGGATTTGGAATTCATAACTAAATGAAAACATGAGTGTAATAGTGTATGTCGACATCTTACTGGGAAGGAGACAACCAAATAGACACTAATGCCAAATATTTGTATAAGGTGTAATACTAAAATAAGTCAAAGGAGATAAGATTCAAATTACAGTAGTCGACTCACTACTGCAATTTATAACATTAGAATTAATGGATTGGAATTCCAGGTGTTGGACAGGAAGAATGTATTACTTGAGCCACATTAATGACGGCTTGACCAGAATGGTGGAACATACAACTCCTCAGTGGAGGATGTTACAAATGCAAAATGTAGACTCAACAGGAAATTGGAAAATCACTTAGGCAAGAGACCTGTCAGAGACTGCTTTTGTTGACATTTTGGTCATTACACAGGCTCTGCTGTGTCTCAGCGAGGATTATCAGCATTTTGCAGAGTACATCCTTCATTATTTATACACTTCACCACATTTGTTAATTTCCCTCCTACTTTATAAAACTGGAAGAAAAACTCCACGTAACATGATGTTGAACTAGTGATAATCAGACTGATGACTGATTTAAAAAGGAACTGTTAGCAAGAGATTTTCCTGTGGGAAGCAGAGTGAAAGCTCTCCCATTTATGTCTCTTAATAAAGTTTTGTGTAATGAAGTAAAGTGCTGTTTCATTTATAATGTACTAGGTATGGTTCTGATTGTTAGTGCTCTTCGAAAAAAAATTATCTCAATTTCATTGTAGTAGAACTAGATCAAAACTTAATATTCAAATTTTTATCTTCTATATAATTGTTATGTGCTGAAAAGTATTTAGATAATTTTGGATCTGTGAAACAACTGACATTTTTGGGTTTTAAAGGGCATTTTTGAGCAGAATAAATTTATATGTGGTGCAACTAGAAAAACAAATTCATTATTTTTCAAATAAGTTTTAGCTATTATTATAATTGAGGATACCTTACTCTTGCCAAGAGAGGAGAACCAAATGGATTCATTTAAAAGTGAGTAAATCAGGAAAAGCAGTAACAGCTTCTGAGAAAAATTGTGCAGAAATATAAAAAGCAAGTATAAAATATGAGGATTTGGATCTGGGAGTGAGGGGGTTGTCAAATGTTTTAGAAAAAATGACGCGTTGACACTGAGTTGAGAAATTATAGCACTTTTTTATGGGTGGCTGAGAAAATTCTAATACCAGTAACTCACTGAAAAAATCCTTACACTAAACCAGCCATGGTGACAACTGTGACTGCTGTGTTATAAAGAAATTGAGCCCCTTATGAGCCACCATGCAGGGGATTAGAGGCGGGGTTTTGTTTGTTTTTTTGTGAAATCAAAGCCGTGTCTTCAGAACACCTAGAACCTGTAGCATGCAAGCAAGTCCCCTTAGGAAAAACGAAACTTTTATTACTTCAAGTTCATCACACAAAGTTTTTCTTGGGGTTACAGCACTGCTTGTTTTCTTGTAGTTTTGACATGATTTTCCTCAGTTATTAATGTGCTTTTTGACAAGGTCCTTTTCTTTTTCACATATTCAAATTTCCATCTACTCATATCCATATCTTAGGAGGTCTGTAGTTCCCAGAAGGAGTTCTTTTTGTAGTGTTTCTCTCTGTGCTGTTTCATTGGCATTTTTACGTCTAAGCAAAATTTAATAATGGAAATTAGGGGAATTGAGCACTGCAGTGTGGGAGGATGAGAGAGAAAGACAGTGTTCTATTCTGAAAGGGAAAATTTTCTTTGTTGTTGTTAAAAGAATGGGGGAAGGATTTTTTTATTCATATGCTTCGTTCTATCCCTGGTGCTCTAAAGAAGGTGTCTGTCTACAACCCTACCATGTCTTGGGCCGTTGACAGTCAGTTGCTTCTTAGCAGTGGCTTTGACTGTTCATGTGCATAGATAATTTTTTTTCTATTCTTTAGCCAAAATTTCTGTAGAGAAAAGAAAAAATAAAAAAAAAAAGAAAAAGGGAAAGAGAAAAAAAGGAAAAGGAAAAGAGAAGGAAGAAGAAAGGAGCATAACATTTTTTCAGGGAAGAGATGATGCCTTAAAAGAAAAAATCAGCTTCCCATACGTGTATTTTGGGTAAGATTTTCTTTGCTGGTGATTTTTACTAGCCTACAGTTCTGTTTCCCACATTCTCGTTGGCATATACTAACTTATGTGATCTTGGTCTATAGCCCTGGTGGTTACAAAAAGCAATTTTTAAAGCAATTACAGAAACTCAAACCCCAGATGCAGCTAAAAAGAATTCTCAATGCATTATTTAAAAAGCAGGAGAAGCTTAAATTTTTAATTAGTTATTAGACTTGAAAATACCTATTTAGAGGAAGCCTCAGGTTTTGACTTCCCAATGGTGTCAACGTTGGAATCTAGTGAAACTAGTCTAGAATCCCTCCCTCATGCTAAACAGCAGCTGAAAACAAGAAACCAATGAAACAATCCTCCTATGTGATAAAAGTTACTTTACCCATTAAGTCCATGTATGCAAACATTGATCTAGTGAAAGGAGTTTGAATAATTGATTTGAAGCCTGATCTTTACAAGGGAGTTCAGAAACTTTTTAGTTGGTGCAGAATTCTTTCCATCATGTCAGAGTGTTTCCTACTCCAAAAATTTCAGCCATCATCTGGTTCCCAAATAGCTCAATGTGGTTAAGAAATTTTAAACAAAAGTTCTTCTCAGCTGTAGGAGAATGAATTAAATAAAGACCTCAACCAAAACAAATTATAAAAAATACTCTCTCATATTCCTTCTTTTACACTGGTAAGGTAGTGAAGTTCTTTGTAAACATTACCCAAATGGCTTAGAAATGTTGGCTAATCAAAGGTCCCAAGAAATCCACTGGATAGATGGGCAAAATTTGTAGTTTCCCTAACTTCCCCAGCAAGGTATTGATAGACATGAAAAAAGAAGAGCAGCCAATTTCTGCAGACTTGCTGAAACAAGGGCTGCTGCTCTAAGTCAAATGTTTGTTGAAGGCCCCTGTGATTTTATCTGCACATACTTTAATTTTATTTTTTTAGTGATTACTGCTCAGATAGGAGATATTCTGAAATACATTAATTACATATCAAAAGCAATTTTAGTGAAGAAAACAAAATTATGCATAATTTTCAAATTTTCTTGAGTAAATACGTTCTCTAATAATTATTCATTCACTTGCTGCTCGAACATGCAGGAGCTGTAACACTTTCTGCCTGTCAACATTTACACAAAGATCATTTTATCAAGCTGAAATACTGATTTGGAATATTCAGGCTGATTCTGTTTAGCCAAAAATCTAATGACAAAACTGCTCTTGTCATCTGTAGTGGAAAGATTAGGATTCATGATCTAGTTCTCCTACAATGTAATGATACAGGAATTATGATTACAGCTCTTTCATAATAGCAGAGAGTGAGTTAATCCAGCCTTTTCTAAGATACTGAAATGACAAATATATCACTTAATTCAAAGTATGACTACAAAGAGTCACAGCTGGATGGCTCATAAACACACAGCATCTCTGACTTTCACAGGGTTATCAACGTTTTCTATACAGCACTTCCTCTCTTGCCACAATGTGTGTTACTATGAATGTATATTAGTCAATTTTTTAAAATAACAGGTAACCAGAGGGTATTAGTTGCATTAAGTATCTTATTTACTGGATATGGCTATTGTCTTCCAGTATTTTCAGACCTCTGTCCTCTGCACATCAGTATGTTTCTACAGCATTGCACAAAGCAAATCAGAAATCAGATATTCTGATACTATAATATGCTGTACTATCATCTCATCAGTTTTTAATTCTGCCACTTACCTAAAGCCCAAATTGAATTTCCGGCACTAGAATGGATGACCTCAAAAATGATCCCAGCGCTCCAAATCTGAAAATACTGTGTTCACAGATTGAGGTCAAGGATTAGCAATATGTAGCACATTAACAAAATGCTAGTAGAAGCAAACCTTTCCTCCCTTCCTATGCCTTTTACATCCTGGTCACTCCACAGTCATTTAGTCAGCTTGAGTCATTGCAGTGTTATACAATGGGGATCCAAAAAGTGTAGCTTTATAATCAGTGCTAGAAACAAGTTATATATAAAATTTGGGCTTAAAAAGCTTGCAGGGAAGATGTGGCTGTCATGGCTCATGCAGTCCAGAAAATTGTAGCAGTAAGTAATATTTACAGGAACAGTAATCAAAGGATGCCATGGAAGTAGGCATTGTACACAATGAATGGAAAAATACTGCCTTTGTCCCAGAGCCTGAGGCCTGCTCCCTGTGCCTGCCTGCTCGGGTGGCTGCTGTTCAGGCTGTGCTTGTGGCCGATCTTCCAGCTGATGCAAGGCTGCAGGAGGGCACATGTGTGTGCAGTGTACCATGAACCATGCCATTTCCATTCTCAGCCATGTATAGAAACATGGATCCAACATGTTCTCAGGGAGAGCCACGATAATGGATCAGCTTTAGGGTGTCCAGCACTCCCTGCTGCCAGTGTGGTTGGATTGCAGGGCAGCTTAGAGCCTGGATGAAGGCAAGGGCTTTGGTGTACTACTCTGCCCTTGGTCTGAGCAGCAGCTGGGTCTCTGGATCAACACGTGGAGAGACATTGGGAATGTCTGGGCTGTAGCAAAGGCTTGAGAATGCAGTACAAGCCCATATTTTGAAGAAATAGTATAAACTCTTAAATCGGTTATTCTCAGACAACAGCAGAAGGAAGACATTATGCTTAGTCTGATGATACAAAATTCTTTTGGAAGAATTCTATGGTTTATATTTAAAAATAATAATAATAGCAATATTCCTGTTGTCTGTTTTTCCATAGAAGTGAATCTCACAATATCCTTCATCATCTTTTCCCAGAAACATTTCTTGTTTTCTGTTGATTTGTGTTGTTAGGGCAAACTTTTGGATTCCATTCACTACCTCTCTGCTTTCATTTCACTTTGCAACTGTTCCCTCTTTGCATCAGCCTTGAATATAAAAAGAACTTTAATACTGTACAGTTGCATTTGAATCAAAGACAGAAAAAGAGAGAGAGAAAAAAAAGAAAAAAGAAGACATTTGGAACACCAAGACAAATGAGTATTTATTTGAACATTTCTACTTCCATATTTCTTGAACGTCATGCTCTGCCTTCTCTGCATATGAAAAAAAAATACCCACTTTTCTGTTTTTTCAAGTGCTGTTCTTTGGGTGACAGTGAAGTGATTTAAGCAGTGAGAGTGAGTGAGGTGACTTCATTTCTGACACGAAGGCATGACTGGCTGATCACCTGCGTTCCTGCCCTGGGAGACACCCCGAGGAATGTGGGAAGGAAATGTCCCATAAGCCCATTCTCTGAAGTACAGACTCAGTCCGGCTGCGAGGGTGCAGCAGGAGCAGCTTGGGGAGTCGCTGGGGAAATGTTCTCATCCATTTCTTCCTGCTTTAGCTCTTGCATGTCACTCCTTCAGTCCTGTCCCTGGGTCCTTTGAAAGAAGTCTGTTTAGGGCAATGTTCTGCAGGCAGTTTTGGTTTCAGAGTAGCTGTTAGTAGGTCTGCAGTGCACATAGAGTCTTTCAGATACAATAAAGGAATAAGCAGAAAACATTTAAAGGGTTCAGATAAACATGGTTTCATCCCCTTTTCACTATCGTTCAGACACACATTTTATTGTAAGCCAAGGCTTGAGTATCAACCTATAGGCTGGTGTCCCTTCCTACCTGTGTATGTAAAAATAATTTGATAGGCTGAATTAATATGGTCTACAAAAATCAGTGTGCATCTCTTGCCATATGGTAGGGCATTAACTGAATCTCTATCTCTCACCTAGGGTAGTGGGTCCTAATCTGTCAGAAAATGGAAACGTGTTGACTGTGATAAATCTGTGTAAGCACAGGGAAGATGAGCAGAAGAATGGGAAGCACCTTGGGTTTTAAACATTGACTTGTTCTTTGAAGTTCTGTTGCTCTTTGTTTAAGAATTTCATTTCAGACAGTTGGTCTGAGCAGCTCTCTCTTGTTTCTGAGTGATTCGCTAATTGGGAAAAAAGTATTCTGTGTTTCATAGAAATTAGAAAAAATGGATATGCACATAAGTATTATTGAGCTTGCATTAGAAGGCGGCTTTTTTTTGCCCTTTTTCAGAAGATGAAGCATTTTTACGGAAGGCTTTCATCCTCATTTCTAGATGAAGCCAATTCACAAACAAAGGTCAAACAAAGCATCTAATTTTTTGGCATTTTCCTGCTGCTGAGATGATGTACTCTTTTAGCCTTTCCATGAGTCAGACTTAATGAACAAATCTGGTAGGTTCATTGGCATATGCTCACCAGCCAAAATCCTCAGCGGTAATGGCCGGTTATTCCATTTGTCAAACAATTCAGTAAATACTCTGTGGGAGAAAAGGTTCCCCTCTCCAGGGCTGCTAAGGAAGCTAAAATGTTTCTCTGTTCATCTTTGTTTAATTTTTCATTCAGTTAATGAAATAATTGAGAATCAGGCTTTAAAAATATGATTGCTTTATTAATAATGGATGGGCACCATTAGAAAGGGCTAATCAACCTGTTAGACTATTTCTTTAATAACATGTGCAACATAATGTCAGCATTGTAAAGCCCTCATTTGAAGGGACATTTTTCTCAGCTGGTTGCCTTTTCATTATTACTGATTCACGTAGTGCAAGTGGTGAATTTAAATCCGTTTCTCAACTTATCATTGCTATCAGCTGAAATGACTGGATTTTCAACAGGTGTAAGGTAATATAGCATTATTTATGTGAGATAAATATGCTGGTTTATATTACCGAGAACCTTCAGCTGCAGTTCGGGCCAGCCCCCAGAGGGACTCAGGATCACTCACCCACCCCTGGCTGTCTCCAGTGTACTCCTCATGTCCTGTGTGCCCGCTTCCTCTCCTCCACTGCCTGACCTGCAGGGGCACTGCCTATGTCTTGCACAAGCCGCTGGTATAGCGTTTCTGGGTTTCTCCTAAGCCTTCATTTCAGTTTGGGTAATTAAGCTAACCATGGCGCCAGCTCAAATTTAGTTATAATCGCAGCCTGAGACTGGCTTTTCAAGCTCATTTTTCCTGTGTGCTCTTGTGTGTCAGCCTCTAGCACGCAGCAGTAGTTTTGAAATGCTATATATAATCAACAGTTTGGAGATGGAGCATTAGTAAAATTGAAGAGGACTTTATGATGTGTTTATTAACTGTAGTAAGAGCTGGATGGCATTCCAGAGATCTGCACACTCTTCCCCTTAATGTTATTTTTTTAATAAACAATGCGTGTTAGTTACACCCCCTGTAGGAGCAGCATAAGCTGGAGCATGACTTTAAGTAGAAATATGTAAAATGGAAGAACAAGATGAAAGTCAGCATGGGCTGGAAGGTGCTTGGTAATGGATTTGTGTTTTGTCAGTCTCATTTTTTATTTGCAACAGTAGTTGAAAAAGACTTTGTCAAGCTATATGCTGAAAATGTTCTGGTAATCTCATGACTTCCTGTCATTTCTGCTCTAACTGCACCCTATAGTTCTGGCAATACAGCTCAACAATAATAAAAAAGTCATTTTATTTTGGATAAATATGTATATAACATAGGTGTTATTAGATACATACATGTAGTAATATGTGCAATACATATGCCCACATGTATACATTGACTTTATGTGTGTTCATAAATATCTTTAAAACAAATACAATATTTGCAAGAAACTCTGCAAATCCAATATGTCAAGTTTTGGCAAGATTTTCAGAACAATTTTCTTAGTCTTTGTAATTTAATTTGTGGCATTCTTTGGCCACTGGGAAGAAGCTGTTCCTAGAGGTGTCTCCACCAATGGACCAGTCTTTTTCAGTTCCTCTGAGTGCCCTGATAAAGAACTGCGAGATCTCATAGCGCACTGTCCAGGAAAGGGGAAAAAAAGACACCCTCAGTCAATCAATGTTTCAGCTGCCAAATCTAAGTCAGCAATGATATTAATGTACACACCCATGTGTGATGCTGGACCTTACAAGAGCCTGGGAGAATCCCGAGTATAGGGCCCTGTCCATGTGTGCAGCGTGAACAGCAGTGCAAAAAAGTGCCTCCTGCCAGCATGTCAGTATCTGCAAGAAGGGGTTCTTTGTGAGTTTTTCAGATTACACACTGAAATCTTGTTTCTTTTAATCTTGGCCACATCACCTCTCTGTTCTGTCCACGATGTCAGCCTGAAAGTTTCCTTACCCTTCAGACCAGAGATGAAATGAAGACTGAATGCTGGAAACCTCAGGTTTCCACTACAAGGTGTATTACACCATAAAAAAAGTTATTTAGCTACCAACAGTTATAAATCCTGTAGGCTGGGTGATCTTGTAATCTACCTACACACTCACTTTGATGTTAAATGTTGGGAAAAACACTTCACAGGCTGCAGAAGAAATCATGAATTCACATGAAAATATGCTTTTTACAAAGTTCAGTTAGAATGAAACAATGAAGGAAAGCTTTTCACGCCTTTCACAAAAGAATATATTTCGCCTGTATTAACATTCCACTTTTGCCCTTGCCTCCTGGATTAACCTTTTCTTAGGCTGTCTGAGACAGTCTTTTGTTGAAGCAGATTGTGGGAACCTTTACATCAAAAGATAGTTCCGTAATAAGATGCAGTGCTCTGTCTAGCCTTAATTTCTTTCTACTTACCTTTTCTTTCCTTCATGTATTTTCAGTTCTTTTTTACCTCTCTTGCTGCTGCTTCTCTCATTTTTTTATCATGACACTGGCTGAATGTATGAATTGTACAGGCTAATGAAATAACTTTTTCACAATCTTTTTCACATCTCACTTTTATTCTTCAAACTTCAAACCCAAAAAAATGAAAGCCAACAAGAAAATAAAATTACTTATTACACAAAATAAACCCAGTTGTGAATGGTTTGTTCTGTTTGCAAACCCCATTCTTCCCTCCCTTTCTTTCCTGTTCTACACAGATTCTGCACTTGCACCTGCAACAGCAGCAGGAAAAAATGTTGTTTTCTCCCATTAATTGTTTTGAAGATATTGCTGGGAGAGGTTTTCCTTGTGACATAGTGCTGAACACAATTACCACTGCTAATAATTTAGGTCATTTTAGAAAATCTGAAAAGACGCTATCCAAGACAATTCACTGCATTTCTCTCCTGTTATGAAATCCTGCCTGGCCTTCCTGCAAAACACCACAAATGTGTGTGCAGTAGACTTTCGGTTTTCTGAAGGTCTCTGCATATTGCTCAGCTGGGAACGGCCGACTGTTCGTGCTACAGCCCCAAGCATGAAATACCTTCTGGACTGCTCCACACCTCTGCTTGTTCCTGCATTTTCTGGGCACAGCATATCTCTGAGGTTTCAGCTTGGCACAGGGAGATAAGGATGGCTAGGAAGTGCGAGGAAGGGTTTCCAGGGCCTGGAGGGCAGTGTGTGCCTGTGGCTGGAGCCAGAGATCGAAACACCTCTGCAACACCACCCAGATGAGGTGGCCTGACTCCTCCTGACTACCCAGTTAAGAACCTTGACAAGCAAAACTTGTTGAAGAATCCTTGTAATGGTGTAGAAGAGCTGAAATAACACCTGTACTGTTAGTGAAGGTTAAAGGGTATAACATACATAAAGATATATTTGAATATTATCATGATTTTCTGTCTTTACACAGTTTGAAAAGCCGTCCTCTAGAAAGACTCATTTAATCTTATGCTTCTTAGGTGCTTTTGACTGCTGTCTTCTCCAAGAATATACATTTAAAAGCTGAAAAATCAGAATATGATTCTGTATCCATTCAGTCACCCTGACATGGTGTCTCTGGCTTCACTGCCTCTACATGATACAGCAGAGAAGGGCAACAGCAAAACATCCCCTTCCTGGCTGTAGCTGAGTGGTAAATGTACCTTATTTCCTCCTTTTCCTTGCATACCCACCCTGCACACCTGATGTGCACCAGCAGCTCCCAGGATCTGTCCCTGCAGTTGTCTCTGCAATGGTTTTCCCCCATCTGAAAAAAAAGCTGCTCTTTCTGTTCCAGATCTTGCTTGTTATTGATTACCTGCTCCTTCTCAGCTTACCCGGTCATCACAAGCTTTTGTATTGCATGTGATTCTTCTCTTAACTTACAGTGAGAAGTCTATTAGCTATAACTGGAAAATTGAACCTCTTCCAGCTGTGGATAGCTTATTTAGCCAAGACAGGTTTTACATGTAAATAGAGCATATTACATTTCAATTGAATTGAAAAGTGACTCTTAAAACTCTGTTTACCTTTTATTAAGTTTCAAAATTATTATGCCCTATGCCTAAATTAAGTTCAGAAGCTTTTCATTTTTGTTTATATTGCTATGTAGTCTTATTTAGCTAATTAATGTCTTTTTGGCTTATTTGGCATTCCCAGCAATACTTTCTCATGCAGAATATAACTGAAAAGTGAAAAAATAAAATTTTGAATTAAGATTATTAACCTCCTTCACTTATTTTCTAAACTTACATATTTGGGGAATTTTTAACCTTTTTAAGCAACATAACTTGTGACTATAATCATAAACTTGTGAGGGGTTTTTGTATTGATTTAAATCAAAAATGATGCTATGTAAGTTCTTGGTCTTATCTTTCTGGGTTTTATGCTGGAGTAGCTACATACTGAATTTTTAAGGCTTTGTAGATTATCACTTAAGGGTGTGGAAATCTCTGATGGTGAATGCTTTATCACATCTTCCATGTGGCTTCAAACAGTAAAGCAGTTTCAGTACTGGCCCTGTGTCTATGTTGTAGTTGGTAAAATCGTTAGTTGATTAGAGTAATAAGATTCTCTAAAAGAGTCTTGAGCTTGGTTTTAGTTGCAAAAATTAAGATGAACCTGAGAAATTGCGAGTGCTTTCTCATCTTGGTATCTGAATTTACTGCAACAAAGGGAAATTCAAAAAATAGAAGTATTGTCTCAATATAGTGTGGGGTTATAGTTAAACAGGATCAAATTTGCTCATTCTGAGAGTCTGATTTTAGAATCAGGAGTTCATTTTGATATGTTTCTGAATTATTTTTGCTGTGACTTGATTCTTCTCCCTTGAAAATTTCGATGAGTTTATCTAATTTTAAAAAAGGAACAGGTTCCAATTAGATATCATGTGATTTGGTTTAGGATGGTCGATGAGCTTGAAGTGCTGAATAGCTGATGATCTCACTAGAGACATGCTCTGAAGCCATACTGATTGAAACATTTAAATCAAAATTGAACAAATTTGTGGTAAATATCCAGTGCTGGAGTTTTCTAAATTAGTTTCTCCTTCAAAGGATGTTGGTGTTTAAACCTATTAATGGTTATTATTTTTATCTGGCTTTTTTTCTAAATTAAAACTGAACGGTTCAGTAGAATTGATGTTAATCTCCTTGAAGTTGGAATACGTTTATCAAAATGTAAAGCAGAAGAGATCCACACCGATATCACACTAGTATTTTATATATTTCCTAGAAACTGCAGATGTTAACTGAACATACCTGACATGAAAGAGGTTATCTAATATCTTAGACTGCAAAAAGATACCTGTGCTGCTTCTGTGAATGAACCTACAGTGGTTATCCAAGGGGCATCCTCTGTATATATATATTTATAATTTCCTGCAAATAAGATAGCTGGGCAATCACCAACCTTATAAAGTTCAACAAGGGAATGTGCTGGATTCTGCATCTGGAATGAGGCAACCCTGGATGTATGGGCAGACTGGGGAAGGAGATGCTGGAAAGCAGTGCCATGGAAAGGGCCCTGGGGGTCCTGGTTGAGGGAAAGTTGACCATGAGTCAGCAGTGCCCTGGCAGCCAGGAGGGCCAAGCGTGTCCTGGGGGGCATCAGGCACAGCATCGCCAGCTGGGCAAGGGAGGGGATTGTCCTGCTCTGCTCTGCACTGGGGCAGCCTCACCTCGAGTGATGGGAGCAGTTTTGGGTACCACAATATAAAAAAGATATTAAACTATTGGAGAGCATCCAAAGGAGAGACACAAGGATGGTGAAGGGCCTTGAAGGGAAGCTGAATGAGAAGCAGCTGAGGTCACTTGATCTATTCAAGGATCTATTCTGGAGGAGACCGAGGGGAGACCTCAGTGCAGCCTACAACTTCCTCACAAAGAGAAGAGAAGGGGCAGGCACTGATCTCTTCTCTGTGGTGGCAGGACCTGAGGGAATGGCCTGAAGCTGTGTCAGGGAAGGGTTAGGGTGGATACTAGAAAAAGGTTCTTCACTCGGAGGGTGGTTGGGCCCTGGAACAGGCTCCCCAGGGCAGTGGTCACAGCACCAGCCTGACAGTTCAAGAATCCTTTGGACAGTGCTCTCAGGCACATGGTGTGACTCTTGGGACATCCTGTGCAGGGGCAGGAGTTGGATTTTGATGATCCTTGTGGATCCTTCCTATTCAGCATATTCTGTGATTCTGAGATTTGCGGATATTTTAGTCGCAAATATTTCCCTAAGTCTTCCTTCTGGGAAGTGGCAGTAACACACATGTACACTAGTCAGAGTTTTGCACACTTTGGTTTTGTCCCAACTTGGGATAACATCTGAATGCAGAAATGGTTCATCTGGAAATGGTGAAATGGTGTAGCTGATGCAGTTGTTATGCTTGACCCTAATCATTTGTTTACTAAAGGTGCTACTGTCATATAGTGATATTTTCACTTCATATCTTCAGGACAGTCCTTTTCATTTTTCTAATGACTTTTAATGTTGTCAGTCCTATTTGGGAGTCATTTTTTGTAGCCCTCATCATCTCCTCAAATGTTAATATTTTCATTTTTCCCTTGATAGCTGATCTTCAAATCTACTAAAAGTTCACCTTATGTGCTTTCTTCTTTTTTCTTTCCAAACTGTTTTTAAACAATACTTTTGCCTTACCTTTTTATTCCCTATTTCCATTTTTAAGGTTTATGTTTAATTCCCTGAAATGTCAGCTCAGTTCACCTGCCTCCCACAACATGTCTTCTTTTAATTTAAATCTTGACTCTCAAGTAGCTACTGTCTCTCAAGCTTTTTCCTCTTTTTTTTGTGTCCTGAGTTGCTTTTCATTTGGATCTGTGCAGTCAGTCATGTTTTCAGCTTTCTATCGCTTGACCTCTGCAGGATCATTATTTTCACTTGGTTCCTCATATTTTTCAGCTTCCTAATGTTTATGTTTATAAAACTAAAGTTACTTCAAAGGAAGCAGCTTCTAAGCTGTAATACATATTTGAGGTTGAACTTCTTGTTGCTATATTATATTATATCTTGGGCTTTATTTCAACAAAAGTAGTCAGAGTAGAATGCACCTACATACAAGAGGAGATAGAAAGCTGGGAGAAAAAATGTTCTCAGAAATGAAAGCTCTCTAGAACCAGATTGTCAGAAGAAACCCACATATGTCTATGCCAGGTCTCACATTTGGCAAGTTTATGAACTCTGGGAATCTTTTATTTTGTGTTTGACAGAGGATACAAACTGCACCAGTAAATTAAACACTTCATAATATCTAGAAATACGTAATTTCAGGGATCACAGATTTTAAAGGATCCATGAGGAAAGCAGCTGAGTTAGTATTTTACATAACTCTGTCTTGCATCCATTACCATTGGGTCTTGTAACTTCTTTTAAAATATAGCTGTAATTCCTAAGGTCACTGATCTTGAGAGAAATTGGTGAATTAAGGTTCTATTACAAAAAGAGCTTTCCTGGTACTTCCAATATTTGCCAATTAGACCACTGAATATAACTTGAGTGTTCTGGGTAACCAGAAGATGTCCAGTGAAACACTCACAGACTGGAAATACCACAGGCTAAGTCATGAACCCCAAACTGGAGTCTTTCAAAGCTCTTTCAAGTTTGTTTTTGTTGGGCTTTTTTTCTTTTTTTTTCACTAAATCAGTGACAGTGGTAACTAATGATCAGGTTTTACAAGTTCTGGTCATACAATTGAGATATGCTGTAATACCTGTGAGAGAAAGATCCAAAGTTCATGGAAGATAATCAAACGCTTTGATCTGACTATCTATTGTTCACTGTGAATATTTAGGGATGCTTCTGTGTGATGCTTATTAGTGCAACATATGAGTGATACGTGTACATTAATTTTTTTTTCATAGTTTACAGCAGAATAGGTAAGTGCTATTTATTTTTGAATGAACAGTGTAGATGAAATGAGATGCTCCAGGGCTCACAAGAAACCCTTTGGTAGTGCTGAGAATGAAACCTTGCTCTTTCCAAGTTCCCCTTCTCATGGGACGCTGTGAGCAGCACATAGGCATGTGCCCAAAGGCAGTCAGCTGTAGAAACTGAGCCTGAGGAGGTAAGAGGAGATTGTGACTACAGGCATGTTTTCTCTTTTACTACAGCAGAGAAATTCCTCTCTGAATTTTTCTGGACAAATGTCAGCAATATGAATCAACTACCTTGTTTCAGATATTGTTTCTAAGAGAATGTAAATACTTCGTCCAAACTCACTCACAAGTTTCTACTCATTGCCAGGTTTCAGAAGCTTTAAAAATCTGTCAGTCACCTTGAAAGAATTTTTTCTTCCTGCTTGATAAAACTTGTTCCCTCTTCTTTCACTTAAATTGAAAAACATCACAAGCCTAGTGATGCATTATGGGTGGCACAGCCATTCCCACAGCCCTGGCTTTAGCTGTGCAGATATTCACACAACAGTTCTCCCTCCAGAGTTTCCACAAATCTGCTCCAGATAGTCTCAGAAGAGAGCAAACCATTCCTCCTTCTCGGGATGCTGACCCCAGATTAGCAGTGCTCATTTGGAAGTCCCTCTCCTCAACCACTTGCTTCAGTTTCATGAAATGACCTTTATCAGTGAAGCTGAGGCCTCAGGTGATCTACCCAGAATCTGCTACTTCCCTGCTGATTATGTTTGGAAAAACCAACCTTTTCAAAGAAATCAGTGTCTTCAGAAAAAACTAGAGACTGAAAGCAAAACACGATGGTTAACCAACTTTCTGCTTTTTCCAAGAGAGACTCTGGGTTTTGCCCTGCCCAATGCAGTTGACCACCAAGTAGGGGATATTTGTCCATATTTTAGAGGTGAATCACTAATATAGCTACATTAGGAAATTATTTTTATTCACAGAATTATGTTGTATGATCCGAATAATGCATGACAGCACATACTTCAGTAACAAAAAATATAATTAAAGTGTCTAGAGAGGAACTTCTTTGTTCTGTAGAGGAAAACAGGCAGTTGTTTGGGGGCTTATGTTTCTCCTCTTGCATTCACAGAGGAAATCTGTTTGCATTTATCATATCTGTCTTCTTCCTGTGCATCCCTCAGGAAACATCTTTTTGAAGACTAGGAAAAAATAAAACTAAATATGGCACAATAATATCCTCTTTTAAGCTCAACACAGTAATTTATATCTATTATCTAGCATATATTATTTTAAATACCAGAAAAAATTATACCTTAGAATGAGCTGTGCTGCACATTGAGGTTTAATCTCCCTCTCCCTAGCAACAATCAAAAGAAACAATAGGGGCAATAAATAGCCAAATAGGGCATAAGAAATGAATAAAAATAATGGCTCTGTTTGGGGAAATGGATCTTTAATCACTTCTCCTCTGATGTCCCTAAAATTGAAGGTTAGAACAATTAACAGTTTCAAAGAGCAGTTTCAAAATAGCCTCAGAAATGGTCTTAGTCTCCAGAAAAATAGGCCTTTTCTAAAATAAACATGATAATACCATGGGGGTCTTGCTGACTTCAGGAAGTTCGAAAGGCATCCATTCTTCCACACACAGAGAAAAGAGAAGCAGCAGCCCCAGGCCGTGTCTTCACTGAAAGAAAAGGCATGTCTTTACACTGCATTAAATTTAGATGGTGGAGGTGTTACTTTACTGTGACAGTGGGGGCAGGAGTAAGGTAGTTTTGGCTTTCTCATAGGCAATTTGAGGTCATCCTTGAGCTGAGGTACAAAGACAACCGTGATGAGGCTCGGTAATAGTTTAAAGCTAGGAGTTTAACAAGTTTTAACAGCCATCCTGGGTTATTTATTTAAATGCAAAATGGAAATGGATCCCCATATCCATGTGAAGTCAAGCCTGAATATGTTGTACACCAGCAAGCTGACAGCAGCCCTATAGCAGGAACTAAAACTGCAGGTGCTCCGACTTTCTGTGTTTAACAGAGATTATATTAAAATAAATGATGGTGTCTCTTTCAGTGCAGGCTCAAAGGGTGGGTTTTGTATTTCCAAGGGCCAGTCTCCAACTGAAAGGGCCGAGTGGTTGAAGATATCTGTATTTGGGTAAATTAGTGGTAGTCTAGGTAGCTCTCTGCTGCATTGCTCTTTGCTCTCTACACTCTGCAAGAGAGCTGAAGCATGTTTTAGTCATATATTCATTGGGATTTTGTTGTGTTGGGAGGTTAATAATACCATATTCCTTGTTCTACTGTAAAATGTCATCTGTAATGTGCAACTAAAATGAGTATTTTGTTGCTTCTTTTCTTGTTAGCTCATGATATAAAATAGATCCTGCTGACGGAATCCAGCACGGTCTTCAGCTGTGACCATTGTGATAAGGAAACTTCTCTTACCTCCTCCAGTCACTGACTGGTGAAGCAGATACGCTGCACTTGTTCTTAGAGAGCTTGCTGTTCCCTGAGCATCATTTTGCCCCACTTCCCTCTGCACAAATGACTGCAAAAGAGGAAGACCTGAGCCTGTATGTTGTCTGAGCGTGTAGATAGCTGTAGACTCTGTAGATAGCGGTGCATGGAAATCTCCAATATCATCTGTGTGTCAATTGAACATCGTTGATGATACAGAGGTAAAATTTTGTTAAGTTTTCCTTCAAAGAAGTTAGTTAGAAACATGAGACGTGTAAATGATCAATTGGTTTTACTGGTTGAATATTGTCTCCTTAGGAAGATTTTTGAAACAATGAACACACCATGCACAACATTTGCAATCAAATCTTTATAGCTACCCTCACAAAGAATAACTTTGCTACAAGAGATAGAAAAGAAAAGGGTGCAAATTTTTACTTAAATTCAGCCTTTCTTCTTTTCTGTGGATAATTTTTAGACAGAACTGAACTTCTGTCAACTTGTTTGTTACTAAAGATTGTGTCAGAAGCCACTTCTGGGTATGTACTATAGCTCTGTGACAGCAATTTGTGTTGAGAAAAAGTGAAATTTTAAAGATTTTAGTGTGACTACATTGCTGTGGGAATATATAAATGCTTCTACAGGCCAGGAAAATCGTGGCTTGAGAGCTATTTGGCAGAAAGGGACCTGGGCATGCTGGTTGACATTCAGCTCTATATGAGCCAACAGTGTGCCCAGGTAGCCAAAGGGCCAATGGCATCTTGACCTCTATCAAAAATAGTGTGGCCAGAAGGACCAGGGAAGTGACCATCCCCCTGTACTCAGCACTGGTGAGGCCACACCTCAAGTACTGCATTCGGTTCTGGGCCCCCTGCTTTAAAAAGGACATTGAGGATCTGGAGCATGTCCAGCAAAGGGCCATAAGGCTCATGAAGGGACTAGAGGATGTTTTATAGGGAACAGCTGAGGGATCTGGGTTTGTTTAGTCTCAGAAGAGGAGGCTCAGGGGAGACCTCACTGCTCCCTACAACTCCCTGAGAGGAGGGTGTAGTGAGGTGGGGCCAGTCTCTTCTGCTGTGACTGCAGTGAGAGGACAAGAGCAAATGGCCTTAAGCTGAGACAGGGCTAGATATTCAGATCAGATATTAGAAAAAAAATTCACCATTAGGGTGGTCAGGCATTGGAATAGGCTCCCCTGGGAGGTGGTGGAGTGACCGTGCCTGGAGGTGTTTAATCACCCTGCTTGGATCTGGTGCTGGGTGATGCGGTTTAGTGATTTAAGGAGTACAGTGATAATGCTGGGTGAAAGTTGGACTTGATGATCTTAAAGGTCTTTTCCAACCTTGACAACTCTATGATCCTATGGTGCTAACTAAATCAGTGACCAAGGCCTTTGATGCACGCAGAGAACTTGTCACAAATGCCTTCTCTCTTGTTAGCCCTTCAGACAACTCAGACTTCTATTCTTCTCACTAAGCACACACTTCTTGCAGAAGCTATGCTCTCTCTTGGAAATTATGCTTCCACAATCTTCTGGTCTTCACCTCTTCTTTTTCTCTTGCCTTTTTCAAAAGTCATCTTTACCTCTGAAAAAATTATGTTCACCTGGCTAGCTAGCCCCATCCAAATCATTCACATTTTATTCTCCTTTTCTCCCTCATAAGCATCACTAACCTGTAGAGCACAAATTCTTTGCATATGGGTTTGGAGTTGTTTAAAAAGCTAAGAGGGAAGAGGGTAATTACAGACAAGTACTGAGGAAAAATTCTTTGTCTGTATTTCCAGAAAGCAGCTCCGATACCACACAGTGAAGCCAGAGCTTTTGAGGAACTGGAGGTCTTTCCATTCAACTAATGGATTCCTATAGTCCTGTTGAAATGGTCAGTGTGATGGTGCAATCAGGGTTGACAGATACCCAGCGCCTCCCAGAGCAGTGATTTTGTTTCATCTAAAGAGATAAAAAGCAATAGTGCCTGACACAGCAAGGTCTTTGGAGCCTTTCTTAACAGGATACATCTTTCTAGACTTTGCTCCTAAGCACTCAGTATCCCATGGCAACCTCTTCTCTTCAGGGAGCTTTAGATTTTGACATATCATTAATACATGAGTTGAGGAAGCAAAGCTGCAAAGCTGGAGATTGGTTCATGGATTTAGCTGAGGTAAATAGCAAGGAAATTTAAAGGCAGGCTGAAACCAATTTTATGGTACTTCCTGTGGGATTAATGCCTAAATTTGTTTGTCTGGTAATGAAGAAAGGTTATCACCTGCAGGTGCAGGTAGAAATTGCAGAGGAGAGGTGTTTTTAAAAAGGAGAGCTGCAAGATAACCGCACCAAACATTTTTCAAAAACTAGTGTATTTTAAGGCACTAGCTGCTAATTGAAGAAGAGGGCTAGTGAAATTCATTCAGTATGGAAGTACTGTGACCTGCTTGGCTATAGAATAGATATTATTGAGGGGACAGCGGGACCACTAGGAAAAAAACACAAGGTAAAGTATAAGCTTCATATATTCACATACACTTTGGTGTATAACAGACTGAAACACTTGAAATTACAACTGACTCAGTTCATCCCTTTAATATGTTGAGTCTTCAACTCCTGGAGGGTAGTTGTTCGCTTTTTTGGCTACCACTTGCTCTAGCAGAGGGAAAAGCATGAGATAAAAATAAAAAAGATCATATGGAGGTGATAAAGAACAACACTGACTGTACTATTCAGGAATATTCATTGACTAACATCAAACTTCAGTTTCTGTCAAGCTCAGAATATGATGATTGACCAACAACATCCAAAACCCCTTTTCTCTGGAATATACAGGGCCTTGCTTAGCAAGAAAAATGCAAGTGTATTAGCACTTCCACATGCTTACTGCCTGCCTATAATGTCTTATATTAATATTTGGATTATGTAGGGAGGAAAGATGCATGGATGCAAGCATGGAACCAGATTCTTCTTTTATTTATGAGATGCAGATCTTAGTTTCCCACAAGATGCTTGCTGATTCACCTGAAGGCAATTTTTGAAGTAAGAAACAGACCAACAAAGGAATACAAGGAGATAAAATACATTCATGAATTTTATCTGGTGCTGACTCTTGTTGCAAATTTGGAGGAATAAGGCTTCATATTTAAAATATAGTTGTTTGGGGTTGTGCATGGAAGGAACTCAGGAAGAAACTCAGGAACTTCAAAAACCAACACGTTGTGGAATAATTTTACATGGAATTGGTAGAAGTTCATTTATTCCAGAGGAGACATGAAAAGGAACCTGTATACTTCATCTGGAGAAAACGGATGATAGGTTGCATAAATACTTTACTCTTATGTCTTATTTTACCAGTGCTGACACAGAGCAAGGTGTCTGAATACATTTCAGAAAGACAAGCTTCTTCTGCTCATACTTTATTGCAAGGACATGTCTGAAGTTGCTGATCTAGTAAATGTAGCAGAAGGTCCTGCTTTGTTATTTGTGATTAATAGTTTAAATCTAAAATGATGATAATTTGGATTGACATGGTAACTTCAGTTAGGAGATAACATTAGCAAAGACCATTCTTTCTGAATGCTCTTGAGCTACAGAACATCTGAGAAATGGTAAAAATAACATTTTAGATATTGAACTTTCTAAACTAGATATGACATTTTGTATTATTTCTTCAGCCCTAAATTTTGTAAATGCATCTAGAAGATTCTGGAAGAGAAATGTCATCATATGTTCTGATCTCTTGCCCAGTGTAATTTTCCTTAGGACAAAATAATGTTTTAGATTGTAGCACAGTTAATTTGTCCATGTCCAGGCTGAAATCTCAACTTTTAGATGTTAGGGAAAGATGACAGGGTGCTACTTGCTGGAGTGTTCAAGCAGCCTGACAGAAAGAAAGAAAACCAACAATAATAAAAAGGAAAATCTGTATGAAAAGCCTTACCTAAGCTAGCATTTAGCTTTATTGAACCTGAAAAAATTACGTGTCTAGTCAGAGTAGTGCCACCAGCAGATATGAGATCCCCTCTAGAAACTGTGGAAATGCTGTGGCTCTTCAGAAAATGGCCATAGCCTTGGAAGTGCTGGGTACTTATATAGATAAAGTGTTACTGCTATTTTTTCTTCATTTCACCATATCTACATATCTGATGCACCATTTAGAACACTGAACAAATTTTTTGCACATTGTTGTCTATTTGTATGGCCACAGTCACACTGTGTGACTTACTCATCCCTCACACCCATACTTTGAGTGATTAAATGCTGCTGTTAACTCTGGGAGGTTTTACTGCAAGACATGTAGTTGTAATTTTTCCTTGAATCTATAGTTCTTGTGAGAAGCCAATAGAAGAAACTTTACAGTTGTCATGATCACAAGGGAAAGTGCAAAAATATGGTCTTGATGCATTTTGGAGGTTCAAAGTCACATTAAAACTCCCTATTTTGTGATTAGACAGCTTGTGTTTGGCTATTCCTTATTGTCCTGATTGGAGCTGCTGCTGGAAATAAAGTCCTCAGCTGCAGATAGGTGTTGTAAATACAACTTTGAGACAGTAACCTGAGATGTGTTTCCCTCAGGACACTAGAACTGACTTACCTGTGGTGGCTATCGTGGTCTGATACTTACCCTTTCTTCCATGTTTTCCAAGGAGTGACTTCTCACAAAGCAGATGGAAAAAGACACTCAGGAATCCTTCCACCTTTGGCGAATGGCAGCTTTTCTGCCCACAAATGGAACATTTGGGCCTGACCTAATGAGGTGTGGGAAATGAGAGACTTCACAGAGACTATGAATTGCTGGGTGTGTGTGAAAGACATGAGACTAAATAGGAGAAGATTGACTTAGATCTTGATTTAGAAAAATGTGCTCTGGTATACTTTAATATGTCTTTAAAATACATTCCTTGGGTATTTTATTCAGCAGGACTTCCTGCTATTGAAAGATATTTAAATGATAAAAGGCCCAGAAAAATTGCAACAACTGAAAAAAATAAACGTAAGTAAGCTAGTTTTGTTGTCAACCCATCAATATGAATTGTCTGTACATGAAATGCTTTTTATAAGGGTGGTAACAAGCATCCTGCTGCATGCCTTGATCACATTAACATCAAACAATCATACAGCTACTGGAGAAAAGAAGGTGCAGAAGTATTCAGTGAGTAGTGCATTTCATATCATGTTTTTTTAAGAGGCAGGTTCCATGTCAGAAGCAGCACAAACAGCAACAAAAAAGGGGCTCTCATCTGTGACCAGGCTTAGGTGAACTGGCTGGTTGCAGATGGCCTCATGAATAATAAAACAAATAAGTGATAAAAGCATCTTCAAATATCCTTGCTGTATCGAGAGACATGTACTTGAATGGGTCTTGCCATCTTTATTAATTTTAGTTTCCCAGACACAGTATGTGGCTGAAATTCCCTTGTGATATGACTGGGAATTTTTAATTTTAGATTAATTTTAAAGGTACTGAAATGAAAGCACACAGATGGTTGAGAATGATGATGCGTCACATTCTTTTCTTCATCCCTCACCACCTCCTACAATTGGAGATTCTCAAATAAATTTTGTTACATTAATACCTGCAATAGATGCTATTTTTCGTGTGATTGAAAGCTGCTTGCAGATTATGCAAGCAGAATAAAGATGCTGATGCTTGTTGCTCACACAAGAAGGGGCAGCTGGAAGATGCCATGTGTCTCCATACAGACCTAGAGAGCGGAAAAGGCTGCTGATTCAAGCAGCTGTCCTGCCATGGTCCTACTTCACCTCCACTTCCCTTGGCCTCAGAACCTGATCCATTTGGAGCAGTTAAGCAAGCTCTTAACTGTTAATACCTGTCCTGTACCCCTTCTCCACCCTCATTAACTCAAATTTCCTTTCTGATACCTCTATGAGACAAAAGGGAGGATGTGCTGTGTGTGGTGTAGCACTTCTTCAGCTGGGACTGTCCCTCCAATGGGTTCCCATTTGGGTAGCAGCCTGAGGCTCATTGTCTCAGGTAGTTTTGCAGCAAAGCACAACTAGATCAAAGCAAGACAGCAAAACAGAATGCTAGGTGTAAAAGTCGTCTTCATTAGTTCTACAAGTCCTTCTGATCTCTCTGAACTTCTCAACTGTTGCAGGACTTCATAAGACTTCTTGTCACCAGGTGCCCTCCTCCTCGTGCTGCCTGGGCAATGACAAGACAAGAGAGATGTTTTCTGCTCTGACCACAGATGTGTGTGGCCTTTCTCTGTGGATGAATATACTCATTATCTCTATCTATTCTTATTTTAGTCCCCAAGCCTGAAGTAAGCTCAGAAACTAGGCAATAAAGTATTTTAAACTACTCAAAATACAGAAATATTTAAATTTGGAGTGGCTGTTACGTTGGGTCTTAAGCACATTTTGTTTCTTTCAAGCAAGTAAGCAGTGTACTTGTGGCACAGATGAGTAATGCAAGGAGTCCAAGCAGGGTTACTATCTTCCATTAAATCACTAATAAAGTCAGAGAGATGGACAGGCTTTTGGCAGCATGGTTCTTTATCTATGTCAAATATACAAATGAGTATGCAATAAGAAGTGCATTTAGCAAGCTGTGTTATGTTTTAGTTTTATCTCTTTTTTCCTATCATTTTAGTAGGTTAGCACTTCAGCGAAGGTAGCAGACAGTCCTATTTCTGTCTGACAGAACCATATCCTCTAATAGCTTCATTTTTTTCAATACCCTCTTGCATATATATGGCCCCTATATGTTTATGATTCTACCCAGAATGTGATTGTGTTAGCTGTGCATGTAAGAGCACCCAATGCAACTTTACAGAATTCTGACAGTTATGAAAGCATGCCTACATTTTATAGCCTGTTTGCAGAAAAGATAAAATTTTATCTGTATCTTAGATATGTGGAACCAGAAACCTAAACAGAACGAAAGAAGAAAGGAAGCATGTAACTATTTTCCTAAACACATGTAATGGAAAAAACAGACTTAGGCTCAAGTGTTGATTTGGATGGGATATGTAGCATCATATGTAGCCCTGGCCGTTAAGCCATTTTATACTCTGATATTTTTCAGTGGTCAGTGTCAATCTATGATCCAGACCAAGGCAAAGAGAAAGTAAGAGGTATACAGAAGAGGAATAACAATTATCTTCATGTGTCTAGTCATTCCTTTCTCTCAAAGGTGTCATGGGGCAGGATCATCTTCATCATTCCTCATATTCTTGTAATATTAGAACACTTGTCACAGAAAGACTTTTAAATTATACTCTATCTGATCCTGCATCTTTTTTTCTTAAATTATGTTCACTGTCTAAAGCTATCAGTTAGTTTTGCAGAATATATTTTTCATGTCTGATCTTTTCAATGACTTTATCATTTACCTTCACCCTCTCACAAAGGTGTTTGGAGTAGTCACAGTTAAGCATGCTTAGGATTTCTCAAAGTTCAGTAGAAAGGAGACAAGTAGCAGAATGAGAAATCAATATTACAGTGCTGGACTCCTGAAGATCTATGGGCCAGGGAATCAGGAATTCTCTGAGGTGCTGTGCAGGCACTGCACTCCCTCTACATACGTGTTCTGCCCTGTAGCTCCCTCAAAGAGCTGGATGGGAAACAAAGCCGGAAGGTCACGTTCTGTTGTCCTGCAGGCATGAAGGCGTTCATCGCAGGGCCGAGGCTTTGTCTGTGTTTTGCCATCATGTTTCATTTCCTTCCTGTCCCTCCTACCCGTGCGTGTGGTCAGAAATATTTGGAAAAGAAAATAACTTCTGCTTTCTGACTTGTCCTTAAGCACGGCAGATGGCGGCTCAGTTTCAGACCATGCTCCAGCAGACTTTGATTAACAGTTAGCAAGCTTAGGTTTTCAGGCTTTGCTTCCAGTTGTTTGGCAGTTCCCCATTATTAACTGCTACTGTTTTCACTAAAGTCCTTTTGCTGAAACAGCCAAAGCAAATTCCACAGTGACAGACTTAAAAGTGGAGAATATAGCTTTAAATAGAAATTAGTAGGGTCTTGGTATGAATCACAGATAATTTAGCATCTGCTCTTGTATTTTGTCTATGGTAATTACCTTTTGTTAACCAAAGTCTTAAATTTTGAGACAAATAATTGCATCATCATTGGAAAATAATGTCTTTAGCATACTTTACTCCTAGTCCAGTTCCAGTTTCTTCAGAAGCACCCTGTGACACTGCATATAACTGATTTTCTGGATAGTCATAAGATGGTGTTGACGACCTCCTGAGAGTCCTCCTTCAAGCTCTGCATGGTGGTAGATGATAACTTTATGAAAGTAAAAGGGACGGTGTAAGACTGGAAGAAAATCAGGGAGCTATAAAGGTTTTCTTGAGATTCACTGGACCTCTAGAATGAGCAAAAGTAATGACAGAAATATTACCCAGGAGGTCATTTAACGTCCTTCCTGCCTTAAAGACTCAACTGTTACTCATACTTCATAAAGCTATTTATCTCTCTGTGGAGTTTAATAGTTCCAGGGTTTATGGTTATTTTTAGGGAAAACATAAAGCAAATGTCACCTGCTTTCTCTCCCTTACTCCTCACCAGTATTTCTCTCCAATGCACTGTGCCACTGATTGCAAAGCTTAATGTTGATGGATACTTGTAGGGTCCAACATGAGGTTTCCTCCCCATTTTTACTAAAGCTATTCCCATTCAGAGGAATGGGCTGACGGAAGTGTCCTCCTGGAGTTCCTCTAAGTTATATGGCAGAAGGTGTGGTGAAATTCTCATCACGGAGGAGTTATTTGTAGACTGTTGAGGGGCTCCTCCTGCCAGGAGCATGGCAAGCTCCAGCAGTGGGGTCTTTGCTGCTGGGGATTTTGCAAACTGCTCCCAGCTTTCCCCTTGGGATTCCTTCCACAGAGGTTGTGAGGCGCAGTGTAAACCTCAAAAGTTCCTGGTTTTCTTTCATGCAGGAACAAACATTTTGTGGTTCCTAGATGAGTGGAAGGTGTAAATGAGTGGGTTGATGAAGAGTTTCCTCTAAGGATTTGGGCTAAAATCTGATTGTAACCTAGTGAAGAGTGGGCAAAATGGAAGGAGAAAAACATGGGGGGATTGTTGAAAGAGGTGGTTTATACCAGAGCCCTAGGGACTTCCAGTAGTGTACGGTAAATGAGACAAATGAAAGAACAGTGTCCCAGGGAGGATTGCCTGGTGAATCTCTTAACCCATAAATTAATTGGAGGCAGAGATTGAGGATTGAGCTCTGGGATGAGCCTCCCTCCAGCTGAAGCATTTGGCATTGAGCACTTGGCTCGAGTGCGGGTCTCACCATGGCTCTCATCTGGAAGCTGGATTGGTTCTCCAAGGCCTGGAGGCTTTGCACAGCTGCTGTGTGAAAATCTCAAACATGGATCCATATAAAAGATTATAGCATTCTGAAGGCATTGAAGCATAGCTGCTTGCAGAGGTTTTTGTCATCATCAATACTGTAATCCCTTTGGGAATCATGATTCTAAGTCAGTGACTTGTCTGATCAGCACTATTGAGGGAACAGCACTGTTCACCTGGCTCAAATGGTTTGGCCTATATGGCTGCAGCACTTGCTAAGTATTTACTGATGTTTACCTCCTTCAAGAGATTGAATAAATGTTAATGTATCAAATTAAAAATGCCTAGTACTCGAGATATCACTGTTTTCTCCTACTCTTAGAAAAATTATGTCTAATATCTCTGAAAATGGATTTTGTTTTAATGAACATTCTCATACATCTGCATCTGGGAATTACTTAAAAGTAATGGAGTATCAAATTCTGCTTGTAAGAGGATCTTTGTAAATAATTCCATCAAAGTCTAGGAGTTAAGTCTGGTTTAGTCTCATGTAACTAAAAGAAATAAACATAGAATAATTTGCCTTTGCTCTAAAACTGTAATTTCTCTTCATCTCGTAAGCTATGCATTCTGGCTTGCAAGATAAAACAGCCTGTAAATATATTACTGGGAAACACATAAGGTCAAACATTTCTCACTCAGTTTTGAAACTCACACTCCAGTTAAGTTTGTAGGGCATTTTAGCTTCATATTCAGAAAGTACTAATCCCCAGGTCTCAGTTTTCTATTAGGGATAAATCAACTAAAATGGATCAGACTACCCTGTCATACCTATATTAATGGAATTTCATATGCATTCCAGATTAGACAGTTTTGAAACCTAGAAGTATTTTAATGATGTTATTTTCCTTGATCGTTGCCATTGGCACCTTTGCCTCCAATTTTGGGCAATACCTCGGTGTTTCTGAAGCGAGGTATTGCAGCTCTTCTTCCAGCAAAAATAGCGTGGGATTGGCTTTTATCTCAAAACTGTGTATTGTTACTGAACAGAAATTCTGCTAACAGGTCAGTTCAGATCAAAATACAGCTATTTGGATATAGCTTCGGAGTACATCTCTTACTACTTCTAAACGTATTAATTCACTTGAATTAACCAACCATGAGATATAATGAAACTATACCACAAATCACATCCCATAACAGCAATGCTTGTCAGGCTGTCCTTTTGTTATGTTTCTCATATAATAATAATTTCTCAGGCTCACTCTGAGAAAATGTCAGTAGTTTGGAAGAAAAGGGATATTTCTGGATTGTCCCATGAAGATATAAGTAATTAAGCATAGCTAGATGTCAGGATGACAGATGGATTCGTGGTGTGATGACTGTGACTCCTTCTTGGGGAGAGCATTGTCACTCCTGACTTTCTTGCTGAATGTAAGTATTCAAAATGTATTATTTTCTCATATTTGAGTCTACATTTGTAGATGTTACAAAAAATAAGATACTGAGGAATACAGGTTGTTATAGGCTGAAAACTGAATTAAGATTACAGAGTAGTGCTCTTATATTTCATCAGCATGTGTGTGTTTATGTATCTTTCAAAGATTTGCATTCAGCTTGTTGCTTATTAATAAAGTCCTGTGCTGGTCTTAAGTCCAGCCACTTTATCTCACACTATTTTCCCCCTTTCATCTCAGCTAAATTCATAGTGTTTTCATTTTTTGTGTATGATGGAAAAGTTAAGGTCTCAATGTGATAACGAGGTCAATGAGAGTACTTCAGAGAACAAGGATTGTGGAATTGGGTCAGTTTTACTCAAGACAGTGATTTATATGCTCTGATTGGCACAATGTTCACGGGCCTGGGCTTGAAAAAGGACAACGAAACCTCTTTCCTACTCCAGCAGCCTGGTGGGCACGACTGAATGAACATGTAACATGTCATTCAGCTGACAGGCAGCTCTACCACTGAAAGAACCCAGTGAGGACTTGCGTCTCCTCTGCTGCGCTGATCAAACACACCCATCCTTTTCCTTCCTTTCAGTTCAAGCCCTGATAAGAACTTCTTAATTTCTGAACAATCCTACTGCCACACTACTAATGACAGGAAGCAATATTCCTTAAAATTTGCCTTACTTTTCATCCTGCTGGGTTCAGGGAAGCATCTCTCCTAAGAATCACAGTAGGAGACAGTAGAAGGATGACTAAGCAATGAGAAGTTTTCTAGGCCCTTTTAATCAATAAAAGGTTGAGAATACTGAATCAGGCAAGTTGTGAATTGAGGGGGCTTATATAGGTGCTGGGTAACCATAAGCTTAATACTAAATTATTCATATCTAAAAAAATTCAATTTTAATTTTTGCATTTTTGTGTCACTTCATCTTAAAAAAATTAATCTGCAGAATAAATCTTGTTAAGAAAATTATCTTTAGGAGTCAGTTTCTCTTTTGTGTAGTATCACCAAAAAAAAAAACCAAACCACGTTTTTTCCCTTGTTCTTTTCATTAAGCATATATAGCTAGCAAGTAATCTGATTAGGTGATTCCTCTTTTGATTAGTTTATAGCAATTCAATATCTAATTCAGCATTGCAATTCAGACTAGAATGAAAATCTGAACTCTTGAAAATCAATAAATAGGACACAGTGCTTCAATGTGATTCTTTGATGGTACAAGCTATGCGAAGTGCAGATTAAAACTGTCTATACTTTCTATTGATTTTGCTGAGAATTTGAAATCAAATTCAGAATTACGGTGACTTTCTCTTGCAGTGATCCCCTGGAGGTATTTGCGATGCTCCACTCTATGGCAAGAACCTGCCTCAAGCAGACTGTTGCACATACTGTGGTGCAATTTCTCACTTCTTTTAAATCAAAGTAGATAACTTGCCCTGTCATGAACAAATCCAAGACCCACACAAACGTTTTTGAAAACAACAGATGGACAGTGTATTAGTCGGCATATTTATTTAAATTTACAACTAAACAACAGCAACAACAACAAAACGTTAAGTTGCTTTACATTTCTTTTGTTTCCCTGTTTCTATTTGTTTACTTGTAATGAATGACAATGTGCATTCTATGTTTTTAAATCTTTGATTAAAACCAAAAGGTTTTTTTGATTACTTATTGGACCATTTTCCAATGTCTCCTTAGTCACTGGTTGAGTAACATTGTTTGGCAATATGGGTGAAGTGTAGCCGGGGGAAACAGAATCTGGGAGAAAACTGTTCTTGGTTGATCTTTCTTAGGAATTGAGAATGATCATAGTCTTATCATTCTCACCTCCAGAGAGAGACACGTCTTTGGCACCACTTTTTCTAATGAATAAATATTGAATTCTATGCCTATTTTATTATTATTATCTAAAGCAAGAAAATCTGTTTCTGGACTGGGCACCCCTTTGCACTGGGAAGATGATAAGTTAATGAAAAGCAGATGTCAGATGTTAATTATGTTATTTAATGCACTGTTGGAAAGTGTTGGCAGCATGTTTTGTTATGTTTTTAAATTTATTTCTGAGTCAAGTTAATTGAAACTAAATATTTACTTGATTTTTTTTTTTAAAAGCAAAGCAGCTTATAACTGAAAATCACTAGTAGATAATACCTCTGTCAGATCTTATTGTAAATAGCAAGAATCATACCCTCAAAGATAGACTGTAAGTTTGCTCTCATTTCTCTCTGCACCTGAGTTCCCTCCTGGCTTGCAGAGCCAGACTTGGAAACCGAACTTCCAATTTTCTCTCTCTGTTCTGCATACAGGTGTGAGGAATAAAGCAGCAATTTAAATAAAATGTGTGCCTGTGAACCCTATTCTTTCTGCATGAAAATCTGGTTGTTACAATCTGCAGATGAAATCAGAAATTAATGTTCTGGCTGAACTCCATTTAATATTTATGGTCACATGCAAGAAAGTCTTTAGCAGAACTGTGGAAGAGAACAACAGAATAGTTAATTTTAGATTGTGTTTTAAAGTTTAGATTTCAAAATGGCAGGAGACGTCTCAACATCCACTGTGCTGCCATGGTTAAATCTTTTGCCAAATTCATCTGTGGAATGGGGATAGTGTCTGTTTGCTATAAGAAGCAATGAGTATGTGGATCTGAGATTTACACTTGTTTGCCTTGTGACATTAAAGTCTGAGTTGCATGCACTTGCATAGAACTGTATGTAAGACAAGCAATACTAGGTGGTACTTGCCACTGAACGAAATGAAGTGAGAACAGGTGTGAGACATCTCCCTGAGAACTGACAATAAGTCAAAATTCACCTGGGAGAAGGGAGTGAATTTTTAGAAGAGACCATGGAGTCAGAAGGTTCATCCTCCTCTAGGAAAATGGAAGTGGTAGTGCTGCATTATAACATTAAGGCACTGAGCAGACAGCCCTGCAGACCAGATGCTGACTGCTATGGCTGTTACCAAATTTGTGTGGTAGCATGGAATTTCGGGCACTGGAACGGCCACGGGCAGTTAACTGGAAATTTGCAATGACATGGCACTGCCTCTGGCAGGTGTTGTAAGAGCACAAATCAGTACTTCTAGTGGTGCAGGGTGCCTGTCTGCAAGGGTAGTGTGCTAATACAGGGATCACATCTCACTTTCAGCTGAAGAAAGAATGACAAGAATACATCTCTTTGACAGCCCTTGGGATTCAGAGAACTGAAGAGTGCTGCTTTACACAGCAGGGACCAGTGATGATGTGCAGAAAGGCTAAAGACAGGCAGAGGCAAACAGACCTTTTGTCTAAAACCAGGTGCAAGGTAGTGATACTTTTATGATTCCTTGTGCATTAATCAACAAAACTGAATCTAAGATGCTTGTGATGTGGCGCTAGTAATGAAAATCAAATGCTTTTTCTAAATAATCTGGATTTAATTCGCACTCTGCTCTGAGCTAGGCACCAGAAGGCTGCTCAGTGATAGCTACAGCAGCATGGAGCAAGCTGGCAGTAGTCTCTCAAATATCACAGATCATCAAGTGCAAAAAACTTCTGAGCATTTTTGAATGACTTATTGGTAAAATGGTCAAGGAAAGAGTGTGGTTGGGAAAGACTGAGGTGAGTGGATGTGAAAGTAAGTGTTTGGACTGCAAGCCTCACGATACTGAGGAGGAGAAAACAGCACTATAAGTGAAACACCCGAATGGTAGTAAAATATCTGTAAAAAAGAATGTTTTTGAACCACAGGGTCAGCTCATTCCAGTGTTTTCATGAACCTGCAGCTGCCACTGGGGCATAAAAGCATTAATGAATGTGTAAAATATGGATGGGGATAGCAAACGAAAGGTGACACCTGTGTAAATTATTAATGCCTTCAGTATTTCTTGATTTCAGAGCTTAAGAAGTCCTGCTGCGGTTTGTCTTGTGATGGTAACTGTTGAAATTGCTCACATCCAGGGGCTTTACTTTTATTTTGCTGGGTTTTTTAATGCTATGTAACAGTGAAGTGTGAACAAGTTTTGTTAGTGAATGGACTGTTGTTTGAGGAGGTGATGAAAACCCAGTTTGCTTCTGTTTCCTTCAGGAAGGCTTTGCAGTTCTGCTCAGCATAAATGTTGCAATGATTGTAGGAGATGGTGGACTATGAGGTCCAAAGAGAATATTTTTATTCACACTGAAATATGAGATGCTTTTTCTAAGACCTTTCTTGCTTGAGAAAGACCCCTGCCTACATGATGGAATTGAAATATGTGCTGGTTTTGCCTCCCAATGCTCTGTTTTGATGTCACTGTAGTTAATGTCTTGTGCTTGACTGAGGTCTTGTGAGTAGAAAATTATCTGTCCGAAACTGGGACGGGATTAACAACTTAACATGGTCTGAAAAAGAGAGTGGCTGTGAGGTATGAACATTTGGCAAAGACTGATGTAAAAACAGCTTATTATGTATAAGCTCTGCCATTAGCAGTAGGGCTAACATAATAGTTTTTAAAGCACCCAGAGAAGATAAAGACCTGCTTATGAGGCATATATCAGCATATTTTACAGTTATCCATTATTTACTGCACACATCAAACTTAAGACAGAAGCTTGACTACTTGCTTGTTCCAGGTCAATACAGGAATGCCTCAGCAGAAAATGGCTATGGTGTATTGCTTACGATAATGAAACTGCATTTTACTGGTTTTTATACAAGCAGTAGAGGGAAAAAACAAACCTGTTTTGCCACTGTTTTTCAAATTCTCCTTTATAAGGGCAAGTCTAACTGTGGGGAGTGGAAGGAATTATTTAATGGTAGACTGAGAGAAACAACAAGCTTGATATCAAAGTTTTGATTTTTATCATAATTAAATTTACTGTATGTGTTATGCCCATCTGTCTTTAGGTGTACATGTGCACATACACTTTCTTTTATATAGTCAGTATGAAAGAAAAATGAAATAAAAATATTTCTCTTTAGCATATAAATAAACTTACTTCACTGAAGTCATATTTTCCATAAAACTAACATGTCTATTAGAACATGTTTTACTTATTTATATAATTTTCATGTGGTGACTTCAAATTCTTCGGTAGATTTATCTTCACAGTAGATCCTAAGGATAATGAAGAACACATATTTTCACTTTAGAGGTGGGAATTGACTAGACAAAGACTATCAGAGATATTAGTCCTAGTCTTTTTCTAAACCCCAGTCACTGTTGTCCTTCTTCCCCACCCTCTCATCAGGCTAGCAGAAAAGCAGAAAAAGTCGGAAACTTGGATTCACTTTCTGCTCTGCAACACAACTGGCATTTGGGGGGGGTGCTGCCTTGAATCTCTAATGTTCAGTGGTTTATTTGCAACACAAGAGCAGTTACACCCTCCAGGCATTCGTAAGAACATAAAAAAGCATGCCTAAGAGATTGTGATGAAGACAAGTAAGTTTTATAATGAGACTCAAATAAACCTCCAACAAAGTTAAACTTTGTTCTTTCCCCATATTTAAGCCCAGCAGTTTCAGTGTGCTGAGGGGTGATGAAGAAGAGGTAGAACAGGTGTCTTCCATTACAGTGTCCTGCACTCCTGCCACCCAAGAGGACGAAGAAGGTTTATCCCTCTCTCTCTCCCTGGTGGAGCGCTCTGAGTTCTGCAGCGCACGTGGTAGTCTGGTGGTAAGTTCAGTCATAGACAGGGACAGGGAAAGAACGGAGCTTTCTTAGTGAGAACAAGAGCTCCAGGCATTTTATGCAGCTCTGAGAAAGCTCCTGTAAGCACATAAGCATTTTCATAGCAGTAGTTCCTGTTTTCATAGTTTGGCCAACTTTGGGAGGATTTGCATAATAAGGAGCATATTTCTGACATAAAATCTTACCCACCAATCTTCCAAATTGCAAGTTACTCTTCCAGTGCATCAGATGTTGCAGTTTCTCAGGGAACAATCACCTGAATTGTCTGAAATTGCAGAACATTGGGCTCTTAAACTTCTTTCATGGAAATGTCTGAACGGTTGTGTCTGAAATTGGGTGGTGTGATCACGCATGGGAAATCCAGACTGTCAGAAAATAACAACCCAGTTGTTTATTTTCTCTTCAGGGCTTTCTGAGAAGAATTGGCAGGTAGCCCTGGTGACTGGCAAAGCCATGAGTTCTGCCAGTGATAATGTTATTGATGCAGCTACCAACGTTGTTGGATTTCTAACAAGGCACACTGGCTAAAAATGACTAGTGCTCTTCTTTCTGTGTTGTCAGGATTCAGTGCAGGGTATTTTAACTCCTAAAAAAAGAGCAGTCTTAATGATGCCCAACATATTACATCTGGCACACAAATTTGTCGTTCAAATTAGTAATAATGCTGGAAGTTGAAGGTTTTGATGTGTTTCTCAACTGTTTACTTTGTAGGTATGTGAATATTTAATATATCCACTGTCATTATATAGTTTGCTCCTTTGTACTGGGATGTACATGAGAGTTATTCTAGAAAAATGCCGGAAAGCAGAGTTTGGCAACTACTGTAAGTGGAAAATTTAAGCGTGATTCAGCTTTTAATGAAGAGAGTCATTCTCTTTCATCTCTCTGCTAGACATGTAATTCTAGCTGGTCCTTCATTAGTACAGCTTTCATCAGTATGAAGATAAAGCTGTGTTTAAGAAATTACTTAAGATTAGAGTTCAGTATGAATTTTGTTTGCTATCTAAAAATGTGTTGCATTTTTCATACTGGAGTTTGAATATGTCACAGAAAATGTGTTTCTTCTGATTTTTTTAGTTTTATTTTTTTTCTTCGAGGGTAGCATTCTTGATGCCAGAGCCACCATGAAACTCCTCAAGTAGGCATGATGTCTGTCACACACAGTTATGAATTGGTGAAGGAAAGGTTCGGAGTAAATTGTATTAGCAGAGGTGCATGTACTATTACATAATTCATTGCAAACAGTGTTTTGTAAAATTAATATAAAATCTAACATAGTCTTTAAAGGTTTAAAGTGAAAAGACTAATTGCGTCAGATCCATTTTGTCCTGTTTTCTGCTTACTGAATTCCAGCTGACAGCCTAGGAAACCCACACCTCATTACCATATTTTGAAACATCTGTTAAGGAAAACAGATCTGGTTGCCAGAATTCATCTTCCTTTCAGAAGTGCCAAGTATGTGAACAGAACCATTATTCCTTAGGCAAAAAAGACCATGTTCAGCTTTGCTGTCATCAGCCACATTAAGCCTTTATTTGGTTCAGAATATATGTAATTAATTGAGGAAAGCTATTCATACAATGTCACTGTAATTACGGAAACATGAATATTTCTCCCTTGTATTTCATCTGAGAAATAATCCTTCGGTATCAGCCCCATTTATTTTAGTACCGCATTTTAACAGCTTGCTACCTGTTAATTGTTGTAATTATGACATCAGAGCTACTGCTCTGTAAATGAGCTGCCATCAGAAACCAGATGCTGAGGTTGTGTTTTACATGGAGGAAGATGGTGTCCTTCAGTCTGTGGTTCTGGACCAGTGGTTCAGACACCTCTTGTGCACTCTAAATACCTGTCTCTCAAAATACCCCTTGCAAGAGCAGTAAGTCCCTTAATTGTGGTGATTGAAGACTCCAGTGTGTCCTGTGAAAGGTACTTATTAAAGACCTGTTTCACAAAACTGGCGAGATTGTTAGCATTTCATATTTGCATACTTTTTTCTTTTTTTTCCTCTAGCCTTGCTTATTCCAAGTCTCTGTGGCCTTAAAGTGATTCAGTTATTGGCATGTAGGTAAGTAGAAGATGATAAGGTTCTGGAGGACATCAGTTTTCTTCTTATTTCTTAGAGTAGACAGCTGTGTAAGCACACCATGCCTATGTACTGCTTTCCATTTCATCCTTTGCCTTCAGTTTCCTAATTAGAACAGTTTGCTCAGAATGAAAATGAAAAGAAAGGGATTTAATGCAACTTCCTCCTTATGTCTTAATGAGACAGTGGCAACTGGTAACAAAGCAGAGAACCACTGCTCTGTAACTGGGCAGCTCTTCTGGACTCTTACATCTGCCTTACGGAGTCCAGGGCAATGGCAAAGTTCGGTGCTGTGAATGCGGTCAGTTAGAATCAAAGAGAGATCCAGGTGAAAAGTAAGCAGGAATGGCCTCAGTTTTCAGCTGGATCAGTCATTGTTCAGGCTCATCACACTGCTGGTGCAGGTATCAGGAGAAGAAGGAGGGCAGGGCATTAGCACCTGAAAGTTTACCCTGGTTGCAAAATCTTCGTGGTACACAAAGGTTAGCTTTCACATCTTCTTTTCACTTTCCCCTTTGTATGTATTTATGTATGCTTTTGTAATGCTTTTCTCTTTACTATTTCCACTTTCATCTCTTTCCTGCGCTTCTTGATCAGTCAGATGTACATCTGTATATCTGTAGTGTGAATTTATCCCATTAGCTTTGCATGTATCTCCAGTGCCTGCTAGAGTTAGGGTACCTTTCTTTATACTGCATGTTAAATTCACGCCCAGACACACGGATTACTAGGCCTCTCCTGACCTTTCTCCACCTGCTTAAAACCCTGTCACCTGTGCATGGGCATCGCCTGCTCTGGGGCCCTCAAACGGGGTCAACTCAGTGAGACAAAGTCAAACCTTTACATTGTAGTGGGAGTATGTATGTGCAGGTGTGGAAAGAAACAAGCCTTGAACTGATCTAACAACTTCCCACAGCCACTGAGAAGGGATGTTATTGTACTCCTTTCCATCATCTTCCCTGGCTGTCCTGGTAACACAATTTTGTTCAATACCTTGGGCTCACTCTAGTGCCTGGTCAGCCTCTCCTGGAAATGCTTTGTTCATCTGACCTGTTAGGAAACTCGCCCAGCAAAGGGAAGGTACACAGACACAGTCCAAGGAAAGGAGGAGAGTCATGGGGCTGGCTGTGGGATAGCAGACAAAAGGAGCAAGGGAGGAGAGAAACAAGACCTTAGACTTTTGACAGCAGTGAGGTTTGAGCATCTTTGTTGCCAGACTGACCTCACTTCTGGGATCCCATTTGACAAATTATCAGCTGAGTGCTGAAGCAATCAAGTGCACAACATCTGTATACATCGTTATAGACCACAGCCAAGCCTAACCTGCTTTGTAACTGTGCAAATATTGGTGAGATGTTTTCCTGTTGCTCTTAGGAAAACTAATGACACTCAGAGTTGTCACTAATCCTTGAAAAGGTCAGCATAGTCCCCTGCCCAAGCTCTTCATGTCCTCGGTAAAGTAGTTACACTGCTCTTTCCTTTCCTTCCCACTTTTCCCACTGCTGGCTGAGTAATTGCTGCTTCTCCTAACTCAGCCAGTGCTCTCTCCAGTGAAAAGCAGGAAGTGTAGTACTCGCAAGGTAGCTGTCTAACTACATGAGTGCTGCTCATCAGTCACCTCTAAATCACTGTCCAGACAGCTACTACGTGTGTGTGTCTGTTTGTGTGTGTGTGTGTGTTCTGCCCCTGTTGTTTGGATGCAAAGGACCTGATACCATCAGCAGAGTTTAAGAGAATGTGTCCATACCTGCAGGTCAGGCGGGCCAAGGTCGAGGCTCCTGGCCTGAATACAGTGTGCCACATCATCACATCTACCAACCTGTTTTTCAAAGCTCTGTGGATTTTTGAGTCTTTGATCTCCGTAACAAATCCAAGGGGAGGCTGCTAATCTCAGATTTGCTGTTTGTGTGCAAACCAAGCATTCTGAGTGGTTTAGCAACATATTGTTATGCCGTGTATTTATGTTCTGGTTTACAGTTGTTAAAAATATTTATCCTTCCCTTGTGATCCTTTCCTGAGGGCTTTATTCCTGTCATGCAAAAAGGTTCTGGTAATTAACTGCTGCTCCTGCCACATCCAGAACCACAGGAGAGGGACTGCAGTCCACTGTCACAGATATTGGTTCCTCATTTTTCTGGGTTTGGAACTTGCTTTGAAATATTATTACTATCTCTGTTTCACTAACATATGTAAACTGGATCATCTCTGGCAGCATCTTCAACATTCAAATATCAAAAGTAGCCAAGACAGGGCAACATTCATACATCTTTCTTTCTTCTGTATTAGTGGTGGACAATGTCACTTGTAACTTTGTGCTTATAGTAAAGGTAGGTCACTTTATTACTTTGGTTCAAAAGCTACAAAACATATTGTTAGACATTCCTCATCTTGATCTCAGCTATATCAAAAACATAGAGAATCTGAATGTTCAAGCTCATGACTGAAAAAATGAAGAGATCACTTCCCTATATCAATGTAATCCTGGGGTCTGGGATTGTCAGAATTTCTTACTGCTGCCTTTTGGACAATTTTTTGTTTTCTTGGAAAAAAATCCTGTTCATTATCTCTGCTACTGCATCTCAGTCTCACCTTCGAGAACTTTCCCTGCCTCCCCCTGTGCAACTCTCAGGAACATATTGCATGAAGAGCATACATGGTTGACAAGTTTAGCACATCCAATTCACCGGGAGTAAGGAAAAAATCGCCTTATACGCAACACTCCAACCTGTCTTGCACCTACTCCTTGCATCTATAGGTAAGGCAGCAAATCTTGCTTAAGATGATTTTCCTCCCTGTAATGGCTGCCATTTGATTTCTTGGAGGCTGAACTTCCTGAGAAATTCTCTTTTATTCTTTCCTTCTGACTTGGATGCCTGAAAAAAGTTTGGCAGTAAAATGTTGTTACTCCTTTTTCTTTGTCCGCCATTTCACATTCATGTTACCTCTTTCTCCCCTCTTTTTGCTTCTCTCTCTAAAGGTTGAGGTGTCTAAAGTAATTTATGCTCCTGCATTTTGAATTTTTTTGAACTGTTTATAATGTGATTGCCAAATGCTTTTGTGACTGAAAGAAACTACAGAGAACTCAAGGGTGTAATATGAAACACTCCGAGTGTCTTGAAACCAGAAAAGAGTTGGGTTCAATTTACCATCAAGATTTGACCTTTCTGTAATTTTACAGGATTGTGAAGGTCTACTGGGATGGAAACATTTTTTTTAAAGAATTCTGTTAGTAATCCAGTCAGCGAACTAGGGTGCAAGTCCATTCCTGAGTATACTGCAGCTCAAACAATAATAACCTGTATTTGTATGTGCCTAACCTGCAGGTTATCTGCCTGAAAAGCAGAATGTCATTCAGCAGCAGAGTGGGTTGTATGTGTGTGAGTAATAAAAGGAAGACAAATTTTCCTGGGAGTCCCTCTACTGTCTGTTCCCTCTTCCTCAGTAACCCCACCTTCACCTTCCTTACCTCCTATTTTGTTTGAGTTATCCCAGGGTGCAATGTGAATTTTTAAAGAGTAGTGCTTTTCAAGGTGTGTGTGGCTATCTGAGCACAAAAGCTTTTCACAGGAAAATACAGTGCTACTGATGATATTGTCTGAATTTGTTTTAATCTAGTGCAATGAACTATTAAATTCACTTTAAGAAAAAAATCTATCATCCCTCCCTCTATTGGACAGAAAGCAGGAGGGGGTTGAATTCCTAGCTGAGGCAAAGGAGAATTGCTCTGAGTAAATTTTCATTACCTGCTTAATTACTAATACTTTTGAAATAATATTTTAACAGCTAGTATTTGTCTGCCCTGTGCAATAGAAGTCCCATGATTGTGCAATGCTATAGGGCACCCTGTGGTAAACTACATCAATGAACATACCATAGCTATGTCCATACATTTCCCCTTGTAGAAGTGAAAGGCACTCTTTCACTGTCTCCCTCACTCTTTGTGGAGCCACAGGGAGTGGGTTTCTCTATGGTGGAGAAAAGCAATGGGCCAGATTACTTCCTTTGGGTATGAGATTTGGGTTTAAATCAAAATATTTTTAGTTTCTGCTAAAATTGGATTGGTGCAAGATCCCAGTGGCCTGTGGTAAAAGAAAATTTTGCCACTACTTTCTTGGGAGAAAGATTTATTCCTTGGTAAAGAGAGAAGAGCAGTATTAAGATTCCTTATCTAATCTCTGCAAAATGTTATTGCCCAAGAGATGCTTCAGAGTGTCTCACAACTTGTCTAAGCTCCATGAACCTTCTAAATTTGGATGCTCAAACTTTTATTGTCTAGGAGACCATTAAAATTCAGCTGGATGTACAATATAAACGTGTTGCAAAACACTTCATTCTTTCTCTTGGGAAGTTTACAGAGAGCTTAAGCTTCAGAGGCATGGTCTGTGCTGGATTAAGGTACAGCAATAAGGACATTGCTGCTTCCAGGTGTCCGTACCCTGAGCCATGAGACACCGGCAGGTATGTGGTAGAGAGGCAGAAGGGAATGCTGCTCTCCTCAGCATCCTGCTGAGGACTGGTTAAACACTGCAGCTAAATCCAACAGACTGAGTGTTGTTTAAAATAATTCACTGAACTTGTGAACTCCAGCGTCCAGAGAGCCATTGGGGTTTTTTTTGCATGCTGTTTCTGCTGTCCTTGCTGTGAAGACAGTAATTGCTAAGAGGGTGGATGTCCAAGAATGTTTTATCTTAAACTTCAGCACTTTAATCCCACAGAATAAGTCTGTGGGAACACTGCAGGAGGTCAGATTCTCTGTTTAGAAACATTGGTCAATTTGTTTCTTTTGCTTATAAGACCATGACTAAACGTTTATATCCTTTGGGATATGTTTGTTGTTGTTTTAATTTTCACACTGTAAATATAACCTAGTGTGCAACTCTATTATTGCTTTCTCTTAAAACACATTCAGTGTATTTGCTATGAATACAAATGTACAATGCAGAAAATAAGTGCCAGAGTAGACAACAAAACCTATCTATCATTATTTATTCACTCAGCAAAGCTATAAAAAAGTTTAGTACATAATGTACTAAATCTATTCCTCTTGTTCCACCGTTTGTTTTAACTGAGTTACATCAGGGGTAAATGTGAACCAATAAATCTGTGTAATGGCTCCTCACCTGCTACAATGTAACATAATTTTAAAATTATTCAGCTGTGTTTCAGCTGATGATACCAGGCTTTGCTGTCTCTGACTGTGACTCTTTCATAATTGTCTGATCATGCTTTATTTAGTTTCATGAAGCCAAATGACAATGAGTTTTATGTTGCTTGTTCCATTGCTATGTATCTCTTTATGGCTACTGGCTTACATATTAATGCACGATAAAATAAACCATGAAACTACAGGGACATCTATACCAAAGATTACATCAGAGGAGCCAAACCTTGAACTAAGACATCCTTCTCCACTTGAATGCATTTACAGCTGTGATCAGACTCGGAGAGGGAGCTGTGTAGCGCAGCTGATGCCCGAAGAATCCTTATTTCAGCATTGTGTGTACTCCTGGAACATCCCACGTGTCTGCCACTGAGATGGGGTTGGTACAGATGGCAAGTGTTTAGAGAGAAGGACTGAGGGGTATTCAAGCATTAACATGACAGACACTGTAGGAGAGCTTGTGATGCTACTTTGTATTGTCTCTGTTTTGTGGAAAAATCGGAAGGGCAATTTATGCCAATGTGTTTGCAAATCCTGGCTGCAGTACGTGCTATTCTTCCAGAGCCAGCTAGACACCAGCCACGTGCATGCAAGATGTTGTGATTGTTTTTCCTTCACTGCTTGCTTGGAAGCAGAGATTCCTAATTCTATCTTCACCACATGCAGTAATTCAAGATTATCTTCCATTTTTCCCGTGATGATAATGGGGAAATTCTGAAATGAACACTTTGCCAATATTCATGATCCTTACAGGCATCAATCTTGGCATGCTCCTTTTGTCTGAATTCTTGCCTAGGATAACAGACACTCTATGAAGCTGGAGTGGCTGGTGGCAATAAAATAAAATAAAATAAAATAAGAATCAAACCGAAACACCACTCAATAAGAAAGGAAGAAAAACTTTTCATGTGGGAAATTCTTCCTTTCGGAGATCTTTTAGCATTTGTTGGGAAGACATGAATGGCTGATAGTCTGTCAGGTACCAGCTGAAATATCTAGTCTCATTTTTGTATGCACTTAGTACACTAAGGCTTATATTGGTACAGTTTTGTTACTCTTTGTATGGCACTTAGCTTAATAAAGTAGGAGGGTGCATTTTTTTTCAGAGTATTTGATTCAGAGGCTCTGTCAGCTGTAGGTCTCCCCACTCAACTCTTGTGAAGGTTGTATGTGAATAAAGTTAAGCAGAACCGCCTGATCTTTTAGAGGGCATAGTGCTAACGCTGTTATGCGAACTCAAAGCCAAATACAAAAATCTCTCTGACTGGATAGTTCCTGATGTTACTTTACCACTTAGACCTCAGGACCTCTAAGGCAGTCCTTTTGATACGAAATTACAATGGGTTATCAAATCAAAGCCCAGATAGTCTGAAAACGAGAAGTCAGACTAAAGCTGATATATCCAAGCCTCCAAACTATATTTTAAGGTATAACCTTACTGTAGATAATAAAACCATAGTAGGAATAAATGAGGCCCATTACTTCTTTTTTTCTCCATTGTCAATATGAAATTCTGATGATAGTCACTTTATTGCTATGCATGAAGCTGCATATATTATTTAACTAGTATGAAAGATTTCCATCTATTCAGATATGTGGGCAGCTTTCATGCGATAAAGTTTTATTCTGGCAGGGGAGTACTGCCAAGCTTTACTTTGGTTAAGTACATTAAAAGAAATTCTATCATCCATGTGAGTCTGCATTGTAAAATTCTGGTTTGCTCCCTGGATATTATTTTCACTAAGGTTATCAATGCGAGAAACCTTTTTCAGTAATCTTTAGCACGTGTTTGCTATGTAAATCAAATTATAAGTAGCAGATAAAACCTTGTTAGGGCTTCTGAAACTGTGGGTGTAAAATGGATTTGAATTCAACACTAAGTCTAACTTAGAGAATGAAGAGCTTTGCTGTCTTACAAAATTCTGCACATACTGCTGTTAAATCTCTGGTTCCTGGCACATTGATTTGGTGACCTTGGCACACTTACTTCAGGTGTGTTCTACTCTCCCGTAAGAATCAGTAGCATATGAGCTTCCAATCTTTATTACAGTAAGGTAGCGCTCTGAGGCACTACCACAGTGGAAATAATAAGCAGGAAACAGCATTTCAGGAAACAAAATAGTTCAGACTACTTTCTTATAAGAGGAGGCAGAACGGTTCGTCCTTTTAAAATCCTGTTCTACACTCTGGAAAGAAGATGCTGATAATGGGGCAGAATGGCTCATTTTGAGCTCAGGATTGAGATTTGCCTTGACTGCGGTGGGGTAGTTCTTGGTACTTTGGATCAGATAGACAGTTTTTTCTGAAAAATTGAGGAATTCAAAGGCCTTCATTCCATTCTTTCTTGTCATGATAGCTGCTTTGGAGGTCGTGGTGGCACAGCTCAATGCTTCTCAGGTCTGCTAGATCTACAGATAGATTAGATTTGATACATCACAAGTCCTTTTGCATTCTTTCCCTCATTCTTTTCCAGAATTACTTTAGGTTCAGCAATCTGATACATCTTTTCAGATTAGCCCAGTTATCACCAAGATGCTTGCATCCTTTGAGATGGTCTGTGCTTACCTCCACCAGATTTTGACTCCTCTCAGCATTGACCATGCTGCATCTGCTTTTCCATCATTTACTTTTCCACTTCTCCTCAGATCAGTCACATCACTTCACAGCTGCTTCTGCTCTGCATTGTCTTCAGCCCTTTTCCTGACCACATCTTGTTTTTTTCTTAGTTCATCTTCACATCTTTGGTTCCTTCTCTCTTGTCTTCTGTTCCTGCAGCTACCCACCAGTCCTACAATGTGCCCCTGGGCTTATCTTTGAAGATAGCTCTAACAGTGCCTGCTGCTTCTCAATGCTGACCCCTCTTGGATTGTGTCTCTGAACTTCTGGTAACACAGAATTCTCAGACACTCACTCTGCAGGTCCTCGTTTTCCCACATATGATTAAGGGTCAAACTTTACTCTTTAAATGGCTGCCAAGAAGTAAGAAGAGCAGTGATGAGTCAGAAGCTCTATAAAGCCAGCTGCATAATAAACTTTAAGTGTTCAATGAATTAGAACAATGGGAACAGTCATAAAGCCTTAAGTGCCCAAATGGTCTTCTTGTTTATAAACACCTGCACAGTGGGATTTCCCATTGCATAGCTGTAGTGCTCTGGCTCGTTTTCATTAAAATATAATAATTTTTGAAAATAACACAAGCACTCCGGTTGAAGACTGAGAGAGCCCATGGGAAAACTGCATTTAGGTAAAGAATCCTAGCTAGATAACACACTCTCATCTTGGTTTTCTTTTTCCTGTTTGGCATTCTCTTTTGGACTTTATGGGGGTGAAATAAGAGATGAGGGTAAATTTTAGAAAGTTATTGCTGTATTTCTGAAATAGATGCTTATGTCTTGCTGTAGACTCCATTTAGAGACCTGGATTATGTCAATCCGTGACACTGGACAATAAATCAAGGCTTGGCAGATTCTCTAATTTTTCTACAAATGTTGGCTGCACAGCATAACATTAACTTCTGTACATATCTCTCTGCTTTGTTAAATAGAATGAGCAATGGCAAAAATGCTTCAAGAATGAGCTGTGCTACAGATCATATTGATGGCTTAAGAACTTCGAACAGTGTTGAGGTTGCACTCACAGCACTCCAATTCTGGTTTCTTCCCTGTACTTTTCTAAAATAGGATTTAAAGCTGTTTTAAAGAGCATAACAGGCATGCCTAAAGGAGGTTGTAGCATTTCCAAAGAGCTCCTGATTTTACTGATAAAGTAGAAAGAGGAAAAGTAGAAAGAAAACACTTCAAAATAGTAAAGCCCATTTTAAAAGTTGAATTTCATCTCAGTAGGAGCTATCACAGGCAGCAATAATCAAAAAGAGCTTGACTAACACAGCACTAATCAATGTGAAAGAAAACACATTCAAAGAAAGAAGACATCCAAAGAGAGAAATAAACTTAAGATCAAAGATATCATTAGTCTTTTCAGTTCTTGAAATAGTCCCACAAGCAATACTTTCTTCCAAAATTACTGGGAAAATGTGATGGAACATGGTCCTATTAACCTTAATTTAGACTTTTTCTTTTTGATGTCAAGATCTGATAGCACTGTGTCACAAGCATCTATTACAAGCTTATTTCCTTCTCTTCATGACTACTGTGCACCAAATTTTATGCAAATCTATTTATTATCAGTATCAGGAAGAGATTAAACATTCAAAGGCAACATACTCTTGTGACTCTGCCTTCCCAAACTTCAGGCATGCACTTAGTAAGTCTCCTTGAGAACCACATACAGGATTTTTCTAGGCTCTGAATGAAGAGTTTTGTAAGGGAATACTGCAGACAGTGAAGAATCAAGAAGAAAAAATATATAAAAATATATTGAAATTCCTTAGATTGCCCTCTGAATTTTGCCTAATTTACTTTTGGTGCAGGTTTTCTGTTCAGTGTCTTATGGCTCTCTTTCATTGGTACATTTTTACGTGTAATACTGGCAAGCAGGTATAAACAGAAATCAACACCATGTGAATGCTCAGGAAGCAGCTAAAGGCTGGAGCAGTTACAAGGATGGAGAAATGTCCTTTACAAGTACAAGGGGGGCAAGATGAGATAGAGGAAAGTAAACATCTTTCATCTGACCAACAAAATACAAACAAACTTGAAGAAAAACTCTTCTTTCCAGGCTGAAAACAGACACAACAGTACCAAGTGCAGATTAGGAACAAGTTATGTTGCTTGAATTAATTGTACTGTTTATTAAGATAATTTAAAAGACAAAAATCACTGGCACCTGTGATGCAAAATGATGATATGACAGTGGTTATTCTTTCTAGAGGGGACAGAAGGACAAGTGTTTGTCACTTGCAGAACAAGATCTGGATAGGGAGAAATTTTTACAGCCCTGGAAAGTGTAACATACTCCTTATGGAGGCATACTCGTTCCCAGATATTTTGCTCTTAAAACTGTTTCTTACACCTTCCTGGAGGATCAGAACTAAGCCAGAACTAGAGCTCTGTGGTGGTGGTGTGGTATGATGCTGCTGTCCTCTATCAATGTGAATTCATTCTGATGTGTAGAGATAGTTTATTTTTGCACACACATTTTTTTGAAGACAATTTATTGAATAATAAACACATTATATTTGGGAACACTGATATAAGGTGAATGAGAGCACTGAGTCCTTCCCATATCTATATCTCTACGAAGTATCTGCAATCATCAGTTTACGTAACTTAAAACACCTAAAAGTCACATAGAATCTCATTCCAAAGCTCTACTCAGTACAGCTTAAGCCACATTAAATCAGTCACAAACTGCTTTACCTCTTTCACTGCTAATTCCATGAAGAGACTTCAAGTTTCTCATTGATTTTTTTCATAGTTTTCCGTGTTCTCCCATTGGAGAAGGTCTTATTATTGTAGTCGTGAACAGTTGTGTGAATATATAATTTTAAAAATAATTCCTAGATTTCAAAGACTAATTAATCAAATTAAAACACACACAATCACAGAGAGCTCTGAATATTTTCCACACTGGCTGCAAGCTAACTACCTATGAAGCACGTCTGCTTGACAGACCCAGGTATCTGCTGAAGCTTCCAGCAGGCCCTCCAGGCTTTGCCCTGGTGTAAGCTGGCTTGCAGTTAGTCTAAGGAGGCAGAAGCATATGCAGAGAGCTGTTCTAAATTTATTTGACCTTGACCAGCAAATTAGTCATGACTAATAGAAAGAAATCATCTGTATGTTTTTGGAAACCTTGACTCACGTCATCTTGGATTAGTGTAGGTTTTTGGCTCTGTGGAAGGCCACTCAGCAAAAGCCCATAACTTTCTACCCAAGGTTTTGCAGGAGAGGCAGATTCACATTGAAGCTATATTCACATATATTACCATTTGCTGAAGTTTAGTGATTACATTTAAATTTCCCTGGCATTGTAACTCCTCAGCCTTCCTGAAAGGTGAGATGGAGGAAGGAGAATTTCACCCTGTAGCATAAGCATGGTTTGGTGAGATGAGGTATGTCTGCTTTAACTTTGAAGTTCGTGTTAGGAGGGCACTTTTCAATGCAACTCTCCCAACTCTCCCTACACACTGAGCTTTGGTTTGCAGAGCTGTCTCAGGACATGTGAAACGCTTTCCTTTGGGAGGAAACAAAGCTGTAAGATTTTCTCCAGAGGTTTTCATAGTACATTCCAGCTGAAAACAAATATTCAGCCAGTGGAATCAGACCAGGGCTGCTCTGAAGTGAAAAGCTGCAAATTGGGAAACTTTCAGATGTGGGATTTCCAGTTAGAAGTGTTTTGCTCCACAGAGCCCCTTTACAGGTGTGCACAACTGGCTAAGGTAGGGTCAGGCCTTGTGACCTCAGGTGTGCAGCATGTTCATGTGGGCAGAGACTCCCCCAATTTCCAACTGAGTACTAGAAAATAATTTACTCCCACGTGTGCTGGGATAAGGGACATATAGACATATATAGGCATATATTGACATTAAAAGATGCCTATAAGGCTAAGGAAGAGCAAGGAAGATTTACAGTATGGATTGATTGAGGTACACTTGTAAAAAACAAATATGTGCTATAGGGAGCTATCTATCCTGGTTTGACATAAATGAATCATTCCAAGCACTGGAGGCGTCTGCAGACACCTAATCCTAGAGAGTCAGTTCGGCAAAAATAAGACCTAGTTATTAAGTGTAATCACCAATGTTTATAGAACAGATTACTGCTGTTGGGTGCCACAGATGTAGATATCTGATATACCACCAGTGACGTACCAAGTGAGAACTTGATTTTTCAAGGTTCATTATGTAATTAGTTTGTATTTTTTGCTGGGTGTTTTTTACTGTAATGTCTTCATATCATCCGCAAAATCTTTAACATAATTTTCACAGATAAATTATCAGTGCAGAAATTCTACCATGCTAATTAAATGTGAGAAATGTACTCATTGCATTTGTGAATATGCATATCATTTCATACGAGTTTGCTTGCAAATGTATTAAAGGAATTTCTGTAAGTAATCATGTTTTGGAAAGCTTACAGTTGTTTTTACTATGTTCTTGTGTTTCTTTTCCTGTAAATGTGTGGATGGACTACACATGTGCGGAACAAATTATTTATTCATACAAGGGTGAATTCTGCTACTCCCTCAAGCCTCTAGATAGAAGGTAGTTCACCAAAATCAAGATTAATTACTTGTGGACTTCATGTCCTGGTCCTTCTTTGGTCGCTGCCCATTTCTTTCTGTGCTTTATATGGAGAGGGGAAAGGGTGTGGCAGGGCAGAAGGGTAGCCTGTTATGAAGTGGACTCTGAGAAATCCCCTTGGTCTTGACCTCCAAGTTGAATGTAATCATGTAGCTTATTTACTCTGAGTTAATAGAGTCTATGTTTAACATTTATTGTATTTGATTAATGAAGGTTTTGCTGTTCCTTTGCTGAAGGAAAGGACAGATGTGTTTGTGGTCCACTGCTTCCACTTAAACAAACACAAAATCAAGCTTCAAATCTTACTCAAGGGCATACTTCATCAAGGGAACAATATATAGCCTTCAGTCTGAAATCAGCTGTCAGAAGCAGAAAGTACTATGTGGTGTTTTTAATCACAGGTGAGAGAGTAGCTGTCCTTGAGCATCTAGCTTTCCATACCACTGAACACTGCCCAGTATTCAGAGCCAGAGGAAGAAACAGCAGCGCTGGAAACCTGAGGCTGGTTCAGCCTTTGTATTCTTCGTGTCCCTCAGCATAAGATCCCACATCCCTTCCAGGTGCCCAGTGCCCACAGCAGACACTGTCTAATCTGAATGATAACTATCATGCCATGTTTTATTTGATGTACAGTACTAACTCTCAGAAACCACATGTAATTTACTGTCATTTAGATCAAATCAAGTCTAGTATATCAAATATGCGAAAGTTTTAGTCCACTCCTCCCTTAACATACTTCATTCACTCTACTGAATTAGAGGAAAGAGCTGAGTCGTTGTCTGTACATCTATCCATTTGCCATAAGCACAGCTGTGGTCTTTTGACACTCAGGCTTGTTTGCCTATTCGGAGCAAAATCAGAAGAAGAATAGAATGGTTGCTTACTTTAAGGCTGATTTAAAAGTAAGAAACTTGGTTTGAAGCAGTAAGACGTGGGTTTGTTTATGGAAGAACAACAGGATGATGGAGTATTGTAGTAAACACGAAGCACATCTCAAAAGCAAAATCGCTTTGTTATCAGGTATGTCCCATGTGTAGAAGCTGAGTATTGTAATGTAGAAGCTTAGTATAGTAATAAAATAAATAAAAATGTGTTGTGATTTCTGTTGCTTGTAGGCAGATGTCCCCATTGGCCACACTTGAAAATCTTACACCAGTGCCCTCTCATATTTGTAGCTCATCTAGTAAGCACAGATACTGTCGCTAAAGTAGCATCTTCAACATATTTGTTTAGTTTGCTAGCTCTAAGGCAAGCTGCTTAAGCTGAATAAGTTCTGACTCAATTTACAAGAACGTAGGCAGTATCCATGATGGTGACACTGCTGTGACTCTTCAGCTGATGGTGCACATAGCAGAACGTTTTGACGTAAGTGTTTTTCAGGGCAGAGACTCTCAGTAAGATGAGCTGTGCTATAAAATGTTTGTATTACTGCTGCTGAAAAGATTTAACTGGAAATGACAATTGCCTGGCATTTTTCAGGTATTACTACTAACAAAAACTGGAAAAACAGCAGAAGAGTGAATTCATGCAGGCTTGTACTGGGTGGTGTGACTTACTCTCTCTGCAGAGATAGCCTACTAGCTTGTTTGGATAGTCAAGGCCCTGAAATGGTATTCATCTCTCATCTATGTCTGGAGAAGGGGCAGCTTATCCAGGTCCAGTATTTCCAGGTCAAGAGATTGACCTGGAAGTTCCAGGGCAATGGAGTTACATGAACTGTTCTTATCAGTAGCAGTTTTTCCTCACAGATTTTGACTGATAATGGTTCCTCCATGGTCTTATCTCAGCAGAGTATGATGCATGCAGTTGTGTGAGGCTTATGGGGCCTGCAGCTTCCTCCACTGAGACAAAACTATCACTGAGCTTCCTGTCGCTGAAAGGAAAAACATGCTTACAGTGCTTTATCCTATGATACAAAGGCATTTGTCCCCCTGAAAAGAAAAATATATAAGATTTTCCTAGAAAAAGCGTATGACCTACATTCTAGATGTGGCCAAGGGCTTTCACATCACTTTAAGGCAAATGTGCTTAAACAATCTTAAATCTATTTCAGTGCAGTTGGGAACATGTGATAGACACATAACCTTAGCGTCTCTACAGATCATTCTGGGTATACATGAGTGCCAGTTCAGGTTTGCACTAAACTTTTCAAATCTCTTCAACAGCTGCTAAAGCATGGTAATGAATTTATTTCAGAAAAGAATCATATTTTCACTTTATGCATGCCTACCAGAATCCTTGGCATAGCGGAATCAGGTAGAGAACTTTCTGATAACATCTTTATTCTAGAAAAGCAGCTGACTGTAACTAACATATCTAGGAAACAGCCTTGGTGTATCACTACATTGCATATCAAAAGTCATTCACCAGCAGAAGAATCAGCAAAAAATGAGAAACATATGCAGCTTTATTTTCATCACAAATTTGCCAAGTCAAAATCTATACAGGAAATCCATGAAAAGCATAAACCACCACGTGTAATAGACCTAATACATGGTATTCCTGCTTTAGGCTACTTCACTAGTGATAGTTTCATGGGATTTATTGAATTGTGATGGCTTCTTTATTCTGTTCTGCTTTTTCTAATTTCTAATGATGAATCCCAACAGAAACTGAGGTGCAGAGAGACAGATAGCATATGATGTAATACGCTAATAAATCTGGTAAACTGCTTTCTGTGCTAAATATGGTTAGACCTGGACAGAAGCAATTAGCAAACATTCTTTTGTAGGGATTCCTGCCAATTTTCAATATGCATGACAGCTGAGAACTGCCTGTTCTTGAACACGAATGCTACTGCAGTCATTGTTTCCTGTTTCTGGCAGGAATATCATGTCTGTTCTGAATCTGCAGGCCACAATCTTATTTTACCACAATGCCAAATTCCAGAGGTTTGGAACAGGACTCCCAACTGCTTTTAGTGCTTAGAGCACTGCTATACATCCGAGCTGGCCTCCACCCAGCAGCTCTTATCACAGCCTGTGGAATACCAGGGCAGCCTGCACAGAAAGATGGGTTTGTTTGAATCTCTGAGCACCTGCTGCATTACCACAGCAGTACATGCTGCAGACATCATGTGCTTCTTGCTGGAACTGTGGTATGATTCGAGTGTACCTGTGAAGGTGTTCTTGTCTTAAACAGTAAGCCCAGACACAGTATTGGAACAAAGCCACTTACATTTTTCCAGTTCTATATAGATGGACTTGGGAAAAGAGGACCAGAATCAAGTTCATTTCCCTGTTGTGGTAGACAAGACAGTTTTTTGTCTCTCCACTGAGCATTGCTCTTGTCCGTAATGTGCCTAATACACTGCTTCTGCTTGCATTCAGGGGGAATCCCTCAATGTAGTACAATTCTACTCAAGTAGAATTCTTTAAAGCTTTCTTGCTAATCTTTATGATACATCCATGCTCCACATACATCTGGCATCTATCTCAACCTCACCAGAAAGGGGGAGGAGCATAACTCTGCCAGCTGCATAGAACATGTTGAATCTGGAACTGTGACGTAGAGCAGGTATTTCTTCAGATAACCTGAACACAGGAAAATCTGGTGCAGGACAACCTTCACATTTACATTTTCAGTAAGTGTATTGGAGTTGTCTGGTGTTCCAGAGGCTGGTATTCAAATCAGGTCCTGTGATGCAAAAATCCTAAAAGAAGCTGCTAAAGTAAATTTTTATTATGGCTAGCATTTCTCCCGAGAGGAGCTTGACTTTGAACTTAAAGCATCCAACATTGAATAGAGGTTCAGCATGTACCACAGAAGCCGCAGCACAAACCAATGAAATGGTCACTGTGTGGCCCCAGACCCAGAGTATGTCTACAGAGCACCTGACAGATGTGTGGGCAGGGTGAAAAGAGGTCGTGAAAGTGCTTTGATAGCTCTGTGGTCTGGAGAAGCTCATCAATTCATCTGTTTCTTAGTCCTAGTCATATATCTTTAACCAAATTACGAGAATATTCTGGGGTTTGACCTGCTTTTCAGCCTCATAGGGGACAAAATATCCTAACAGGTGTGACCAGCATGACCTTAGTGTTTGGGAAATTAGACTAAGTAAACTATAAAATATTCATAGCACATGATACTGTTGTGATTTTCTGCCAGATTGATTGCTTCAGTCAGGCTGAGGGGACTGGCTGCCAAGGATTTACACTGGCTAGCCAAAAGCACTCATCATAATAGGTCCTCCTGGTAAAAATTACTAAACCTGGAGGTCAAAGCACATAGAACAGCAAGTGAAATAAAAATTACTCTGTTGTGACTGTTCCGATCTAGGAGGGAGAAGCAAGTTCGGCATGCTAAAATACCTGGCAAATGGTTGGTTGCTTTTCCCAGTGCAACACTCCATTAGGAGTCAGGAAAAAGCTCTTCTTTTTAAACAAATTCCTAATAAGGACCTTCTGGCAGAAAGGTTATAAGGTTATGCTAAAAGCTACTTGATAGAACCCATCCTTACTAAAGAATCAGTTTAAATTGCATACACTCATGCTAATGCTCCTCAAGTTAATGTGACTTGAATGAGGAAAGCAACCCCGTAAATTAACACCATAGCAATCCAGAGTAGCTGAGCTGATTAGCTCAGGAAATCAGTTTCCTGAGCTGATTTCCACTGTTGGGTAAGATAACTCCTGTTAAGCATAACTACACTTGCATGAGAGTTACTGCTTTGTTGGTGGGTATCTTTTTCATGAATGGGACCTGAGTTATCAACAGCACAAATATTAACTGAAGCTCACTCTGCGGTGAAAAAAATCCTCTTCCCTCCTCACGGGCTGGAAGAGGATTTGTCTCTGTCTGTGGCCAAAGGCAGATCTTGGTAAGGATGTTCCCACTGAAATTTGCATGTTTCTCCTTTTTGCTGAGGGTATTCACCCTTGGAAATTTAGCAGAATTTAGGATTCCATCCTCTCATTGAAATTCACAGGAGTTTTGCTCAAGTACAAGCGAGAAGATGCAGCTCCACCTTTGCAGATAGGCTTGTGATTATATTAGATGCAAGGGAAAGACATGTTTAAATACCAGAATGGCTGTCATAGAAGTGACAAAAGACAGACAGGTGTATGACACAAAGGAGGAACAGGCAAGTGAGATATTAGCTATCGCTGTAAAAATACAAAACAAGGGCACTGCTGAGGCACTGAAGGACAGTGTTACTTTCCATTTCTTTCTCTCAGTGGCTGCTGAGGAGTAGTAGTTGAAGATTTAAATTCTCTTTAAAAATCATTTATGAAATTATAAAAATTGAAAATATTTGCCTGTGAAGATAAAATACCTTTTTTGGATGCAGCTATATCTCTAGAGTAAATACACAGTTAGGCAGTTGTGTAAAATGTGTACAATTTTCCTCAATAGCTGCACAACTCTGACAGTTTAAAACTAGTTTACAAGCAAATTAGGGGCACTGCTTTATAAATTGGATTTAAAATAAACTGTAAAAAGGACAGAAGGGAATCTCCCTTGTTGAATTTCTATGTTCAACTTAATTCAAGGCAGGCCAAGTTTCCACATCAGTTCAGATCAGAGAGGATCATAAGCTTCTTTTAGTAATGACCAGATAGCCAGACTATCTCGTGTGTAAGGTCAGAAGTAATTTCCTCCTTTCTGAAATACTGATGATCTGTGTCTGTGCTTGGGACAACAGGGGGACCACAGCTTGCTTTAATCCAGCTAGTGATGTAGCCTTTCATTTCCTTTTTCTCTCTTTCCTTTTGTATTGCCTTCAGAAATTAAGTAACCACAGTTGTATTTTATATTTAAAAGACATGGGACAGGCCTATGTGAGTGTAGAAAATTTAGGAGAAAGAAAACACAGACAAAGCTAATCACTAAGATCTGGTGGTTTTTCCTACTGTTGCTACTTAAGTCAAGACCAAGGACTTTTTTGGTTGGGGAAATTAATTTTCTTTTTGGATCAAAATATTTTTACTTGGAAAGCTCTAACATTATATTGATACAAAACTCCCTAACACACATTGTGTTCCCCTTCCCATTAAGGTCCAGTGCTGGTCATTTCAGTAAATTCATACTGACATATTCTGCCCCACTGATCAAACTGCTTGTATAGGTACAACCACCAATTATGTGTATAAATACTTTACATGCTGATCATATATCATAAATATTCAGAGCTGAGCCTTGGTTAGCTACACATGCACAGATCAGACATAGCACCAGTAAGCACAAGAGAAATATTTCCACTTGCATCTTGCTTTGCTGGAAGCAGTATTTGAGCCTATGAAGCGTTGCTGGATCTCTGGATGATGACATTACTTCCAGTGTGTGAGGTTAGCTTTCTGCTCTGCATTACTTTTGATGTCCTTACTCACAAGAAAGAAAATTGCAAAAATTACGATTTCCCTCCAGTTCTGTCTTACTGTTTACAGCTGTGGAGCTAGTACACTGGCAAAAACTTTATTGTTGGCCACTTTGTGATTTAATTCCTCTAGCTAATGCTTAGTTAGGTATTGGAGTGGTTCTATCAGTATTGGAAACGTGGTTTAGGGGATAAAATGACTATTTGGGTTGATGAGTTATACAAAAACATCTGCTGTCTTTTGGCAGTGATATGATGTATTGAGTTTGTGTGGCCACATTTTGGTAGTGGGGCTCTACAGGGGTGGCTTCTGTGAAAAGCAGCCAGAAGCTTCCTCCATGTCTGACAGAGCCACACCCTGGTAGCCCCAAGGCTGGACATGCTGCTGGTCAAGGTTGGGCCAGTTATAAATGGTAGTAATGCATCTGTGATGACAGATTTAAGAAGGAAAAAAGTTACTGTGCAGAAGTAGTTGCAGCTTCAATTACTCATACAACAACCTCAGCACATTTTGAAGTTCTTCATGCACAGCTGACAAACCTCCATTGATAACTGTGCACTAAAACACACAGAACGGATACACTGTTTATCAATAAACTGGTACTACAACCACTGTACCACAACTACATCTCTCACCTTGAATATCTTGGTGCTGAGGGACCGTAAACAGAGGTGGAACAATCCTGGAAATGGAAGATCTTATCTCCCTTTTTCTCAGCATCCTTTGGTAGCAGTTCTTGCTCCTCTGGAAGGCTCAAATTTCTCCCCATTTTTTAAGGAATGAAGTTTTGTGGTTTGTTAGTTTTGGGGGCTTTTCTTATTTCTGTGCTTCAGGACACATAAAACTACATGAGCTTAATCTGGCAATCATAGACAAAAGCCCTCCTTACACGGCTCTCTGTTGTCCCTTCAAGATCTTCCACTTCTTGTGAGTTGTTGTCCAGGAAGGAAAACATTTCCTGGAATTTGGAATAGTGGAAATTGAGAGCATGAAACTCAAGGATAAATAATTTCCCAGTATCATTTTCTGGTTTGGAAGAAAGAAGGGCTCCAGGGCTCTGCTATAAGCTCTGAATTTTCAAATGTATTTGCCAGTTGAAACACAAGATGGATTTCTGTGCTAGGTCTTTTGGAGAGGGGTTTTTCTTCTCTTTGTGAGACAAATACTTCTGTATCACATTTCACCTATCCTCTAAGAGTTCCTATTGGTTGGTGGGAGAATCTCATTATCATTTCAGCGTGCTTTAACTTACTGATCTTCTGCGTGTGGCTGTTGTAAGTCAGAATCATGGCAAAATGGCAAAAGGTTCATTTGCTTAATATCTATTCTTGCAGAGCTACAAGTTGTGTTTCTTTTGGGGGGCAGAAGGTCTCAAAGTTCTTTTCAGCATTTTATGGAAGTTTAACAGGCCAGTAGTATAAAAATCAATTAACCTGTAAATTTTTTTTTACAAAACTGATTACAAGAGACTAGTACAATCAACAAATCAAATTTGTAGTTGGAGTTGCATTGATTGTGCTTAGTTGATTAAATTGATTTGTTAATTAATTAGTATCTGTCTAAAATTAAATCAACAGCATCCAGTTGTAGATGGAAGGAAGATTCAAATTATGAAGTTGTGCAGCACAGCTAGAGAACTGCAAGGGATTTAACACCTTTCCAGCTCTTCAAGACACAGTTCTGACAATCAGATTTGCTCCATGAGTTGCTTTTTTCTTTTATTTTTTCCCCTTTTTTTGTTCTGCTTTAGAGAAGGTGGGATTCATAATGTCAAAATAAGCGTTTATAGTGTAAATGTTGACATAGCTAAGCTTCTCAGTGAGCACCTTCTTAGTTCATAGAAAGTATTAAGCACTTGTAGGATGTACATCAGTCCATTCTAAATTACGCATTTAAAAATGGTCACATAAATCATATTGTCCAAATTTTTATTTCTCTTCATTGACTCTACAGAAAGTACAGGGTATTAGCTTGACTGTGGACATCTTTATCGCAGATCTAAAATATTAGGTGGAAATTATCTTATCAAGATGGTTCAATTTCTTTTTTCCAGAAGATTAGTCTCACACAAACACACTCCTGCTGTCTCCAATGAAGCATGCTTATTGAAGGTAACATTTGCTAAAATGTAGATACTGCAGTGTTAGCGCTTCTTTTGCCCACAGATGTGTATTCACACTCTGTGAAGTGTTACAGCAAAATCAGTAATCGGGAGGCAGAAAACCCCAATGCTATAAAATACAGAAGAAAAGGCAATGGTATTTAGAGAAGAAAGGAGAAGCTCCTCTGCTTGCAAGAAATTGAGCTTTTCAGAAGTGGTAACACAGATGAGGGAGGCTCCAAATAAGCCTCTGGTTTGCAAAGCAAGCTTGCACTTTTCTTGTTGCATAGACCCTTCTGTATAAAACTACCAAGCTACTGATCAGTTTTGGCCATAGAGGTCTAGAAGAAATGCACTGTTTCTGGAGCATAGTTGGACGCATATTTCTTTCTCAAAGAGGAGCTAAGAATAAATCATATTATCCCGTAAAGTGGCCCAGTTTGGAATAAGAGTTAAGAATATAACTTTTAGTTAAGGAATTTCTTCAACTTTCTTTTCTCTGTAACTTACATATCATATACTGGGTTTGAGGTTTTTCTATGATATATATATATTCCAACAATCATCATAATCAAAGAAGTAAGAAAGGATAGTCTTAGAAGTAGGAATCTGCAAGTAATACTACATCCCTCCTTGGGGAGGGCAGGGGGAGTGTCACCAAGTCCAGTTTCTTTGCTCTCTGGTTCTGGTATAGCCTGTTACTTTTCCATCTTTTTTGGTCATTTACAGTTACCTTTTTCTTTTATCCTTGTTTTGTAAATGGGAGACTTGGTAGATTCCTGATAACTCACCAAGCAGCAGATATACCCCTCAACAAGTGCAGTCTCTCCGGTGCTTGCACCCTGGGAGGAGATGCCATGGGAAATCATACTTCCTTAGTGGCTCAGTCCAGTGCCTCAGGCCCAGAGACCACATTGTCCTAGTGTCTTTGCTCATGGAGCTGTTTAAGACATATTCCCTTGCACCGAGACCTCATATCTGTGTCAGGGTTTTACTAGGGCCACCCAGCAAGATCACAAGGAGCATAGGAGGAGGCCTCTGGAGGATAATTTCCCCAGGAGCGGGAGCTCTGGTATATAGCAGTGATTCTAGAAGAAAAAGAAATTATTCCATTATTTCTTTTATGTGACTTGAAGTATTGACTGTCAGCTCTACTGGTAGAAGTCTACTTTGCCAGTTCAGCTGTGCATCCACGAGGGAAGGCTTACAAGTATCAGTATCAGTACTTTGTAAAATCTTAAATTTTTGGAATAAATGAATGTAAATCTTCAGATACATTCAAGAGCTCAAGAGTAAATATTCATCACTCCTAAGATTAAGGAATCTAATCATGTTTTATAAGAGATAGACTCCTGAACTCTAGCTGTTTCTTATCTGGTACAATAACTTTGTAAATGATTCTGAGCAGGAGGTTCTTATTCATTTTGTTAATGTACTTTCTCTGATACAACCATCCTTTGTGAAGGATGCTTACATTTTCTTGACTGTCATTCAGCTGGTCAGCAGATAACCTTCTTATCCTAGCATTCTCTAAAATTTTCCAAATAGAACTTACCTTTATCTAAATTGGACGCTCCAAGTGCTGCTCTGACATCTTTTCTTCATGCTGCTGAGAGCTAGTGGAAACACCTTCTTGCTGAAGCCTTTTTTTTCTCAAGAAAAAATAAGTAATCTGGAGAAAAAAATATAATAGAGCATCTGAATCCTTCAGAATTCAAGTAAAATTTAATTAACATAGACAAGCTTCATTGAAAGAATACTAATATTGTAACCTAAGAAAGTGAAAGGGTTATGGTTAGGGCTAGGAAGGGAAACATGGGGAAGTTTAAATAGCAAATGAGTATGCACAGCAGGTAATGTAGGTTTTCCATCATTCCTGGACGTTGGAGATCTATACATTGGTAGTTTTAGGTCTAATGGTAAATCACAAGATTTATAGTTTAGATGGGAACGCTTCAGTTTTAATTTGTTTTACAAGTTTCACCTTAAACATAAGACATTTGGGACCAGAACTGACCTGGTTCTCAACAGAGAAACTTGATCTGCCTGCTCCACTAGAATTATAGTGCTGCTCTGAGCTTGTAGAATATTCCTGTGTCGTGTTCCCTCTCCTCTTGTGAAGCACACATCCCGTTATACCTCCATTGAATCGTGTAATGAAGAGTTAAAAAAACTTCTACTGTGTCTTAAAGAACCAAATAGAGTAAGATTCCTGAGAAGGATATAAGGTCTTCTTTTAAATTAAAGAAAAACATCCTGTCATGTTTCTTATTTTTAAAATGAACTTCTATGCCAAAAAAGTAGGGAAAACAAACACTAATATATTGAAAGCTAATATATGTGCATATTTATCCTCTGCTCAGTTTAATAAAAAAAAAAAGGACTGCAGCTGTCTAGCCTTTATACATATATTACTGTATACTCCTCCTTTACAATCTTTTCTGCTTTTTATTCCTGTGTAGATATGAATGGAAACCTTAAAGTGAAAATCTCCCAATGAAATAATATTTACTCTCTAGCAGTGTATTTTCCCTCTACTACTGTATCATTGTATTCCCTTCAGTTACATCTCTTACAGCACAGTATCTCTGAGTGTTCATTTTTTATATTATTGAAGTTTCAGAAAAATTGAAACAGGTCTTTGGAGTATCCAAGAATTCCTTCAAAGAAAGAAAAAATCAACAAATTGATGTGCTGTTTTTCTGCCTTTCTAATAGCAAAACAAAATATTTGAGGTTATTTCAAGTTGGTTAGGAAGATTGCACATTGTATCCCCAGAACGACAGCTTTAACAGAGGATGGTTATAATGTACTCCTCTGTGTTTATAAGCCAGCCTGCAGAGCAGGCTGTCACTTGGGAAATTTCCACCTATTGTTCCATTAACAAGCAAGGAAATAACAGATCATTGCAAGAAGAGGAAATATTCAGAAAAGGTTATAGGTAAGACTTCCAATTAACTCGGCTAACGCAGGTATTATTGAAGTCTGGAACCTTTGACAGTTTTCCCCATTAGATTTATATGCAGTATATCAATATCCAGCTTCTTCACAGCGTATTCTCAGATACATTTTTTGCTAGGTAGTAGCTAGTGTACTCTCTGTAATGAGGTTTCCTGTGAGCATGCTATTCATGAGACCTCGGTTTTAACAAGTGATATGGTATGCTGGCATACATATACTGAGCTTGCCCCTCTTGGCAGAAAAATCTGTATGTGGGCTTTTTATTGACTATTATCTAGTAATCATTATTTTCAAAACATTAGTTTGAGGGTACTAGTTGTAATATCTCCACTACGAATGATTAAAAATCAACAACTTGACATTAAATTTGCATATTTTTATAACTTGGAGGAGAAAGAATGTAAGACCTACGTTGTTGCTTCTTCTTATGCAACTTGGATGAGCCTGTCTCTTTGCTATGTAGCAAAATATGCAGTGTCATCCAGTCACAGATTTTCATCCCTAGGCCCCAGCCCATACTGACCCCACATTTTCCTTCTATAGGAGGATATCTCTGTGTGCAGTACAGCTGCTGGTCCTTAGCTGGATTTTCTGGTTGCTATTGCTTGGTAGGGCTAAACAGAAACCTCTACATCAAATCTTGCAATGAAATGCTTATTTCTCTTTAACTGTCTATCTGCCAGAACACATTCTTATGCTATGGCTCTGCCACACCTGAGCTGCTGTCCACTTCTGAGCCGACTGTATTCCCTTGCTTTGGCTCTAGTGTTCCTTAAACTGTTCAGGAGGATTCCTCCGTGACTCAGTTTCCTTAAACAGCAGAAAAAAAACTCCTCTAGACTGAGTTTCAGGGTATGACTTGATCTGGTTTGTTAGTTCCCAGATGCAGAACCTCAATTCCTGCCCCTCAAAGCCTAATGTCTTGCCCACACCACCCACCTTCTGCCAACTTGAGTGCCATCTATAGCAAACCAGTTCAGGTCACTGAAATGACACAGAAAGAACTTGGTAAAATCTGCTTAGACAGACCTTGCAGCTTCACCCTTTGCACAGTTTGCATCCCTCTGTGAACAAAACGTCAGGAAAGGGCTACTGACTGTTGGTAAGTTGCCTTTTTCACCTCGCCATGATGCTGGGGAGCTGTGTTGTGCCCACAACAATTGATGGGGAAAAATAGCACAATATGGCAAAACAGGAAAATGTTAGCATTTGCCCCAAGCCTATCCGGAAGAAAAAAGTCTGCAAGAGTCTTTCTAATGTAAAAATATTCTGAATTCACCTTACACTTTCAAAAATATAGCTCAGAAAAATACAGAGAATCTGTGTCAGCATTTGTTATTGTCCCCTGAAGCTTCAAAAATAAGCTTGATCCTCAAGGCTTACAGTATTGCATCCCACTGATTTAAGCAGTTTAGAAATACACAAACATGCACCTCCACAGCTGTAAAACATTAAACCTGTAAAGCTCTTAGTGCTACTGCCTAGGATTGGTTTTTTATTTCCAAAGATCTGGAGTAACCTGAATGGTTTTTTTACTAACGTGGATTGATGCAGATTTCTCAGAAAGTATTGGCTGCTTTAATGTCTCTCTTGATAAGACCATCCTATTAGTATGTGGAAAAACAAAGGGATTTAGTCCTAAACTTTTCTAAAAAGGTAAAATCAATAGACAGAAACAGCATAAAAAGAAATGCAATATGCTGAAAATAAAAGAAAGGGCTGTCCTTTAGAACACGGACCTGTTTTAGGTGTACAGCTGGTTTAGATCTGTCTGAATGCTTTGGACAACAAACATTGCATGGGGTAGTGCTGAGCTGGTTTACCCTGCTTGCAGTCATGCCCATCTCTGCAAGCTGGCCTGGGGCACAGACCTGCACCACGAACATCTTCTGAGCCTTAGAGCAACATGTCCATTCCCTTTCCTTTTGGAAAATCTCCGGAGACTCAAATGGGTTATCAGCCCTAGGCAGTGCTGGGTTGTGGCGTTATTGTCCTGCTACTCATGGCACCTTTCTGCTGGGTAATCATGTGATCCTGGCCAACAGGACAAAAGAATCTTGCTCTCACCTTTAACTGTAAGAGAATGCTGAAAATACTGTAAGCATTCAAGAACATATGCATGCTAAAATGAGAGATAATGCGTTTATAATGTATTTTTAAATTATTTTCCCAGAGCAACAAATTGTGAAGCCAAATCACTCAGTGAATGAAGAAAGTGCTAGGCTGTCTGTAATGAAATCCACTTTTCTGTGTCAAGGCAACAGTATGAATCTGACTACTGGCTGACAACCATTTTTTCAAGCTTGACACACAGAAGGAATGGACAGTTCTGCAGTCAATACTTTCAGGTTCTGATAAGCAGATAAAAAAAGTCAACCTGAATAAGAAATAGGCAGATTTTGGCATACCTCCAGGTTAATATTAAGGCCTGTCAGGTCACTGTAATGTTTTCTTTGCTCCACCAAAAAGTTGTGTACTAGCTAATATGACGTAAACAATACAATTTTTATTTGTGAAATACAGGCTTGCAGGCAATTGGTGAAGGTGAAGGCATATACAAAGGAGTTTTAATTTAGGATCGCAGTAACACCTGTTCAATTTTTATGTTGTATTTTCCCAGTAATGTCAGACATGTTCAGAAGCTTATCTGTCAGACAGCTATGGACAATCATTCAACTTTGAAGCATTCGTCCTTATCATCATCCTTGTCAGAGTCACATTCATCCACTTGGACATTGCAAATCAATAACTGGGAATGATTTGGGGAGCATTGTGGTAAAACAGTCTCTCATAATATAGCCCTTAATGAAGTAAATATTGTGTATGTGTTTTGCGGTTGGCTAAATTCAAGTGTTTAATTCTATCTACGAGTTGCTGTCCTTTTAATGATTCAGTGTTCAGTAGGCATCTTTTTAAATTCAGGCTTAGGCAGAATGAGCTTTGAGTTAAAGGACATATATTCAGAAATCATGGCAATTCTCTTTAGTACAGTAGGTTGATGATATTGTTTCTGTAAGTTCATTCTGAGTTATTTAAATCTTTCAGTAATAAGCACAACTTGTGTCCAGTATCTGTACTTGAACTGCAATACAGTTTTTTGGAAAAGCATCAATCTGATTTGACATTACTGGTAAAATCTAGCACACTTTTATTTTTTTTTCCCAGTAGTTAATTACCATTCCTGGTTAAAATTAAATACACTAGTAAACAAACCTGCCTTCTGTCTTTTATGAATCTGAATGTATTTATATTCAGCTTTCAACCACTGGACCTCTGATAAGTAGGCAGAAGATAAACTCTTTTACTGTCAAACTTCTGCTTCTCATATTAGACATGAGACTATGATTAAGGCCCAACCCTTAACCTTCTCTTTGATGAGCTAAGTAGATTAACCTTCTGGAGTCTTTCACTAGAAGGCATGTCTTCTAATTCTTTAATCATTCCCTAGGCTCTGTTATGAACCTTGTCCAATTTCTCAGCATCCTTCTTGAAATTTGGATGCTTGAAATAGGCACAGCGTTCCAGCCACAGTGACACTGGTGCCAAATACAGAAGTAATATATTGTCCTTCTGTCCCCCTCAATCAAGTCTTACGAGTGAATCGGGAGTTTGGCTGCCTCATTTTATACAGATGAAGCACAGCGACAGCATCTTACCCTTGAGACTTACCGTCATCCTTTTTGTCATGCTATGTCTGTGGTAGCATCCAGATTCTCATGCACAGTACTGCACCTCTGCAGGCCTCCTAGTGGAAAGGGGCTTGGTGTGTTTGGCAGGCTTAGATTTAGCTTTCACAGAGAGCTCTCCACTCTGAAAAACACATGGATTTTTTTTTCTTTGATGACGCTCCATTCTAGAGAAGATGTGTAATCAGCTGTGGCAGCGAGTTGACATTTTAAATAGCCACACTGAGCTTCCTTCAAGTAGCAGGAACTGTGTGAGCTAAGAGAAGAGTGCACCCTAAGCTGTTTGCAGCTTCATTCCTGTATCCCAGTGTGTTCCTGGATGGGGAAAACACTGGGATGTTCCTGGAGTAGGAAAACAGAATTGCTGCGTGCTGGACCTCTGTCAGGCTCGAATCCCAAAAGAGAGGAGTGACTAAATCCACACCTAGAATGGCACACAGGAACAAACCAAAGTTGATATTTTATACTTTATTTTCTTTCTAAGTTCCTAAAGAGATGCAGGTGCTTGGTGGTGCTCTTTTCCAATGGTGTCTCATATTTTTTAGTAATTTCTGTTCCCATAATGTTTTTACCACCCATAGATCTCTCAGCTTGGAGAATTTTTGAAGAGGTACAGTTTAATTCCTGTTCTTGCCACTTGGCCCCTTTATATTTTGGGCCAAATTCCCAAGTTGTTTTGTAAGTCTGAGGGTGAAATCAAAGCCTTGAGAAAATCAGAAGGTACTCTGCTGTCAGTATGGCCAGGGCTAGACTCTTCCCTCAGGCTTTCTCTGCAAGTTCTTAAAGGCTTTTAAGTACCTAGCTGCCTTTGGCCCTTTTTTTTTTTCCTGTGCGTTTTAAAATGAAAGTCAATATTTCAAATGTAGTTGAGTTGTTTCGACCCTTACACTGCCCCCATCTTTTAGGGGAGTGATGTCACTCAGTCCACTGCAAAGACCAATTGTACAGTAGAGTGCTTTACTATTTGTTGACAAATAAGAATGTGGATGTAGTTCCAGAGAGAGAGCTCAAGGAAGGTCAGTCCTTGGCTTCATTCACCAACAAAGGATTGTTCCTATCGAAATGCAAGGATAGAGTGACTCGCATCAGGCTTACATAAGTCTGGCATCATAGAAGAGCTTTCTTCAAACCTAATATATGCAGTTAGGATCCAATTAAAATTATGAGCACAAATGAATAAATTATGAGTAGGTGAGGAATATTACAAAGCATTTTGTTAGAAGTTGTGTTGTGGTAGGATTTACTTTAATGCAGGAAAGTAACATGTAATCCTGTTTTTCTACATTCACAGTTGGTCAAATTGCCTTTAAAGTTTTGTGAAAACATGTAATTGTTTTGAGGTTGAATATTATCCATGATGGAAAACTTAAAAGAAATCAAACAATGACCAAAACAATAAAGCTGGAAAATGCAGTTGCAGACACAGGTACTCAAGTGTATTTATTTTGTCAAGCTTGGAATTGTGAGAATGAATGAGTGGATTTATGATGAGTAACACGCACAAAGGGAAGAGACACCAGATTTTCAAATTTTTTTTTGATGGATAACAGGAAATGCTAAGGGAGTTTCACAGGTAAGAGATATTGATTTTTTTTTTCTTATTCTCATTTCTATATATAGGTCATGTTCAGATTTACTGTACATCTTAGACAAGTTATGTTTTTTAGGAAAACATCTGCCTGACTTGGTTTCCTTGCCATTTTTCATTAGCAGTAAAGCAGCAATATTTCTGTGTGTTTTATTTTACTGTTTTCTTTTTTCAATAGTAACTGTTTGTTAGGAAAAAGAAAAAAAACAAAAAGCTAACGATGTTCATCAGCTCTGTATGGATCAAAATCAGTCTTTGCAAGTGACAATGGGCAATAGTTTCACAGAAAAGAAGTCCACATGTGTAACAATGAACTGTCAATTAAGCAATGTTATAAACTGTGCAATCATTGCATCTTAAAATTATTTCAGAGTTCAGATGCTAATAAAACATTTTAATTAATATTGCTATTAGAGTTTACACTGTCACATTCGTAAGGCACTCCAGCAAGGGGCAGTGCAGGACACAGAAAGCAGTTCTTGACAGCAAATCAGCTCCTCCCTAGTGAGGTTTGAAACATGTTTATTTCAGTTATTTGCTTGGTTTTATTCATTGTAGAAGTTGAAGCAAATTAAAATAATTTTAAGTAGAGAAAACACTCTTGTCATTGATCTATGTATAGTATCTGACATGGTGTTAAAAAGGCAAAAATCTTTCTTGAAGACAATTAATGACTGCATGTCATTCCTTGGAATTTTTATCTATATTGTGTCTAAGACAATGCAACACTAGGTCAGGGCTGCAGAATCAGACTTATATCTTACTTCTTACCTTTAAATATACAGCTATTCTTCCAGATAGATATAATTAATAAAATACCTATATATATATATCTATAGATATATAGATATATATATATACCCTGTATATATATCCTGCTACGAACAGAAGACAGGCAATGATTTGCATCTTTATGCAAGTCAACAGACCACATCAATCAGACCAAAATGTCATTTATGGAGTTAAACAAGACCTGCAGAGAAGTTTTTATTGAACAAAGCTATTCTCCATAATGGAAAGAATTTCAGCCTATTTCTTATTGTTCTGTTGATTACATCAGTGAGGCAAAAAAGGGCATTAGAGAGTGCAAAAGTTCTTCCAGGTTATTTTGCACCTTAGTTTACATTTACATCCTGAGCAATAATTAACCTGATGATTGATAGCGAATTGAAACACAGGTGTCGGAATCAGAACTGTATTTCTCTGTTAAATTCTGAGCTTGACAAAGCCATTTTTTAAAAGTAGCAACCTATTTGCTAATGGCAAAGCAGTCTGTGAAATGTCATCAGATTGAAAAGATGGAACAGAAAAATACAAGTATGTTCCAAGGTAAATCTGACATCCTGTTTGCGAAAGCTTGGATAAATCCACCTTGCCAGAACCAGTAATGTTGCTGCCCTGGGAATCTAATTCTAGTTGACTCCTAGATATTTAGTTATACTTCTTCTACTTTATTTTACTTTATAAATGAAATTTTGCAAAGACTCTGCGTTCCTCGATTCCCATTTAAGGGAGCCTTATCTTTTTTTAACCCACGAGCCTAAATTTTCCTTTTGAGAAATGCAAGTGGTGTGTGTTTAATGTAATTCTAGGAGTGACAAATCCAGGTGCCTTATTTTTTGAGGATGTGCAAGCTATTTTAAAGCATTTGGGTGCTTTAAATTAATTGTTTGGAAATTTGAGAAAAAAATAATTAGTCCATCAAGATTAGCTGAGTTAACCTCCTGTTCCTCATTTAACTTCACCTGTTCGAATTAAATACTTCACAATGTTTAGGTTTCTATATGAAGTGTGAGTATCTTCAGCAGGCTGGGGTGTAGTCCTGTGTGTTGGTATGTTTGGTAGGTTTGTACTCTCTTCTGCCGTCACTAACGGGTAGAGGAGCCTTTCTAATAGCAGAGCGTTAACGCCACTCAGTTCTTCTGACCCCAAAAAGGAAAAAATAACAAAAGTCAATTAAATTTATTCGGAGCATTGTCAGATCACTCACACTTCATATTTAAATAGATATTGAAGACCAGCTAATAAATAAATCCTTAATGGATTGAGTCAGGCAAGCTCCAGGCCTCAGCCACGCTCATACAAAGCAGTTGTCTCACTCACACAGTTTTATTGAAATAAAACGCAACCTGCAGCGGAGCTGACAGCTGAGCAGTCAGGTTACAAATCAGCCTGTGATGGTAGGGCAGACCAAATGAATATTGTCATGCAGCTTGCCAAAGGCAGGGTGAAAAACAAGGCTTAATGAATGGTGGAGCTTGGTCTGTGTAGTGCAAGGACATACAAGCGTAGCGTGAGGGACCCCGGCTGACGGTGCCTTCGAAAAGATGAGAGCTAAGAGAAGAGAGCACCCCAGGACGTTTGCAGCTTTGTTCGTGCACCCAATGTGTTCACAGATGGGGACAGTGGAAAACACAATTGCTGCATGTTGGACCTCTGTCACCTTCATACCCCAAAACAGAGGAGTGGATAAAGCAACACCTGGAGTGGCACACAGAAGCAGACCAGAGTTTACATTTTATACTTTATTTCCTTTCTAAGTTATTAAAGAGACGTGAGCACATTTATTTTCACATCATGTGGGCCTGAGGCTTTCATTAACAAAAATATTCCAGAAGTCGGATTCTGGATGTTCAAAAGGAGAGGTATTTAAATAATACCTGTAACAGTGACCACCAGTGATTGAAATGAGAGTTGAACCAAGACCACGAGCTTTTTCTTCCAGCACGTGAGTTAACGGGCTGATGAGAGTCTGTCTGAATTACATTGGTGTATGGAGTTGTAACCAGAAGGATCATTTTAACCAACAGTCTTTTGCTGTGATCAGTTAATGCTGATAAAATGAGTTCTCAGCACCTATTTGGATCGAGTAATACATGATTCCTCTGAGTGATTTTAGCATGTAATTCTGTCTCTCCAGGGAATGCACTTCTCCTCAACCTGGTAAAAGTAATTGTCAAGGTAGTAATGGTGTCTTCTGATTTTGCTTTCTCATTGGGATACATGCCCACAGAAAGTGCTCTGAAATAATACTTTGGGCTCTCAGAGTCTGAGAAGTAATAAACAGTTTTGAGAAGTTAGAAACATTAAAATTTATTATCAGGGATATACAGAACTATTTTACAGATCAAGATGCTTCAGATACAGAACTGCAACTCTTCACAACAGTAGCAAATGTTGTCACTGAAAATAACAGCAGATACTGGTTAGAATAAAGGTATCAGCACCATGGAGTATCATTTGGGGCTTTTCTATTTTAATTAAGGTTATTGGAAAGCTACATAATTATTACTTGCATGCAGAAGAAAGGAGATCAATGTGTGCTATAGAGGAGTTCAAGAAAATAATCTGTCTTAAGAAGCTATAAACGTACAGCAATTTAAAGAAAAAATGAACAGCAGTGCAGAGCAGTGGGGAAGCAATTATGAGAGCCACTGCAGAAAAGTGCAAGAGATGTACACCGTTGGCCTTGGTTTCTCTAATGTCTAGCATTTGCAGTGGCTCTGAGGTAATTTAAATGCAAATGTGTTGTTCTGCCTGTCAAGAGCATGGCAAGCACCAGTCTGTGCTGTGGGTTATGGCTGCGGGTTGGTAATCCAGGGCGGGCACTCAGCAGACCTGCAGTGCCACCGTCACCACGGCCCACTCCGTGCTCCTGCAGACAAGCTGCCATCAGACCTCTTGGGCTTCAGATCAGATAAGCCAGCTTTGTCTTGGTTTGCAGCCCAGGCATGTACTCTCTGTCACCACTGTTTTCATGTTTTCCAGGGCACTCAGAAACCGGCAAGCTCAGTGGAAATACCTAAAACCCTCTGTTCCTAAGAATAATTACTGTAATATGAACACCAGTCTCCAGAGTGGTTTTGTCTCCCTCTGCTTGACTGTCATCCTCATAGAGGAAGGAGATGCTTTAACAATTCTTAACAGCAGAATATTTTACAGGTAGATCAATAAATAGAAATATTGATTGACCAGTGTCCCTTTAGCTAGTACACTGTTGCCTTTCTTTCATGTTCATAATAAAAATCATTGTACTAAGAAGAATCTACTTGAATAGCTTAGAGCTATTATGATGGTGTCTCATACATATACATACATGAAAATATCTATTTCATGTATAGATATCTATACATATATCTATCTATCTATCCTCTAAACTAAGTAAGTGCTCTATAATAATTATTTATTTGGCCCAAAGATGCTGTAATGTAAGATGAATGGAATTTCATTCTGGTTGAGATTTCACTGGATATTTCTTAATATACTTCAACAGTTCAAAGATGGTACAATAATATTTTATTAAAACACTGATCAGAAAAAATGTATTTCAATTCCATATGATCCATTTAATTCCCTCAGAGCTGTAAAATACTAAACCTTAGTACCTTCAACCCTTTCAACATGATCCACTCGGAAGAAAATTGCACTTTTGTTTTAGTCTTTTTAGGATGAGGTGTAAGAGTGAAAAATGGGATTTGGTGCAGTTGTTAGGTGACATATGACTCAAATATACAGCATACTTTATAAATAAACACAGAAAGTCATGCCTCTGTCTGCATAGATTGTTGAATGAAATGTCCCTCATTTGTAGGGAGACTTTTAGAAAACTTTATTTTAAGTGCTGAAATGAGTTGAAAGTAGGAAATAATGTGTTTAAATCCTGTAGAGGTTGATACTTAGTGAAACGTAGGTCAGTCAGATTACACCATACAGTCTCAGCTGCTGTGTTTTGTCATCTGCCTGTAATAAGAAGAACCAATGTAGGTAGCACTTATACTCGAGAAATGTATTTTTCTCCTAAGGAGGAAAGAGTGATTGATAGGAATGTAGCCATGCTGAATTGGAGTCTTATGTTGATGCTGAGCTCCGAAAAACAAGGAATAGTGAGTGACACAGGTCAGTGAAGGAATAGACAAAATAACACAGATTTTTTTTTTTCCCCCCAAAATATCCTGCATCAGGAAACCTATTTCCTTTGACTTAGAGAAAAATGCAAAAGGATCAGGAGGTAAAAAAACTTCACTCGCAAAAGCAAGGAAACAACCCTTCCTTCCCCAACACAATTTCTGCTTCGGAATGTTCAGTCTCTCACATGCCATGAGAGCGTTGGGCTCTGATGCTGTCAGGATCTGCACCAATACCCACACTCAGCACCTTCCTTCTCTCTGAGGTTCATTGGTAATTTTCCTCGATAAAGTGGGTGGACACCAACACAGAAAATGCAGCAGATGATAGGTGCTATTTTATATTGTGCTATCTTAGGTGTAATGTTTCCCATCAGCAAAAGCATTTAAGTCATAAATTAGAAGGGCTGTTATTAAAATGTTTCTGAAGTTATATCAGAACTAATTAATCTGTGATTATAGTTGCTGGAGATGTAGTTGTCTTTTTCTGCATCGAATGCTGTCATTTTTCCTGAAACCTGACAGTTACATGTGTTGAACCTTAATGCATAGTTTATTTATGACTCTTTAGGGATTTTTGTTTTTTTTTTATTTTAATGCGTGGGAGGTTGTATGTGCACTTGCTAATAAAAGTAACTTCTTGAGAGCCACTCAGAATTTTTGGGCTCTCACAAGATTCACTTGATTTTTCTCACATGGCTTTCTGCAAGTCAAATATATAATTTTGGTTATAATTATTCAAGAAGAATTCAGCAGCTGAATCTGTATTTTAAAAGGTAAGCTACTTGCTATATTCCTCCAGTGAGGGAAAGGGTGATGCTTATCTCTGGGAAGGAATTTAAATGGTGTTCACGTGGGTTCACATGAGCCTAGAGAAGTCTGAAGGAGGGGGATACTGGACATAGTGAAATCTGTGGTGCAAGTGGAAGGGAATGTGTTGCCAGAGAGGGTGCTGAATCTTCTTACAGTAAACTGATGGGTAAGGAAGAGCTCAGGAGGGACTGACTTCCAAGAGCAGAGAGCTGACAGGGGTGTGAGATGTTTTCTAAGGCTCAGGTTGTGCAGGCAGTGCTTTCAGTAAGTCCATGGCCCCACAGGCACCAGCGTATACTTCAAAGACCTTCTCTGGATTTTCTCCTTCACGGAGTGCCCCATACAGAGGCTTGTGTTCCTCTGTCTTCATTAATGACAGCTAATCCTATGCCATGGGTAAGCAGGCTGCCTTGATTAAAGGGTACGTTTAAAGGTATGATTTCACCTCCACTTTTGCTGTAGCCTTCCAGGGAACAGGGAATAATGCGGAAGGAGCTCAGGGAGTCAGGCTTCACCCACAGCTCTCTGCTGGTACTCTGTATGTCCCCTTGCTGGCTGCTCATGTGAGCTGGGGCAAGAGGACAGACAGGTTCCTGATGTCAGAATCACTGTCAGGCATTTCTCACAGCTCCCTCAGTGTAGTCTGGCTGCAGGAGCTACCACTGCTGCTGACAAGTGTCTGGGTGTTGTACAAGGGACATGATATTTGGCAGCTGTCTCAATTTAAACAAAAAGGCAGGCTTCCTGCTGCAAATAGACCCACGTAAAGATAAGCACATCATGATGGTACCTATTCATATCATAGGAAATTCACAGGCTTGTCCTTGAAACGGACACTTCTAAAGGAGAAAATTATGGTATCAAGTCTGTGTGTTACCTCCAGGGACTGGAACAAGTTATTCATTCATTACACATTTATGAGATTGGTTATTCATCTGCTAATGTGTCTAGGAGTGCAAATGCCTATTTACTTAGATGGTGTCTCAAGGTATTAAAGCTCCTATAACAGCATATTTCAGTTACAGTGAACTTAATGGTCTCTACTAGTAACAGAAATATGTTTCAACTCCTTCTTTCCTTTTGCGTCTCATGGAATTCATTGGGGATGAACAGAGGCTGAGAGAGAACTGAACAGAGGTTTTCACAGGTTGTAAAGGTAAAGGCACTCAAATGATCAGGAAGCTCATGTTAGTTGCAGATTATGTGGTAACATTTCCAATGGCCTACTCCACCATCCAGGATCTTTTCTTAAAAGAGAGTTTTTCCTTGTTTCTAACCTGAATCTTCCTTTTTGTGGTCTATGTTCATTGTTTCCTGTCCTGCCTGTTGTGGACACGAAGAACTGATTTAGTTTTATGCCCTCACCTGAGTCTTCCTGTGTTGGGAGAAGCAGAAGGACCCTTTCATTTCTCTAGCAGTCTGTTCTTATGTTATGTGTCTCCAGACAGAATTTGGCTTTCTTACAGCAGAGTGAAACTCAATGGGAATTTTTTATGAGTCTTATATGCTTTTTCCATTCTTTTCTTGCATAGACATTTGTTTTCCCATCCTGCTGTTGCATAGACACTCAGGGAGAGTGATTGATTAAGAAAAAAAATGTATGAGGATCTGACCATAGTGGAGGATCAAACCTCCTCAGCAAAATAGTTGGTGTTTGTCTGGAGGTGGCAGGAGTCTCCACTGTAAGGGCACTTGCAGCAGCATTTTCAGCTGTATAGGGTGAGCCCTTGAACCTCTGGTCTGCTCACTTCCTGTAATCCAGGCACCACCAGCATTTGTTTAATTCATTGCTACTTATATATCTTAACTACATTAAAAAATTCCTCTTAAATATCTGCACATAAAACACTGTCCTACCTCTATGCAGGAACAATTTGTATTGATTACTTACAATTGTCTTATTTACACAAAATTCTGCAGCAGCAACCAGCAAGAGCAGCCTTTGGGACACAGGGTGTTAACACAACCAGCTGTACAAACTGGGCTAGGGACAGCGTGACCTGGGAGGAGGCAGTCATTACCAGAAGCGTAAATTCTCACCACGAGGCCTCCTGTAACTCCTGTGACTAATAGAATGGGAAGTCTTTAAAATACTTTTCTTTGGAAAATTATTATTTAATATTTTGTGTATTTTGTGGTTAAGGTTATGCCATCTAAAAAAAAAATGTTTCTTTTAAAACAGATTTTCTTAGTTTCTAACTTTTCAGGTGTATTACAGAAATTAATTTCTTTCTGTTTGAGCAGAGGTACAATGACAGTTCATTTTCCCTTGATATTCCTTTGCAGAAGCTATAATTCCCTCCCTTGCTGCCCCATCCAATCCGTTATTCTTTCTCTGAGCAGAAGAGAAGACTAGGAGGTTTAATGGTGTAGTGGAATCTTCTGTTAACATTTGAACCAAAAAGGGTCATCTGGGTGTAAGCCTTGGTGCTCCTCCATTTGGATCTTTCCTCCAGCAAGTAAACATTCTAACCAGAGTGAGAGTCTTGTATCCAGAAGGGTTACTAGTTCCAAAAAGTTTTCTTGTTGTATTTATCTTGGAGCCCTGACACTCCAGGAACTGAGGCAGACTTTAAAATATCACAGAATCAACAGAGAGTGACCTGACTTGTGATTCCTTTTCAGCCTCTGGGCTTCTCTTGCTGGCACTGGCATCAAGCTGACCTTAGTGAGCAAGATACATACCTTGAAGTACCTGGTAGAACCTCTGCTGTGCAGAATAGTTCACTGGTTCACTGAAGCTGGATTATCTTTTTATGTGCTAAATTATTTTTTTAAGGAATTTTTAAGGAATATGATGAAAATAAAGCATGGTTTAGATATGGATTCAATACCCTAGAAATAAGGTACAGCAGAAAAAGGCTAAATGTTTCAAGTGTTCTGTGGAAAGTAGAGTGAGCTCTGATTTTCTGGTCTCTCCTGAAGGATTTGCTCTGATAGCTGGGGATTTATTGATTGAATCTGCATCATTCAAAGAAGCAAATTAGTTCTTTGCTGTCAGATTCTGAAATAAAGTTCCATGCTGTGATTTGGTCTGTTTCAGAATGAAAACATCTCCTTTTTTTACAGTCTTTTCTTATTTGTTTTACTCCTGATGCACAGGAGTATTCTTCCCACCTTGTTATCAGCAGCGCTTCAACACATTCATTGCTCAAATTACAGAAAGAGGCCAATGATAAGGGATGTGTTCATTTCATTTGTGCTGTAGACAAATTACAAGTTTATAGAAAAGACTGTATCTTGATTTCTGTTAGCCAGATTTGACCACTAGTTGAAATCCCTGGAAATGTCAGCAAGTGACTAGGAGTTGTGTGGGCAAGGGGTGGACCATGGCTCTGGTGGTCAAAACATATGTGGGTCCTGATTCTGCCCCCAGCTGAGCTGCTGTGGCACTGTGTTATGACTTCAGCAGACAGTTCTCAGTAGAAAATGTGTTCCTCGGTGGAGTGGTAAGGCCAGCACCTGTATCTTTTTTGAGATGGAGTTATATTCGTATTAAACCACTATGCTAGGCAACAGAAACAATCTTTGTGAGTAATACTGAAAGGCATTGTGGTTTTATTTGCCAGAAGTGGTGTTTATTTCCAAATGTACCTTGATATAGATGCATTTCTGATCATTCTTTCTTGATCTTGTAAATCTAGGAAAACTAGACAGATTAATAATCAATATATGTCTTGATCCTTCTACCAGTGCCAATTATTTCTCTTTATATTAAGCATCCCTAAAATGTAATGTCTGTCAAAATCTTGCACCTGCTTTTCCTAATTGAGGAAAGCAAGGAGCATTGTGGCTTCTTGAAACATTATGAGAGAGAAAGTATATTGGAATGAATGAAGGAAGTCTATTAAAGTAAAAGAGAGCCTGTACTTACAGATGATGTCAAATTCACTTGGCTTTGTTTCTCACTAGGGCAACCAAGATTATGGCCTATGCTGGATAAAAATAAATTTATAGGCAGTGAAAAATAGCCCTATCACAGAACATGAAAATTTTAAATTGACAAGGGTTGAAGTAAAGACTATTAGAGGTGAATAAGCATTTGAGGATGTAGTCTATATCTCAATACACCTCCCAGGGGAATCAGAGCTCAAAATTGTTGAAAAAATATTCTTATTTTTCCCTCTATTTGTTTTTAATGCTTAGAAGATTTTATACTGTCCTCAAGGAAGATGTTCCTTGGTGCTCAAAAAGCTGCCTTGGTAAATACTAGGAAGGCTGAAAGGATCCCTTGATCCCTTGATCTGGTGTATATGCAGCTGGTGAAAGGCTGTGGAGGCTATCCCAGATTGCCCTAGCAGTGTGCATAGGCTATGCCATGGAGAGGCAGAGCAGCTCCAAAGCTACACACCAGCTGAGTTGCTCAGGTTCTCTAACAGAGCAGCTTGTAAAATGCTAGCAACCCCTCATGAGTGTTTTCTCAATTTGTTTTATAAAATATGCAAAGCACCAAAGCTTAGCAATGTGGGAGCCCAGCACTGGATGCTTTTTGACTTGTGCTACATCACTAGCAGGGGAGAATCAGTGTAGCTCTGAGATTAATGGTCTTAAAGTTATTTCTACCAATTGAAGATGTGACCCAGTGTGTTCAGATATGTCTTGACCATTCAGTTCAAAATCTCTTTTATTTAACTGCCCACTTCTGATTTTGAGTCCCTCACTTTAGTGCATCACTTCCTGTTCTCTGCTCCACTGTAAACTTAAAGGATTGGGGGGTAGCTGGTCAGTACCTCAAAAATCATAGCAATATCGTACTGCAGGTGGCCTGGGCTCAGTTTGGAGGGTTGCATCTAGAAAATTCAAACAGTTGAGAAAAAAATATGAAGCCTCCTTTCTGATGAACATCCTGCCATGAGAGCAACTGGGGGAAACACTAGGAGGTTTTCTCTGGTCCTTTGTTTTTATAGATCTTAAATTTTTGGCTCTGAATGTGCAAAGGGAAGCAACACTATATGAAAGAGACTTTTTCTGTGCATGATAGGAGGCCACACTCGTATGTATGAGACTGCATGATTTCAGTCTGGTATGTTTTTTGTATCAAGAGCTGGGCTTCAGTTCAGGTAAGATTTTTCTTGCAGTTTGGGTTTGGTTTTTTTTTCAGTTCAGTTCATCCAATTATAAAACTGCATTTCAGAATTACCTTTATGCAACTGCTATTGCAGGAAGCAACTTCCATCTGGTGCATGGTGAACATGATGTGCTATTTCTTCAGCTTAGTACCCAGTACTCAAAACTGAGTATTGTGAACCTGGATGGACAGCAATATCCTCACTTATGTGTAAAGTTCAACGTGTGCAGTTGCACAAATAAGTAAAATAAGCTCATTCAGCAGGGGAAGTGTGAGTCAACAAAACAAACCAAGGCACTATGCTAAAACAGAACCAAAGTATGCCTTGCCCATTGCATTCCAAAGCCAGTTTTTCCAGGTTCTCTGAGTAGCTGAGAATAATGGAACTCATGGTGCCTTTCTGGCTTCTATTCATTCTTAAAGACAAGAGAGTAATTAATTACCTTTATTTTCAGCTAGGTTGAGAATACCTTAAAATAAGCCAAGACATTGCACATAGAATATTTGCATCTATTTTCAGATGGCTAACAATGCTGTTTAATACCTGATTACCTAAAAACTGAAGCTCTTTGCTTATGTTCCTGCTCCGTAGATATGGCGTCTTCCATTTAGTTAAAAGTAGATGTTTTCGTCGCTTGTAATTGGCATCTGTCTGTTTGTCCTGTGCTTTCCTAATCAGTGGTATGTCAGCCACATGAATCTTTTCAGTAGGTATTTGCAGTTTGTATTCTTTCAAGGGATGCTCTTCCATATGAGCATAAAGTCATGCAAGTAAAAAATATAATAAATACTTTAACAAAACTTACCATTTTATTCAAATTAATACATTTTTACTCAAATTTATGTATTTTCAATATTTGCTCAAGTATAGTACAGTGTTCTACACGCAGATGCATATACAGGTACCTGATCCTTATCCTCGACCTGCAGATTTCTCTTTTTCTATCACTATTAAACACCAACTTGTTACTAATGCATACTTTGCAATTAAAAATTTATTGCTTTAAAAGCAAAGGCAGTTTCCTGCCTAGTCCTTAATTAATCTTTATTTAAGACACTTAAATATTTATAGTGACTTACTTTTTTTTTTCATTATAAACACTGTAGTGCTTCAAAGAACTTTTATGTTTCTGAAGGGTTTTCACTTTCACTGCAATGGCTACTCATAAAAAGAATTCAGCACCCGTCTCAATCCACAGACTGTGATGTTATAGCAGCTGTAGGCACAAAGATGTGAGGTTTAATGGTGGCAGATTGGTACAGAAAGGGTCAGGTTTCCCTTAGGCCTCATTCTCCCTCACTGAAAAGTGGAACAAAGGGCAGGTAAACTATTACTGTGCCTGCTAGACTTAAGCAAGGTCCTGCTAACTTCAGTTCATGCCAACTGCACAGCTAAGGGAACAAAAAAGGTGTTGGATCTATTGCTTAACCTTCTGCCTGCATCAGCATTCATCGTGCCGGAGCAGCACACCGCTCTCCCGAAGGACAGCAGCAGGGAGTGGCAGCGGGGTTTTGCCACACCGAGGCACAGTGTTTCCTGGCTCCTGTGCTTCATGAAAGCCACTGCCCAGTGCATGCATGGAGGGCTGGGTTATGCTTCCACCCTCGACCCACCAATGGACTGTACTGCAAAACACGTGGCCCAATCCCCAAGACAATTTTTTAGACTTTCTCAAATCTGCTGAACCCCTGCTCATCTTGAAGATTTCCCCAGGAGTGCCTGGACTTGAAATCATCAGCTGGGCCCTATTCAGTGTGCAACCTGTCAGTTCCCCTAACTACTTGGTGCTTTTGGTAATGATGTAACTGTAGATAGAATAGATTCTGCTTCCTTATTTTATAGACAAACCTACCCTGGAGCTGGATGGGAGGAATTGGCCCGCAGTAATTCCACAGTGCACTTTCTCTGACCTTCTTTTAGTCTGTAGAGCCATTTTTTCTCGATCACCTTTTCTTTTTCTTGTCTGTTTTCTCTTTAGAGAAGAAGGGAAAGCATAATTTTTAAGAGTAATCCTGTTTTCATACACTACAACCTAACAGCTTTGCTGTTGAAAAGCAGGATACAGGTGGGAAGGGAGTAATTCAGGCTTGTAGTCAGGGACTTGCAAACTAAGTAGGATTCTGCATCACATATTCTGCAGGAGGTCACACTTAGTGACCAAAGAGGGTCCATAAGAAGGTCTTAATCTGTAAGCAGTGGAAACAACCATGCCTTTCCTTTTGGCACAAGGAAGGGTAAGGTGGACTTCTGCATGCAAGTTAAATTAGAGAAACATCACTGTGCTTCTGGACGGCCAAATTGCCTTCAACAATGGGATCACCACAGTGTTCTGGGAAACACAGCAGGTAAAATTGCTAAGCGGGTATGAGAAAACTGAAATCTAAATTGCAGTACAAGCAAATGACCTGCTGCTATAAACTGCACCCTTACAGATTTGCTTACTGATTGCAACGTGCTATTTATTGTGTGTATAAGATGTAGATTTATCAAGATTATTTGTTTCCATTTTTATCTTGTTGGAAAGCAATGGGAGATCACTGTTTGAATGAGGTAGATTACTGCCAATCATTCTGAAATGTGAAATGAGGAAATTGAATAAGCATTATTCTTGTCATTTTCCACTGAGTTATTTAACTGAAACCATAGTTGAAAATGTGGGATTTTTCACACTGTTTAACTGGAAATACTTAATGTAGCCAGAGATCGATATTGATGCTTGAATGGACGAAATATCATTTTAAGCATTGCAGTGCTGAGTAAGGATAACATAACAGTATAATTGGTGATGTGTAGTATGCATCAGGGATGTCAGCTGGCCATATTAAGTGAAATCCTGATCATCTTAATCATGTGAATGATTTCAAGGATGTCACTGAATGACATTCTTTCATAAAGCAAGACCATTGTTTTAATACATAAATGAAATGGGATTGTGCCCACAGATTCTTTTACCAAGATATGCATTCATTTATTCTAGTCCTGCAATAAAAATTGCTGATTAAATTGATAACAATTTTTTCTTCCTAATATAGCTATATCTCCTGTGCAGTGGGTTCTCTGTGCAAATTGTAAGTCTGTGTTATGATTGTCCTGCTTCTCTTTGCTGGAGAGTGGTACTTAAATGAGTGTCATTTTTGTGATGCTAGCAATAACTTTCAGCAATTCACACTGAGACTTTTATTTTCAGTTGCCTTCTGATAGCATCACCATTTCATTAGCCTTAGCTTATTCCAGAGGCAGAGCAGTTTATCAGATAACGAAGGCTGCGTAAGCCGCACCTGTGTGACATGTGGCAATCTGTGTCATTTCTCTGCCCTTACCTGTTAGATGTGTCATCTGTGTAAGTCAGTCTGCAGTGATGGGGACTTGCACAGCGCCTAGGACAGCTGACATAAATTTTACTTCTAGTTCTACCTCTTTCATTGCAAGACCTGAGGCGGAGGTGCAGCCTCTTCGCACTTGCATAATACTGCATCTCAAATAGTAATGGATTTCGATACCTACTGAGGAGAAGAATGATAACTCTGGAAGTGTTTAATATTCCTGCTGAGCAGTAAGGCACAATAAGCATGCCAAATTGAGATGGTGCATGAACTAGACAGTCTCTCAGAGATTCCCTGTTCTTAACCATTACTGATCAGTGTCTACTGCATAGAGAAAGGGTTATCTCCTACAAAGTGTGTCAGGGAAACAACTCTTGTTCTTTGCTACCTTCAGAGTTTTTCCTGTCATTCCAAGCTTGTCAAACAATGATACCGTACTGACCACCACACTCTTTTTTGTCCATCCTTCCCAAGGCAATGCTTGGTCAGGCGGGGAATGCTCCTCACACGCATCTTTGTGTTGTGCATGTCCTTATGAAACTAAGCTGAGGCAATTAGAAAAGTTTAAGCATACAAGTATTGCTTCATGACCCACCCCGGCAATCTTCAATAAAACACCAGCTTGCTTCTGGATGAGGTAGCACAGTGTCTGCTGCCTAGGATTACTCATGTACTTTCCAGCTGGAGTATTGCTCAGACTGGAAGAAGAGCACATCACAAGCAGGTGGGAGATTTCTCTAGCACAGTAGCCACAAGAAATCTCAGTGCATTACGGACAGTTGGGACCAGCTGAACAATCAGTATCAAATTAAGGAGGAGACAGCTGGGAGGACTTGAAATTTTTTCCTCTCTTCTCACAGATACTGTGATATTGCCTGTCTCTCTAAATGAAATAACAATAGGGAGGCCTCAGGGCAGATTGTCTGCTTCCCCTCTCTTGGGGAGGATGCCTTCTTTTGCTCAGCGTATTAGAGGTGGCTGATCCATTGTAATGCAATGTCAAAGGCCTTTGGGAGCTAAAAAATGTTGTGTGTGTGGTATTGGAAGGGCAAAGAAAAAGCATTGACCCTACCAGATGTGATCTTTTCAGGTGGCATGTATGCACTTGGGTTGACCAAGCTTAAAGAAAATGAAATCATTCCAGATGATTGCCCGCAGTTAGAGCAAATATAATTATTTTAATTGATTGCCCCCATAGCTTGTAATCAAAACTCCTTGAGGAATATGGCAACTTTTGCATTACGGATTACATGATGGTCTCAGTAAACTTGTTTTCTTAAAAACTGATTCCCTTCTGCTGTAACATTTGACAAAAATGTTTGTTACATCCTAACAGCTATTTGACAAATACTTACCTGTGTGAGAAAGCACTTTGCCATGCTGATTGTTTTGTACTCACACACAAACAACAAATCCAGGAGCAAACTAGCACGGCTGCTATTTTCTGTTTGCTATTCTGTCATTTCTTAGTCATCTGTATCTTGCTGAAGGTTGTTTTCATCTGTTCAGCAAGTAGAAACATTCTGGTTACCATGAGGCGGCCATTCAGGAACAGTGGCATTCTTCCTCCGCCACGAGGCGCGTGAGGCAGAAGTGGAAACAATTGTTAACAATGCATAGCCAATGGCAAACAGCTGAGAAACCACCCACATGCTAAAAGTGCTTTGTCCAAATAATCCGATGCATAACTAACAAATGCGTCTGCAGAAATCTGCCCATTAACAATTTCCAAGCAGAAAATAGGGCTAGATAATGCATTTACAGACTATCTATACTGGATGTAGTGGGACAGTAGGGTTGCATCCACGTGCTCTCCGAGAACAGAATCATTCTTTGTCAATATAAGTGTTGCTCAGAGCAGTTCAGTTTTAGTTAACTGAAAGTACGGAATTGGTGTGTATAACTGAAGTGCAACAAACCCACTCTGGGCATTTTCACTGAAAGCAAAGTTGCATAAATATGTTGCCTGCTCCAAGGATCTGGTGGGTTGATCTTGGCCAGTGTCTAGGCACCAACCTGGCTGCTCTCTCAATCCCTCTCTTCAGAAGAGGAGCTCAAAAAGCTCGTACCTCAAAATTAATTAGATCATTTTACCATCACAGATAAAAAAATCTCAGCTTGGGGACTTGAATACCTTGCCCTAGACCAACACAACTGTCCCAGCTGAAATACCAGTTAACATGAGTGGTAACCTTTATGGAGTGGAGAGGTGTTGGAGTAAGTACATGCCTGCATAGAAAAGTCTTTTTGCTTGGACAGAATAATGATTTCATGTTCAATGAGGTAAACTTTGAAGGAAGTCATGCAGACACATGGATTTGTATGTAAACCTCATTTGTTTCTCATCAGTTTCGAACAGCTACCACTTCTCTGTATAGAGTATGAATTTCAAGAGTAGTCACTGTTCCAATGTGGATAGTAAGAAGTAGCTTTTTCTGCAATATCTCTTGAGTCTGGTTTCCCTTTCTTGGGAAAGGCTCTTAGGAAGTGCTCCAGCTAGTATGGAAGAAAATTCTTGAGGGCAGAAAATTCTGAGTTTCACTTGTACCTCTGTACAACTTCACATTCTAGAGTAATTAGAATAAACAAAGGATTTTGTTTTCAGAGTTCTTTACAAGACCTTCCATAGTTCAGGAAATAAAAAATTAATACAGTGATAATTATAATAATTCTCTGTGTGGACCTGTGTCAATCTTTTAGAGTTCTGGTATTTTGCAAAAATGAGTAACTAAAAATGTCTACATGAGGTCAGACAGGTCTGTCTACCTAAGCCAGTATCCCACCTACAACAGTAGCCAAAATACCAAGTTAGCTTAGACTAGCATGACATACTCAGCTTTCAGGATATTTAACACTTTAAGAAGCCAAGCAAATATTTTTTGTCCTGAACAGACATTGAGTAACCACTATGAAATTTCTAGAATATTCTCCTCAGGTTTCTGGTTCACTTCTCAGTGACCGGGATCACACCAGACTATGCCCCATCCCTCCTCCACATGCTGGTTTCCAATGAAAAATAACATGGGTAGGTAGCAGGAAGGAATAGTGATAGTAGCAAGAGGGGTTAGTGATCTGGGCAAGCAAGAGTTGTGGGGCCAGACATGCCCCACAACTCAGTTGCCACCTACACAACCAGAGATCTAGTCAGCCAAAGTCAGTTAGAACATTTCTTTCACAGTCTTCTAAAAGCATTTCCTGACCATGGCCTTTTATCTGATCAGAAGCATCGGCCATCCCGTGGTGGAAGTTGCAAGCCCATCACTTGTAGCATAACAGTCTCAGGGCAAAGTCTCTAATAGATTTGCATCAGATGAACAGAAGAAGGGTACAGAGTTCAAGCAACCTTGCTTATTCACTAAAATTATGGTATTTTATCACTGCAATGAACAGAAAGTGACAATTTCGTACATCCTATGTCTATGTGTTTGTCTGGAAAAATCTCTGTTCCTGCCATCATGAGACACATGAAACAGTTAAGATGAAGATCACTAACTACACAAGAAAGACCATTTTCTTCTTTTTTGAGGAGAGAAAATTCAGTATCATTTCTTATTTCCATAAAATGAGAGTTTTGTTTATCAATCCCTTTAGTCTTCAGTAGCAGTTGGATGCTTGGATGCCAGACCTGAGGGTCCTCAGAAAATCCTAGCCTAAAGTGCCTGCCTGAGTAGGCTGCACTATTTGAACTTAAAATGGTAGGTAAGCCCCTCTGGAGATAAGTTTATATAAATCTAAAATCACATATTTGCACTAACGCCCTCTAACATCTGCATGTTGTAAGAGATGACTAAGAATTCAGTAAAAGAGCAAAATTAATGAGAACAATTGCAGCAGCTGGATTTAAATCAGACCAAAGGACAAGATCCTTTGGTATCACCCTGCAACACTCCGTAATTCTTCTTACCCTGAAGGTATATACTGCGCAGCTTTGCGTAAAACACAGACTGGTACTGGTCAGGGTTTCTTTTACCACTTTTACAGTGACTTGCTTTTTGAAGCCCACACATGTTTGTGGCTTCCCACCACATCCTGAGGCAATGTGTTCCACCCTTTAATTATGATCCTTGTGGAAAGCATTCTTTCTTGGGTTTCATGTTTTAGACTTGTTAACTGCTCGTTTTATTGTGACTGCTTCCTTTGCTATGAAATAAAGTGAAAACCATCCTTTATTCACTTTCTCAGTACTGTTCATGATTTTCCTGGGGCTCTGTCACAGTCCTTTTCCTCATTTGTCCCTCTTCCAGATGAAAATCCTAAAGCCCTTCTTTTTCCTTTCCTAGCACAGAAACCATTAAACACCTTTGATCATCCTGTCACCCTTTTTTTTTATCCTTCTATTGCAATCTTGTCATTTTTGAGATGACTTGAAACATATTCAATATTCAAAATGCAAGGTGGGCAATGGATTTCTATGTCAGCATTATCATGTTTCTTCTGCTGTTTTCTGTTCTATTCCTAGTATTTCCTAATATACTTCGAGGTTTGGTTTTTCTTTGACAGCTGATGAGGATTTAGGTGACATTTTCATAAGGCTGTCTCCAAGCTCTCTTTCCCAACTAGTAGTTAATTTCACTGTGTGTTTATAGATTTCCCAGGGTACAGGTAGGAGACGTTAGTTATCTAGCCTTGAAAACACAGCTAAATTACAAGAGTGGTTGGGCTGTAAATGGGAGATTATTGATAGAATTTTATACTTGCTCAGTTCTACTGGCAACTTTTATTCTTCTAGGTCTTGTTACACCAGAGGTTTCTCACATGTATGGGAGGCAATGTGAATGTTTGCCATGGATCTCACCTTTCTAGTGAGTTGTTGATTATTTTAACAGAACATAAATTCTAACAGAAAACTCATTCAGGAAAGAGTTCATTCATGTAAAATGGCTTTTACAGAGGGTTTTGCTAATTTTGCCACTGCAAGGCATATCCTGACCAAAACCAAGGGAATCCAAACAAATGCATAATCCTCTGCAGTACTAACTCGATGGAGAGTTCATCCCATAGCCTTCAATATCAGGTAGAGATGCATAGCACTTCAATCTTTTTCATAGCTGTATTGCGCTATTAGTATCATAATGATTGCTAAAATGGAGTTCTGGAGCATAATGAAATCTGGAATTAAATAAATCACTTCAGGTCTGTAAAAACCTAGCTGTGAAAGAACTTTGAATAGTTGTTTCTAAAAGAGTGCTGACAGAATAAATATATTGCTGCAAGTTGATCAGTCCCATCTCTGACTTTAAAACATTTGCTATGTTATATTTCAATGATTGCTATCAAAAAGTCCTTAATGGGCCAAAGACACCTCAGTATCATATCACAAGCAGAGATCTTTTCAGCAGTCTCCTTTCATGGAGTGGGAGTCATTTGATTTTGTCTTTGTTACCATAAGCTCTTGTTTTCAAATTTGTGGCTGCACTACAGTACAGAAGCTAGAGATCTATGAAGTTTTCCTGTTAATGCAGTTTTCTCTGATCAACACTTCTGCTCCTTACTAATTCTGTTTATTCCTATGTGCTATGGGCAGAGATTTATTATTATGGATTTTTATCTCCATTCCAGTCTAAGTCCTGGGGATCTTGGAAAGGCTGGGAATGGAAACATTATTTTATAGCTGTGGTGGGCTGACTTTGGCCAGCAGCCAGGCACCCATCCACCCAGTCTCTCACTTCCTCTTCTCAGCAGAACATGGGGAGAAAATATGATAAAATCTTACGGATTGTAATAAAGACAAGAAGATAACTCACTGATGGCCATCATGGGCAAAAAAAATCCCAGACACGACTTGGGGAAAATTAATTTAATTTTTTTGCCAATTAAAAATAGCATAGGAAAGTGAGAAACAAAGACAACACTAAACCCACTTTCCCTCTAAAACTTCTTTTTCATAGGCTCAACCCCACTCTAATTCCCAACTCCTCTACCCACTTCCCCCACAGCCTAAATAGATGGAAGCACTGGTCATCTCTCAGTCTTTCAATTTCATTTTGATTGGAGAGAAGAGTGCTCCATGATACAGTCAACTCCCATGTCTGTCAAGCACAAGTAGAAATTACAAAGCTAGGCTTTAATGTAGAAAAACATTTGAGTCCAAAGGGATATCCTTGGCTACTAGACCAGACATTAGGAGCCCAAATATATTAACTAGTCCAAAAGAAAGCAAATGAACTCTCAGTCATTTGTTTGAAAGACATTTAGGGACATGATTTTCTGTGCTTGTTTTGGAAAGTCATTTACTCCAGTATATTGTTTCTTTAAACAAGAAAGGAGTTAGACTTCTTTCATTTTCACTGTTCTCTGTCAACTATAAGAGCTCGGAAATGTAAGTAGGCAACAGAATAAGTTATATAATTACTCTTCTCATTGTTCTGACTCCCTGTGCACTCCAGGAAGTTTGATCTGAGCAATTCAACTTCTGGAAGCCCATAAAATCGCTACGAATCCAGTGGGGAAATAAAAACATATTTTATGAATTAATAACTCCATAAAATGGGAAAGCAATCCATGTTGGACAAGTTTCAGTTTAGTATTTGATAGGTGATAAAATTACTAAATCCTTGATTCTTCTCTTTTTCAGAGCATACTCAACACTTTTAGATATCTTGAGACTGCAAAAGCTGACCAACAACAGCAGGCTTTTAAATATCACTGCTCTTCTGACAAGTAAGTTCTCCATGCTCAGATTTTTTTTTTTCTCTCTTTGGTATTCCTGACTAGTATTTTATTATTGCATTTGTTATATGGATTGCCACATTCATTTTCTGGGACAAGTAAACATGAGTGCAAATTGAATAGTATGGAACTGCTCTGAAGTTTCCCAGCTAGAATGAAACCTATCAACATTACAGAGAGAGCTGAGATAAATCACTGACTCACCTAATTATGCCAGCTTGTAGAGCCAATGGAACTGGGGTCATATCTCTGAAGTTTTGGGTAACGTTCTTCCTGGTAAAATGTTTCATGGATGGAAAAAATAAATTATTTAAATATTTGCATGTTCTTGCTGGACTTAAGGAAAGGAAGCTAGAAGAATTTGGAAACTGCTGGATATAATAGTGTCTGAGGATAACCTCTACAGTTAGAGGGAAGAGTGTTAGGAGAACTGGTAAGGATTGGGAAAAGTAGAGAGGGGAAAAACTCTGCATTGGAAGGAGGAGGAAGAGGATCCTTACGAAGAGGAACAGAAAAAAAGTTCCTTGCTGTTCAGGACTGGTTGAAGGAGAGCTTCAGAACTTACTAAAATTTTAGTTTTCCGGTGCATGAAGTTTAACTTTCCTGAGAGACTGCACTTTAAAACACAAAGTTATTCTAAACAGTGATGTTCACTTACCCTAACTTGTTGAGATCCTATATGCCCAGAGACTGATGTTCCAAAATATCAGGGAAGATTCTCATAGCACGACTAAAATTCATCTTTCCTTCTAGTTTCATAAAACTACTGTAAGTACTGTGTTATTTGCTTCTTCTTGGAATATATTTCACTTCAGTGTAGCCAGTAGATTTTATGAAATGCAGTGCCTGGTTACAGGTTGGTTCCATTTTGACAATCATGTTTTATTATTCTGTCGATGATTGGTACTAAAATTTTAGGACTTTTTTCTCTTTTGCCACTGCATATTTCTGAGATAAAGAAGAGAATGCATTGAATTCAATTCATACAGTATCAAATATTTCATGACTTTTTATAGCATAATTAAGCGTGTTTAGCTACCAGCAGCCTCCAAAACAAAAGACTTCCGATGTATTATTTCTTATAAAAGAGGAAAAAGTGCTATAAAGAATATGCACTATTTAATAACTGCCCACGGGAATAAAAATCTTTGGATTTTTATTTATAAAAACAGCTTCCTTTTTTCTTATTGCTTGTTTGGTTGCTTTTCAGGCAGTTTGGCTATAAGCACAAAGCCAAACTTTTACGTCTTATTTGGGGTCTTAAAGGATCACAGGGTCATGGCTTCTATTTCTCTCTTTCCAGGAAGCAGATGTACCAAATCCATCCCTAGTTACTAAGTGACCCACCTGTCTGCACCTCTGTGTGGTTCACTTTCCATTTGGGGCCAGAACATGTCAGAGATGTGGGTAACAACACAAGCTTCCATATCTACTTAAGTGACCATTCATTTGTATCTTGCTAAGACGACACACAGGCTAGAGCCAACAGCTCCCATTCTTCTTGGATTTGTCTGTGAGATGCAGTTTTGAAGCTCTGTCCTGTTTACCATGAAAAGCAGAGTGTAAAGAAGATGAAGCTCTTTGACACAATGAATCCAAGCTTAATAATTGAATTACTGAATCTCTGTGGCATTAAGCATGTCAGGAGTGTGCACGAAACTGATTTATCAGTTCATCGACCCAGGAAATAAATAATAAATTTTGTGTCAATCTAAATGGAGAAAAGAGAGGGTTTTGTTTTGAGATGAAGTAGGGGGGGCAAGTTCCAAGAGTCTCCATTTCTGCTTAGACAAATAATTTTCATTAACAACATTGTGTTTTGAGGCAAATGCTACAAAAGCAAAGGAGAAGGATAGGCATATACCATAGGTGAAGTAGTGGTGGTCGTATCTCCTTTTATTTTGTAGTACAGCACTGTAATAGCCACAGGGTAAATCCCCTCTTCTAGGTAATATTGGAATACAAATCCCTCACCTCTGATCACAGTACCTATCAGCTTCCTTGGCTCTACAGTATTTCCAGTGAAGTATTTATTAGAGTTTACTTCAAATTATTCAGTATTCTCATAAAACATTAACCCTACACAATGTCAATGGAGAACATGCTAAATGAAAATATCACAGAAAATACTTGGCAAGAGGAGTCATAATTTGGGAAGGGTCTTTGCAGAAGATTGCAGCAAGGCTCACGATTAGATGTTTTCAGTATTTTGCAGACAACCTGGAAGCCAACAGAATATCCTTGTCAATGAAATATGTAAATTCAACAGTCCGGACCACTTGCTCTATCAAGCAACCTGGGTTGCTCGGTAACCTCAGCACATCTATGTACAGCAACACACTGAATTTAAGGCTGAAGAGTATTAGCTTCATCGAGAGAAAGAGGAATTGCGTTCTAAGGGGTCCTAATCTTTGAGGGAAATATTTCAGGAATCATAGCAGATAAGAAACTTTATTGAAAAAATTGATGACATAGAACAGGAGTCGTTGCTTTGGTTGTGAGTCTGACTTCGGTGAGACTGATGCCAGAAGGCTGTGTTTTGGTGCCTCTGCTTAAAGAAAGAGTGTCATAAAAAACATAGATGGTCAGAAAAAATTATCACCCTGTCTTTCTCCCATGCATTTACTTTGTAATTAGTTTTCTGGAAAAGGGTTTGTTCCCCTCAGCTGGTATTATTAAAGTATCTTGGCTTTCTGCCAAAGCATAGCAGTAAATAACATGGTGGATGACCTCGCTACTTTGATAATCTAAACTGGGTAGTACACCATTACCCAAAAAAAGTGGGTAACCTCCTTTTACATCATCTTCTTCCTTCTTACTGTACTGTTGACTGGCAGCATAATTCCTGTAGTCAAAATAATGATGGAAGAAAAGTCTTTAATCATTATAATCAGTCCTGTTCCACTGTAGTGAGAATATCACTCAACAGATTATTTTGACTGCTACTTTGCTTACATTAGGTACTTACATTAGTAAAGGTGGACCTATATTAAGTAACATTTAGAGAGTTACATAAAAGTTCCTGATATATTTATTCAGATTCTTGATATTTGCTTTTTGTTTTCTTAGAAACCAACAAATGACATTTCACATTTTTATGTTTGTTTAGTTTTTTATGACATATATTAAGATGATTTATTAGTCAAATTGGCCATTCTTTGTACTGAGTAAACAGAACAGTTTTTTTCTGTGCCCTGCAAGATTTTAGAATTAGCAGATTTCAGTCTCTGCCAAGGAGCTTTTCCCTACAGTAGAAAGCAAGATTTTCTGCCTTTATCAGCTCTCAAGAGATAGCTCTGCATGAACTAGATATTGCATAAAGCTAACCTGAATGAAGTGAAGAGAATACCTTGTCTGAACACGCAGACGAAGCTACAGATATCAAACTTGGGCTAATCACTTCTGTCAGAGGCTGTTTTCCCCAGTCACTTAAACTCTTCCAGCTCAGTGGTTTGATGGTCAGCAAATATTTACCAACAAACACATAATACTCGAATACAGCATGTTATTTAATGTAAATCTAGATATTGAATTCAAGAAATTTGGCAGTACATTGTTAAAATTTCAGTTTTTATCTTAAATTATCCTATTTGAAATGAAAGGATAATTTAAAATAAAAATATATATTTAAATTTTAAAAAATGTACCTATTAAAAAAAAAAACAAACAGCAGTTTGAGCAAAATCCATTATTGTATTAAAAAATGATGCATGACTTCCTATTCACTGGACAATGGAAAATTAAGCAAGCAGCTCTACTTTGCATGGCTATTTGGAAACACTTGAGGTATTAAAGAAGTGCCTTTAAGAAAGCTTGCCTAAGACAACAACTGCCTTAAACTTAGATGTTGATTTGTTTATTTAATAAGCATAACAAAAAGGCAAAATACTAAATTAATTATATTAGTGAAAATAAACAGAATTATTACTCAAAGAAAACCAATATTATTTCTTATTTAGGAAATCTCAGAACCAGATTAAATGGACACTGAGATATAAAGGGAACATATATTTTTTGTTTCGGCTTTTAAAGACAAGGTAGCATCCAGGCAAGCATATTTGAGTTCTGATTGGTAGTCATACAATATGAAGAAAAAAGAAGCTAAATGTGTATTTGATCTTTCTTTTTTCCTAGAAATGCACCTTGAGTCTTAGGCACCACTTCAGCTCCCTAACATAAAATTCTCTTCAAATGAGTTTAATGGGTTTACTTTCAGACATTTTTTCTCAGATTTCTAGCAGAATTTCTGCAGTAGAAGCCAAATGGTACCGAATTCTTTGTTGTGGAAAAAGGTGCAGGAAAATTCAGATGAGTGTAGAAAGACTATAAATAAAACACATTAGCCTCTGACCCAACAATTGTCCAGAAACAAGTGCAATTACGTAGACAAATGGTGCTGATCACAATCTTCTTTCCCCACAGTGTGGCAATTGCTGGGCCTAGAGCACCGCTGAATAGATAGATGTGCTTTTGACATCAGCAGGATGGAATATGCCTGCCCACAGTGAGATAGAGCAGTCATTGACTGGGCTGACAGCTATAACAAATAAAGATCTTGCCTCAACAGGAGATGTTGAGCACCTGTGACACTTGTCTTTGCTAATTCAGGTCTTTGCAGATGAATGCAAGAGTGAATATGAAGGGTCACAGTCACCTGGTTGGGGGGTGGGCAGCAGAGGGGACATCTTAACGAGGAAATCAGTTTTAGGGAGCCTCTAATCAGTCAAGAAATGCCAGTGGCACCACACACAAAAAAGCAAAAATTCATATTTCAGATTGTATTCAGAGATTACCTGTTCCCTCACGATTTTGTGCCAGAGTAGGCATTGCCTGCCTTTGCCACCTGATGCTGAACCCACAGGCAGAACCTTCACTCCCTGCAGCAGTGGAGTGAAGCAGCCCTCCCTTCCTCCCCAGAAATGAGTCTGTGGCCCCAGGCATGATCCTGATCCCCCAAGGGGACCCTTTGAGGGGACCCTTGTGTAACCCCCACTTTGAGGGATGCTCTGCAGGGGTGCTCATGGTAATGGGAGGAGTTAAGTGGGCAGGTCCTGCTGGGGTGTTGGGTGCCATAGCCACTGCCCTCACCCTCATGGATGCTTATTCCTCAAAAATTCCATGAACACACTTCTGTGTAACTTCATGCATCAGATGGAGGGTCCCAAGTTTAGTCATGCCATCATCTCACTCTCTTCCAGTTAACACAGAGGAGGAGTACTTGGAGGGCAAGAGGGTTCTGGTCCATTTAAGGCCTGAGTGAGCCTTCCAATGTATCTAGTTTCTTTCTGTTGCTGGTCAAAAGCAACTGTTCTCCAGAACTGTGAGCTTTGGTAAAGTGCCTAAACATAGGCAGGACCACTGTGAACTTCAGTCCTCCTTCCTGTAAGTGAAGAGAGTGGTCTTTGCTCCTCACAGTGCACAGGCAGGCTGCTGCTCTGCTCCTGCTCTCCAGCAGGCAGAGGCAGCTGAGCCTTACAGCTCTGGGCTCTCTCAGCCTTGTCCCCATGGGCACCAATCATGGATGCCCAGCTGCAGCCTTTCCAGAGAGCACAGGATTCTGGGCTCAAAGGGGCTGCAGGGTCAGCGTGCCTGCCTCAGCCCTTTGGCTGAAGAGCAGTGCTGCATCACTCACTACATTAAAAATAGAAGAAATCGATGTCGCTGCAGCTGGGATCCCTGGGGCTATGGAGTGTGTCTGTGACACCCTGCCCACAGCAGCTCCTCCTGGGGCTCTGGCAGAGGGCTGCAAATTCCTGACAGACCAAAGAGCTTGGGGCAGAGAGCGAGTGTTTAGCATCTTTTTAAGCAGGAGTGCCACTTCTGAAGTATGATTCCCCCATTCTGATAGGACAGGGCAGGTTCAGTCCAGCTTAAGGGCAGTTTGCCTAAATGCAGTCCTACGTAGCTCAACACACATAGTATTTTTGTGTGGTAGCAACAATAACCAGTTAAAAGATAACACTTATTAGGCAGATACAGACACATTATTTGCCTGTCTTGTCAGGGTAGAAATGAGCAAAAAGCTAGAAATACAGCTCATTAGGAAGGAACTAAGCCATATAATTACCCTAAGAAAATTGTCTTCGTCATTTTTTTTTCTTTCTCTCCCTTTTTTTTTTTTTCCTAATGGTTCTTACTATTCACTGAGATTTATATATTGAACAGAAGAGCAGAGCATCTGTCTTCTGGCCTATTGACTTCATCAGGCTTGGGGAGTAGAGGGGGAAAAAAGGAAAAGAAAATATGTGAATATAATAGCATGAATTATTTTATGCTGCCATATGGAGTCAAACTGGTTTAAAAAAAAAAAGGAGATCTCCATTTCAATGCTATTTGTTTTATAATAGAAACTTTCCTTTTCTTCATCCTTCTACTTGCAGAAGGGTCTTATTTAGTGCATTCAATCCTAGCTGAAAGGTCACTGTTTTCCTACCAGAGAGACCTCCCTCCCTTTCCTGTCACTTCTGGATACTGTGAATGGGGCTTTATTTCTCTGTGGCTGAGATCCATCGGTGGGAAGGTGCTCTGGGAGCAGCTGAGTATTGCCCTCCACTCCTGGAGGTCAAGAGTGTTACTTCCGGGTGCAGCAGAAATTGTGGGAGGAGAGGGATAGGCAATCCCACCTGTTCTGCTGGCTCTGACCCTACAGCATTCAGCATCCTGACCACCCTTCCACTGCACTGTGCCATTAACTTAAATTAATTCAGTCTCTTTGATAGATAGTTCCCTACATAGGTAATCTTTAGTTTTATATTAAATTTCCTAGTCTAGGCATTTAACATTTGTATTTGTATACACATTTTTCTTTGTGTAATCCTGACTTTGACAAGGCATTGATGAAGTAACACACCTTGCAATATGAAGCAGTCAAAGGGCTCCTCATTCCAACTGAATTCTGTTATTTCCAATCACAGTAAATATGTTTCATTTTAGTTTTGTCTTATGGTATTCAGTAGGAGCTCTTATGGAGTGAAACTCAAGTCCATGTGAATAATGTTCTGGGCTTTTTTCTGTGATACTGGGAGAGGATGTGCAGGAAAGCTGGTGCCATTCCAGCTTGTGCCGTGAAGAAATAAGAGACTAATTAACCAGTATGAAATACTGGAGACAGGACTCTATCATAAGGCTACCTAACTTGGTGATTCCACTGGTCTGTGACCAGAGACCTTCATCTGCACTGGATGGTTTGAGTCAGAGTAGAACAAAGCTCTAGGAGAAAAGGGCAGTCTCAGACTCCCTGGCAGACATGTTTATGGAGAGATGGCCTGTACTGCAAGAAATGGCTGTGAGGGCATAAAGGGACATTTTTCTGCTTGTATTTTCATACTTCCTAAATTAAACTGTGCCTGTGTGCCTTTACAAGGATCTCTCTCTCTCCACTTGCTGATAAAAACTCAGACCAGCTCCAAGTTCTTGCTATTAATAGGAAACAGTAAAGATACTTGAAGAAATGAAACAAGGAAGACTTATTACTTGCAGGTAAAAGCTCAGAGGGAATAGGATACAAACAGCACAGAAAAAATCTTTAGAGAGTCTAGCTGCTAGTATTTGTCATGCTTTTACTCAGTGTCTGCAAAAGGAGATTTGGGGCAAAGCTAGAAACACTCAAGAGACAGAGCAGAGGGTGCACAGGTAACATCGGGGAACTCCTGTCAAAATTAGGAGAGTTTCTGAGGACAAAGGAATAAGAATAGCTAAATACTGTTTTGCAAAACAGCTACATCAGTTTAATTGTAGCCTTTCAAAATATCTAACCTCAAATAGACAAGGAGGCTCAGAGGTTTCAGACTGATGGTTTGAAAGTATGATAAGGTTGTAAACAATCTGTTAATTTTGCCTTAACTCTAGTCTTTTTTATCCTTAATTATGGGTGATATTTTCCATGTATTGCCACAGAAAAGGACAGACTAGAGACTCCTAAAACATGACTCTTGTAAAGCAGTGGGAGTGTAGATATCAAAATGACCAGAAAGGGACTAGATCAGTCCCCAGCAAATTAAGAATGTGTATTCACTATGCTTGTAATAATGATAGTATGTTTTATAACATTACATTTAAGCAATTGTAATTTCAGTCTTACGGAGAACAGAGTGCAATCACTGAGATTTAACTTTTAAATAGTGGATTTAATTGACACTGCTTGAAAAATATTCACAGCCCTTCAATAGTTGGTATTGTCTCTCCCCTTATCCTACATGATTGTTTTAATTTAAACTAGCTCCCTGCTTTGTGCATAGAATTATTGACGAAAATACATCTTTCTTCAGCAAATGATTAGCTAAACCATCCTTTTATTTACAAGCAGCACTGTGTCCCTGTGCCCTAAATCCTGCTAGTTGGAAGAGTGGGAGTGGAAGAAATTTAATTAAGTTAACTTTATTGACCCACTGGAGCTGTTGTTTAATAGCATGGCTCCCTGGAGTGTAGTGCAGGTAAATTGAATGAATGCCACAGAATATCACTTCCCTGCACTGCATATTTCAAACCTCTGCTAGGCAGTTTGGGATGAGCAGCCAATCAGGAAAAAGGTTTTTCCAGCCTTGCTGGTGTGGCTGGCATTTCCCGTTGTGCTCCGAACAAGATGCCGGGTGTCACCCATGCATTCCTCTGAGTGTATCGAGAGGGATAACTCTGGGACTGTGTGTTGTGCTCAGCTGCTGCATTTGGAAGGCAGCTCTGTGGATTGGCTCTTCAGCCATGTATCCAAAAATGCCTTCTTACGAAGGAGGAAAGCTAGCATGCGAGTCTGAATGAAAGTGCTGTGAGTAAACTATTTAATACTAAAACCTCAATACACTGCATGAGAAATCAGACTCCAGAAGTGTAAGAGACATTTTCTGGAGCTGTGCTTGTCATTAAATACTTGGGAACAAAAATAAAAATTTCAAAACTTCTTTGTTTAATAGGGTTTTGATAAAACAAAAGCTACAAAGACTTCCACAATGTATACTCATACATAATAGTGCCTGGTACTATTTCAGTTACTCTTTCTCTTGTTAAAATCTTTGTCCTAATGTCTTATTGGTATATAAGATGAGTACAGCTGCTCCTCTGCAGCTGACTGGAACACACACCCTTTGCTGCACTGTTCTTAATCACTGCCCACTGAATGATAAAAGACAGTATCTCAGTCTGTTGCACCTGTACTTTCAATCACTTCTTTTAAAAGTCAAGCCAGATATGTAGTTCTGCAATGTAACAGCAACTTCCCACAGCTTTTAACCCCTGAAGAATTTAATTTTCCTTGATTAAAGCTGAGACCTGAAGATCCAGTCCTACAGTTTTACTTGAAGAATTAAATACAGACACTCATCTAATTTATGTTTCACTCTCTAAAATAATAAGCGGTAGAACTTTAATTGCAGTTCATCCTTTTCTTGTATACATTCAATTCAATGTTTGAAAAAATTCGTGTGTAATTTTTTATTTTATCTACAAACAGATTTTTCTTTACTTCAAACTGCTGTTTTTAATTTTAAATGCCTGTGAGATGAGAGAGCTGAAGGGGAGAAGCACTGTTCTTCGTGGTGTGGACCAGAGTAGTCGAAAGACGCAGGCAAGTTTCAGGCACGTAAATCCTTCTTTAGGTCAGACTTTTGTGTCTTCTAACAATCACATTTAAAGAGTTGCAGTGATTTTTGCCCCTATGGCCCGCTGATGATGAGAGTGACTGTGCTTTAGAATGTCATTTCTCATGGCACTGAGGCACTTTTGGGGGCGGTTGGCCTTTGGGGCAATCATTTTCAGTTCTTCTCCTGACCTTTATGCCCTAATATGCCATGGACATCTTCAGAAGTGCTGCCAGGTGCTTTTGATATAGAAAGCCAAGCTCTGGTGCAGCCTTGGGAAACTCCAGGCACTCCGAATCTGGCCCTCTGCTCCGAGCTCTGGCCCATGATGTGAAGCCCAGAAAGTTAAACTGCTTTTAATTGAATGCTAGATTAACGTGGCTTTTGACTGGCACTGCGTGTTTGTGTGTTTATGTACTAGAAAACAAACCAGTGGGAGATTGCAAGCCAGAATTATAATTTAATAAAAAATTAAAATAAATTAATTTTTAATTAAAATTAATTTAAAATTTTAAATTGAAAATTGAAATTAAAATAAATGCAATAGTCTAAGAACACTGACAGAGTCAGGATACAACCTGACGCTCTGTTGGTCAGAGTGGTGGTAGCAGTGCAGATGAAGCGGTCCTGTTGAAAAGGTGATCCTGTAGAAGGCTCTGGTCTTCACCAGCTGAAGATCCAGCTCTTATCCTCTAGGAATCCAGTAGGTAAGGGCTGCTTCTACTGTGCCAAACCTCAGATTAGATCCATGTGGGAATGCTTGGCTCCTCCCCCCTGGACAGAGCATCTCACAATGGGATGATGTAATTCCATGAGTCATGCGGTGGGTCCTCGATGGCCCATTAAACAGAGACAGCCCCTGAAGGGAGTTATCTGGGATGAGTCATGGTAGGAGATAACAAACACTGCCCCACCTGTTTAACAGCTTGTGAAGATGATAACAGAATACATACTATTAGTTACATATTACATCGTAACCTTGTACAGTCTGCAGAAAATTATAATGCCTTGCATGAGAAACCCTGAGCAATTTACTAGCTGATATTCTTCAGTGCACTATTACTTTGCTTTCATTAAGTGTGTGCTTTGGCAGCCATTGCCTGAAGTCCATATTCCATATTTGTGCAGAAAAGTGTAGTTTCTATGCTAATAATTGTGTCTGAAATAAATATATTCTGAAGGCCTTATTGTGTATCTAATAGAATGAGAAGAAAACATATTTCCGTGATACCACACCATAGTTCCTTCCAAGTGCAACAGATAAATCACTGTGAATCATAAGTGTTTTCCTGCGTAAGAATGCATACTGTATTTTTAGGTGAAGTTCTTTAAAGGTGTTAAAAAACAAACACATCATAAATGCATTCATTTTAGTTTTACTTGACTATAGTTTTAAAGGAATATTAAATCAAGGTTTCTAATATTATTTATTTAGTATGTTTAATTTTTAACTTAGAATTATTTAATGTATGTGCATATTAGTACTGATGTAAATTCATATATGCTAACTGATGGTTCTGGGTGGGGCAAAGGACTCATGCCCGATGCTCTTCTAGACTTCTGTGTATATAATTTTTGGTGGGAAAATTGAACTTAAGTATCTCCCACCCCTCTCCACAGCCTTCCACCTACCTCTGCCCCTTTCCTTCCCATTGTGATGGCATAGTTTTTTGTAGGGCTGAACTCTAAACTGGGTTAGTAACCTTGGAAGATTACTCATCTCCTTTCTTTTTCTCAAGGGTCTTTATAAAGCAGAGCAATGTGCTCATCTGGTTTGCAGTGTAGCCTCCAAATCATTGCTCCAGTACAACTGAACATGCATCATGGGGAAGGGAGCTGACTCAGTTCAGGCAGGCCAGGGAAAAGTGCCCATCAAACCACCACTGGATTTTAAGACATGCCATTTGCTTGATGCTTTAGCCTGTAAACCCTATACAGACACATTTAAGTAATAGTAATGGTGGTTTTTTCTGAACTAAATCTTTGCTGAAAACTTTTGCCAGTGCAGAAACAACATTCAAGGTTAGATTTAGTTTTTGAAACTTGACGGTTTTATGAGTTTGGAGATTTTTAATGCCAAAAACTAGGGGACAGTTTATGTCAGTGCACTTGTAACACAGATAAGGGCCATTTGTTTATCTTAGAATTGGGTACAAGAAATTTATACTTTCTATACCCAAAAGAGTTTGCTGATTTACTACCTGGTTTTGGGTTGGTTTTTTTTCAAGTACAATGTATATCAAGTGGATAGAAGTAACATACTGTAACTTTTTCACTCCAGATACTAGAAGGAGCTTTTCCTATGGCTGGTCTTTCCCACACCTAAGGGACACTGGGGCAGATGTTTTACAGCTGCAGAGGGATGGCATCTTCTGTGCTCCAGCTGTTCTGCTTAAAGATGTTCCTGCTTTCCTCTGTCATTGTCACCCAGCAGCTGGCAGTGCTGCCCCTCTAGTTTTGCAAGTGGAGTGTCTTGCATGACTGCTCCTTAGCCTGAAACCTGCTAACTCAGCCAAGCCAGTTCAGATCCACAGTTCACACTGCTTAAAATAAACTGGCTCATTTTGCCTTGAGCGCTTTAGAGAGTGTTCAGGCAAACCCCTCTGCTGGCACAGCTTTGGGGCAAGGTGTGAAAACCAGGGAGAAGTAATGTTGTCAAACCAGTGTAATGTTGTGTGATAAGTTTGCTATTCCCTAAGTTTGCACCACTTTAAACACAAGAGAAGGTGACAGAAGTGGTGGTAGCTTGGTTGTGTCCAGCACACTTGCATTCAGGTGTGATGCTAACCATGCAGCGATAAGCAAACCCATACGCAAATATTTTAGTTCACACGGGTATTTAAACATTAATTCACAGTTTCCTCCCTTCTAAAGGCTAGAGTTGGCTTATGCCTGCATTTTGAGGCTGGTTTTCTTTACTGCACATTAATTGATTGATCATTTATTTCAGTAAGTAGAGATCAATGATGATGTGTCATACCTTTGCAACACAGGAGACAAAACTTGGATTTAGACTACAACGTCATCTATAAGTTAAGCAGTTAGAAACATAAGAGTTGATCAGGAGGTGCTCTCAGCAGCTCATGGAGCTTAACCTGGCAGCAGACAGCTAATGCTCCATAATCCCAGCTACAGAAAGGCCTAGGGAGTTTGAAGAGTTCAGTTTGGTAATTTACTAGGAAATCCCTGATCATTCCTCCAGAAGAAAAATTAAGTATATGGAGAAGATAACGTGGCCTGGACACCTCAGGAAGAACCCAGATGCTGAACAGGATTGATTAGTCTCTTTGACCTCAGTCAGAATCCTGTTGCTGCAATATCTAAGTGGATTGTCTGCCTTATTGTGTATCACCATGAAAGGATGGCAGCACCAGTGCCACGACGAGAAGATCTCTTCTCTGCTGCAAGGTGTATCATCAGTAATATTGCTCTTTAAATTCTCTACCAGTAGATGACTATAACCTTCAGAGCAGAACTGACAGAAGGAGCAGGAGAAGAAATGTAGTTTCTCAGCTTGGAAGTCACATATGAGAATTAGTTAAACCCTGTGTGGTTTTTTTCTTAAATAAGGGAGGTTCGACAAAACCATTGAGAAGAACCTTGTTCCCTTGCATAAATGCAACGTAGCATTTCAAAAACCCTGACCACAGGAGAGAAGAAAAAAATCACAGGAAAGAAAGCTTATTATTACAAAATCCCGGAAGTCTGAAGGGAACTCTGTAGTACACTGGCAGTAGAGGTATTCTGGTTCAAGAAACTATTTCAAAAGCACATCAGTCAAGTCAGACGTGGTATTTTAAGGACTTTTATTGAAGCACAAAAGGCCAGCAATAACCAACATCATAATTTCTGCCAGAGAATAGGAATTAAATAGTCATTTCGGTATTCTATTTTATGATCATCATTAACTGTCTTCGGCACCCAGGTTATTAGATATCTCTTAGCTGTCTTCTGCATCCACAGAATCACAGGATCAATTAGGTTGGAAAAGACCTCTGAGATCACTGAGTTCAATCTTTGACTGAACACCACGATGTCAACTAGGCCAAGGCACTGAGTGCCATGTCCAGTCTTTCCTTAAACACCTTCAGGGACAGTGACTCCACCATCTTCCTGGGCAGTCCATTCCAATCTTTAATCACCCTCTCTGTGAAGAAAGGTTAATCGGACATGAGGAGAGCTGCTGGGTTGTTCTCAAAACCTATCCTGTTCCTTGGTCTTGAGGAGAGGCTGAGACAATTAGTTGGGGGAAGAAAGTCATAGTCAGATGGTCTAATTTCCATGTAAATTCCTGTGTCAGATGTTACCTGAAGTCTTAAAGTCTATTAAGAGGAAAGAATTAGACACAGAAACTAGTGTTCTTATATAGGCCCTGTGACAATGTACCCTGATAGCTGGTACATAAAGAATAATAGCTAAATGCAACTAAGCATCACTCAGTTACCTTGCTCTTGGACTAATTCATTTATGGAAGACACGGGAAATGTAGGTATACCAGTGGTGCCACAGCAAATTCACAGCTCTATTTGTATTCTAGAATACTAGTCACAGACCACCGTGGTTCCTTGACTGAAGACACAAAACATCTTGTTAATCTGTGTGTGTTAACAGATTTTCTGTGTTACAGAATATGAATATAATTTTGAATAATTCCACTCTCATAATTTGTATAATTTCTACTCCAAGTAACTACTTGGTCTTTTAGCAATAATTCTTGTTATTTTTAAAGATACAGGTTATAACTGATATTTGGGAGTTATAATTACTTATTGATAAAAGACTGTACTGAAATACCTAGTGTCCTAGGTTGCAATATAG
>VZRR01012543.1:0-88423 GCA_013398015.1 Oreocharis arfaki
TAAATATAACCCCATATTCCACACACATGGCAAGGTAGGTCTATCCAATGAAGTCATTCCTGGAGAACTAATTTCTCTAAAGCTGTTTTTGCGTGCTTTCCAGTGCTGAATTTAAGGAATGTGTGGTTGACTCAGAGACGCCTGCTTAGTTCTCTGAGTCTGGTCTGTCAGGCATGATGATTTTCATTGATAGAGAATGCAGTCTCTTATTTTTATGGACTGGTGTAAATCCCTCTTCCTCTCCACGCGATTTCTCCATGTGTGCACATTCTGCATTCTTCACAATTATGTGCATACTATTTTTTTCAGTCTTGGGTTTCTCATTTGATAATTTCCTCTGTTCTTTTGTGATAAAGGCAACATATAACTTCTAAAAACTTGGTTGTTCTTATTAATATAAACAGCTTTCTTTTCTCTTTGGTATTATAAATTTGAGCAATTATCTTTCCCTCCAGCATAAAACATAGGAAACAGAGCTATTTTTCAAAAAATTGAGGTATTTTTTAATTTCCATGTCATCTGAGATTTAACTGTAATTTGGAAGAAACAGAAGTTGGCTTGTAAAAATGTTTATTTAAAGAGACGTGTTAGTTCTTCCATTACATTAAGAGAAGTTTTACATACAGATTAATTTGCTATACATCTGTTAGAGCAAAAGTAAGTAATAATTATTATGATATTTAATTGACTTTTTAAAATGCTAAATAATTTACTAGTTTGTTTTTGGGGATACCACTTGTGGCAGGCAGAACTTTAAATAATTTTTAACATTTCAAGTGAAAGCACTGGCCTATATTGTTCATTATTTGACTATTCAGAGTTGGCTGGTAATGTCAAGTGTATATAGATAGAGACAGCATCAACCCTTCCATCTACTTGAAGAGTAAAAAATCTATTGTGTAGTAACTACTTCCCCAAGAAACCATTGATTCAAGTAATTCTATGAACCCATAAGAAGAAAGATGCTCTCCCAAATAGAATAATACCTCCAGATATCCAGGACTTCTCAGTGAGAGACATAATTAAGAAATGAAAAATCTTTAACTTCAAAATGTAATCTATAATGCATAATCAGCGTAAATAAAATTAATTTTATGGACTTGCCTGTGAGTTAGTGATTCTAAGACTGAGAAAAAAGAATGGAGCTGGAAAAAATATATTCAATTTTAAAGGACAGAAATCGCTATGTCATTCTTTTCCAGAAGGTATCCTGACATCATAATTTTTAAAAATTATGGAACTATAATTAATCATTTTTTAAAAGGATCAGTCATTTCTAAAACTATTTTTTTAGATGCAAGTAGCATCTACTTGCTTTTAGAAAAATAATGAGCCTGATATTGCTTAGTGAAATCAATCAGAAGACTTGGGTGATCAGCAATTTTTAAAATTTTTCATCTATTTACATGCTAAGTTTTAATTAAGGGATTCACAAGGATATGTATATCTATTGACAAGGTGGTACATATTAAGAATAAAATTGTCACTAAGGCTGGTAATTTATTCCCAGGAAGTTCTTAGTAGGTGTAAAAGTGGGTTCAAACAAGAAGCCTTCTTTATGGATTTGCAATTACACACTTCAGGAAGACTTCTATGAATAAGCAGACTATTGCTATCTGCTGAAATCAGAAAATAATTGATAAAAATAAAAAAGAAGTATTTGAAGAAAAAGTAGAAAAAAACAGTGAAGTGGAATACATTAATATTTATAATATATTTATAGATTGATTACTGAATGCTTTGAATTACATACGTGTACTTTCTTTTCTAGCTCAAAAATCACACCAACAATATTTCTTGAAAATTGGAAGTACAATTTACATAGAACTGGCATATTCATTGTGCGCAATGAAACACCAGACTACAGAAATTTTTAGTATTTAGAAGATTAAAATGACCTATCGAATGTAGACTAAGGTCTGTAAGTTTTTCAATGTGCTTTTTATTGCTGCAACATACTTTAAGTTTATGAAGTGAATGTGCTAAACTAAAAGTGAATGTGAAATCTAAGGGCTCACTGAAGAGGTGATAGTAAAAATTATATCTCAAGTTATTAACTCTCATTCTGGCCTTGTGACTTTAGTTTTATTTTCTAATTCTTGTTGGAACATTTATTAAAGAAGTAAAAAATGGATTACTGATTTGGTATCTCAACCCAAAACACTGCAATCAGTTCAGACCTTAAAATGAATATTTAAAAACTTGACAAGTGTTTTGGGAAAGAATTCAGTATGAATGGTATGTATTTTGAGTATGAATGGTTTTAATCACATCAGCTTTTCAATATCTTCTCCTAAGAATCTCATGTATTAAAGGCATGAAATTTGAACCGTAATCAGTTTTTCCCTGCTCTACTAATTATGCTCAAATTTCCTTTGTAAAAGAAGAATACATAAATATATGCAATTATTTCACCAGACTTCTTTTTAACTTTTAACTTTTCTGTTGTTGTTGTTGTTGTTGTTATTATTATTATTACTTATATATACTATAATATACTTTATATATATATATAAATTATATATATAATAAATTATATATACTAATATACTTTATATTATTATTACTATTATTACTTATATGTTGTTGTTATTATTATTACTACTACTACTACTACTACTACTACTACTACTATGACTATGCAAAGGCTTGGTTTAAAAAACAGACAAAAAACCCCATCAAGTACGAAAAAATAGAATTAATGATATCATAAGTGACACAGAGTTCAAACACAGTTAGGAAGTTAGAAAAGTTTGAACCAAAGTTCACTGAAGATTTGTTTGAGAGTTCCCTGAAGACCTGCTGAAAAATGTTAGTCTGATCAAGTTTGAAAAAGGAGTAGAACTGTGTGTGCCTTAAAAAAGTTGCAGTCAGCTTACCAATCAATGAAGCTTATTGAAAAGACCAATTCAAACAAAGTAAAGTTATGAGGATAATTAATGTAAATGCTATTCTGCTACAGTTTTTCAGCCAAACTCCAGATTTTAACAGAGCTGCAGATTCATTTTTCTGTTTTAGAGCATTTTGCTTAAATACTGCACTGGAAAAGAGCACAGTAAGTTTCAGTTAAGATATTATTGTTAGTGGACTTGCATTTCCTTGCAAATAATTCTTCGTGGAATGTAATAAAAGACCTAGGTGAGGTCATAGGTGCTGGCTGATGGGCATGAGCATCTGTGAGGATTTTGCTGCCACATACTTAAAACAGAAAATCAAACTAGCACGAGAAGGGGGTTTAAAAAAAAAAGAGGAGGGAATCTTTTTGGGGGGCTTTGTTGTCAGAGAAAGATCAACAAAAAATTTAATTTTTATACATAATAAAGGCAAATATTAGACTTGAAAGTAGCTTCCTAAAAGTATTATTTAAAGGGGAAAAAGAGATTTTAATTATAAGCAAAATAAATGTGTATATTGACATTTTCAGGGAAATAGAATTAGAAGAGACACTAAAGATAGAAATAGTTGTCTGAATTTAAAATAGCTGTAGAACCTTATCTAACATGTCCAAAGGCGAGCAGCTAGACCAGATACAGAAACCCTAAGGCGTAGTATGTGCTCCCAATAGTGAACTCTACCCTTGTAAAGGTCAGTGGCAATGCTAGAGTGATAGTATGATGATGACTGATGAAAATGCGCATAAATTTATTTTGGCAGTTTTCTTTTTTGGCGAACAATTTTTTTTGCCAGAAAAGCAATATACATTCTTTTTGTTCTCCAAAGTTTAGCTGTACCTCTTCAGTGATATAATTTCATTCTTTTTGAAGATATGCACAGACTGTTAAGGCAATAGAAGCCCCTTTTAAAAAACGCTGCTTTTGTTGCTTTGCTTTTCCTCATTTTGTTATTTTAATATCTGATTCAACCCTTTAATTATTTTTCTTTTTTTTCTCACATTTTCTTTCATTTGATGTATATTTGTTTTCTTTGTTTATTTTCTTATGTCTCTTCTAATCTGTTTTTCTTTTTATAAGGTCTTCTTTATCAACGTATCATTATTGTAAGAGAAAAAGGAAAGAGGAAATGCAGAGACTAAACAAACCTGTTTTCTCACATTTATTCTTTTCTTCATTGTGTTTCTCATTGGTTTTAAGATAGCCTAACATTTCCTTTTATTTTATAAATTTTTTTCTTTCCCTCCCCTTTTCCTCAGCACTTCTGAAATTTGCACTGATGGTGTGCCATATAAAAATGTGTTGCTTTAGCTTTGACCTTGGGAATTTCAAGCTGCACAGCTGAATTCATTGTCTGTTAGACAAAACTGATGTACAGGACAAGTAAAGGAGGATATTGAACAAATTACATTGTTTGTGTAGGCTCCGGAAGAGTTTTCTGAAGCCCTTTAGCTACCTTTGTTGTTTTTGTTTGTTTTTTTTTTTTTTTTTTTTGAGAACCAGAAATACCAGTAATACGATGCTTCTATAAGAAGCTTATAGTGGAAAAACAAGAAGTAAAAATGGCAGTTCATGAACAAGCCTCCTAGAAAGGGACCTTCATTGGCCTTTATGTGTCATAGCCCTGCTGCGTTACTTCCTGTTACTATGAGATGTCTTTTAGCCTTTCTCACTGAACTGCTTTTTACCATTTTTCCTTCCTTTTTCCCCAGTTGTCTTTGTCCTGTTCTTTCTTCTGCTGGTTTCAATATATTGTCTCTTTTAGGTGTCCTCTCTGGCTAATCAGTTCTCTGCAATGTCTACTGGTATTCTTCAAAATTTCTTTCCTTTCACATATCTTCATCTTATTTCTTTTATTTTTTTCAATTTTTTTTCCTTTTTTTCCTTTTTCTTTTCCAGAAAATATTTTTTAGCTGCTTAACAAACCCGACAGACACACATACAAATCCAAAACAAAACAAGAAAACTCTCCCTAGGGTTAATATCCCTTGAAAGAGTTAATAATATACAATACCCTATCATGTACATTATGCAGATGCCTTTTGTAGTTTTAATTACTTATGGAATTTTTCCTAGTTTACAGTTTCTCACACAACTCTTGCTATTTTAATTTGAGTATCTGCTGCATAGAATGGGATTCAAAATACAGCTCTCTAAGGTTAGGTGAATAAGGATAAATTCTGCTGTTAAGCTGCCTGAAATTTGTAAAATAGATTTATAAGATGATATGTTTTGTATACATTTTATTTGAATTAACATTGTAGAATCAAACTCCTAGTCATGTATCTGATTATCTTTTTTTTCATAAATTACTGATTTCATTTCTATTTAAGGCTGCCAGCAACATTATTCATGTGTCGTAAGTGAAAGGTAATACACACATGAAGGAAAATGTTGAATTAAGTGATACATGTTAGAGACTTTGAAGGAAGGTAAGCTATTACGAAAAAAGACGTCTGCTCTGCAAAGATATTGTTAAAGACCTTACTTAAATATGTAGCTCTAGATATTACTGTCGTAGGTTGAACAACTGTTGCACTTAAACCTATTTTGAGAACTCTTGTCTCTGTACCTCTATCAAGATGTTACATTTATCTATCCATTTGCACAGTAAACAGAATCAGGCAGATTCAGACTGTAGACCACAAAATTGATTAAATTTGCCTGGATTTTAATTTTTCTTTTTATATCACAGATAAACATGCATAATTACATAGCCACTATGCTGGGAACAACAGAGGGACAGAAATAAACCTGGAGTGAGAATAAAGCATTGTAAATACTTAAACCAGTGTTTTCTTATCCTGTATCTAATGTTGCTCTAGTTACATGATTTATGGCTGGTACCTGCTTCACTGTGGAACATGACAGCTTGAACTGTTCTAGTGTTTCCCAAAACAGCTAATTATTTTTTAAGAAGGGCTACTGCTTCTTCATCACAATTCATCCTTTTATCAGTTAGCTTTGAATGAAGGGGCTAGTGAAGCATCACAATACCTGCAGCTCAGCCTCATGTAATTAGAAATCACTACAGCTTAGTTTAAGGCTTTGTACAAGGATTGCTTTAAAATGAGAAATTACAGAACTGCATATATGTTATTCATAACACACCCTCAACCATAGTCCTAGGCATGTGAATGAAATTGCTAAAATAGTAGTAAAATATTTTTAGTGCCTACTTGTAGATGTTGTATGTACTATTTAAAGCTTTCAGATGTACTCCTGGGATCTGTGGCATAACTTGAGTAAGTGTGAGTGTTAAGGACACATTTTAATTGTAATCATTACCATTCTCGAATGAGCTGAGCAACGCAGCCTTGATCCCATTTAATACATGCCTTAAATACCCTGATAATGAATAATCAGCCTATGAAAATCCCAGAGCCTTTCTCCTTGATTTTCTTGAGGAAATTGTTATGTAATAGGAAGGGAAGGAAAGAATCCTGTGGTGATTTACACACCTTTGAACCTAAACATGATTATAAAGTACAAAGATGAACAGGGGGATTTTTTATAAATTCTGGGTTCTGTCAGTATTTCAGTGGTTGGAGACACAGATGGAATTAAATGAATGCATTGTCAGATGTCCTTAGCAGGCAGGGGAAATAACAGGTTCTTAAGAAAGGTGGTTAGCTTCTAGATATGAGGTTGAAAACTCATAAGATTTTTTATCTTATTACAAAAGATTTGCCCTACATACAGTTTTAGAACACATTTAATTTGAATTATTTAATTTGTATGAGATGAAGAAAACAGCAACGATCAAGTAAAGGTTTTTTGACTAAAGCCTTGAAGCAACTTTAAGATCCTCTTTTTATTTTTGGTGCAGTATACTAGATTTAGACCAAATATTCTGAACTTTGAGATACTCATACAAATTTTAAAGTAGAGGACAAAAACAATTTGTTCTGCAGAAAATTGTGACATAGCTTCTATGCCATGAACAATATCATTGGCATATGTGCTATTAACGGTGAATTTGACAAAACGCTTTGTCTTGTTTTATAGGCAAAGCCCCTTGTTTTCCAATGCTAATAGAACACACATTGAGCACTCAATATTGTCATTTTTAAATGCTGCCACAAGAAATGGAATTGTTTAAAACACAAGTACTGAAATTTGTTACAAGGTTGAAAAAATAAACTAACATGAACTCCTCTAAATCAATTAGCTCTGAAATTCTGGTGAACTACATTTCATAAAAGAAACAGTCATATGTATGGAAATGGCCTACTTAATTCCTTTGTTGTTTGCCTGATTAGGCATAAGTTAGTAGGGGGTACTATTTATTTTAAATGAGAAACAACATTTCCTTGGCACCCCACAGGATAGTATAATTTAGAGAAATTCTTCACAGGCTTTTATTGGTACCAGCTGTGAACCAAAACACTAGTTATATGTTTTCAATATCATTTCAACAGTTCAGCACAAAAGGAGACTTCCCTCTCCAGCATCTCTTCTCTACTCTCCAGTTGTCACACCTAACATTCACTCTGTGCCACACTGTAACCACAAGCATAAAGCAATGCATTTATTAAGTAAATTAAATTAAATATTGCACTAAACCCAAAATCCTAAAATGGTAGGTCTGTTGATCCTTAATCTGTCAGTCAAAGTCTACTGTTGTGCGATGCTACAGGATCTGGAATCATGCACTAGCTTCTAGCATGGCTGTAACTCCAAACAAAACCAGACCAAAATCTTGGAATATATACATGGCTATGACTCCAGACCAAAATCTCAGAAAAACTAGAGGAGAAGCTATGGAGACCTTTCTGTATAAGCCCTTTTACTTTGGATTTGAAGAGTATATCAGTTAACAAAAGTCTTTCACCACTTTTTTGTTTGTTTGTGTTTTACTCTATAAATACCCGTAGTTATTTCTTGCAGGGTTAAGTACCAGGTAGCTCACTTACCTGTAACACCAGATTCAACCATTGCACAGATAGATGTTCAACCTACATTTAACAACTTTGTAGCTTTTCTAAAGTAAATTATTAAAAAAGTTTGTAAACTTACTGTTTAAGAGCATCAGTGACAGAATCTTGAACATCTCAATACATGTACACACGTGAAAGCAGTTTTATTTCATCTGCAGAAATCCAAATGTAAACTTAATTTTTCTCCTCAGCTTCTATTGAAATATTATTTGTGCCTTTATCTTTCTCAAGCGTCAAAAACTCTGGTTTCCTGACTCTGACTTGCTGAAGGGCTTATGTTAGCTGCTAAAATTGCAGACATTTTCTATGAGATTTATACTTCCAGGGAGAAAATAATTTGCAACATCGTAGTAAATGCAATTGACTGTGTCTGTTCTGAGTATCCACGGCAAGGTGTTAGAAGCTGGAGTGGTGGGTGGCTGCAGGGCTGGCCTCTGTGGGAAGAGGCCAGGGGCTGGACTGGCATGTGTTGGACACAGCTGGTTCCCTGAAGCCAAAGCTGAGACCATCAGCAAAGCTAATGAGGCCTCTATGAAAACGTGTTTTAAAAAGTACAGAAAACACCATGGGAAGAGGAGGGAACAAAAAGTATGATAAAGAACAGCTAAGGCCGGAGCAGGAGCAAGAAGTGTTTCATGGTGGAGTAAATCTCCAGACTGCAGCCTATGGAACACCCGTGCTGCTGCAGTGAGATATTCCTTAAAGAACTGCAGGCCATGGAGCGCCCTCGCTGCAGCAGAGGAACAGTGTGAGAGCTATAGTGCCATAAACTTGGGGAGGTAGCAGTGCTTGGAATGACAGAATGATGGTGAGCCTGGGAGAGAGGAAAGGTGTTACAATGGTTGTGTTTTTGCTCTCTTCTATGCAGATCTGTTTTAAAAGACAATAAAATATTTTTCGCTAGGTTGACTTGGTTTTGCCTCCAACAGTAATTGGTAAGTAATCTTCCTGACTTTATCTTGACACATGAATGTTCTCATTGTGCTTTTTCCTATTTCAGTTCCCATCTCAATGTGGGGTGGGTATGTGTGTGTGTGTGTGTGTGTGTGTCTGTGTCTGTGTCTGTGTCTGTGTGTGTAGCTAAGGCTACCGTAATAACTGTATTTATACAGGAGGAACAAACGAACAACTAAAACCTCCCATAGACACATGTTTATATTTTAAAAACCAATATGTAAGTATTTTTTCTCGGTGGTGTCTTCTTAATTAAAATTTGAGCACAACTTCTTCTGCCATCTCGGAGAATTTAATTATTCTTCAATCAATTAAAGATATTCTGTTACATCAGAGGTTTACTATAAAAGGACAAAGGACCAGTTGGCCACCATTACACAGATCAGTTTGAATCATCATCAAGACTGGATATGAGAACATCCCATCATTTGGTTATTGTTGGCTTGCTCAAGTGTGAAAGAACCAGGTTCAAATATTTTTACACATGGACAATCTACAGTGCTCTAGATTATGGTTAAACTTGACCAGGCTTGTTTTAACTTAAAAAGAGAAAAGGAGTGACATAGATGTATGTAGAGAAAAAAATAGGCATAAAATTAATTGAATTCCTTAGTAGGATTGAAATTATTAATGTCAAGTGTTCATCAGATATTATTGAGATACACTTTCATTAATCTTACAAAATAATACAATATATCTGTTCTAGGATTTGTTTTTAGGATAGCAATATATCATGCACACAATTAAATATTATTTTACCTCCATTTTATGTTTTACTTCTTTGCTCTTCTATACCAAAGCTCTCTGATTTTCTTACAACCATAGAGATATTCTACCTTTTGTAATATATTTCTCTTTAGACTGCTTCAAATATAATATTGAGAGCTCTTGATGATGCAAGGATTCTTTTCAGCTGAGATGAGATTCTGTCGAGAACTGTAAACAAGCCTGAGTTTTTTGTGTGTGTTTTCACTAGAACATTTTCTCTATGTTACGGTAAGTCTTCCTTCCTTTGGAAAGGGAACAATAGCCATTCCTTTGAACAGCTGTCTCAGAAAATCTGCTGAAAAGTTTGTTCATTATGTTTGGTGAGTTAATTTTTCAATGGTTTCAGCTGAAAATGCTGTGTACTTCCAACATAAATATTTATTCCTTGTACAGTACTTCTAATCCACATATTAAAGTGTTTTCCCTGTCTTTAATGGGTTAATCTGAGCCCTTGTATGGGTATATTTGCTATAGTCTTTGTTTTAAAGCGGTTTATCAAGTACCAATTTCAATCATTAGAGTATGAATACACTGCTGCTGCCTCTGGTATTCTTTTTTCTGAGAATGCTATCTTCCACTGTGCATAAAAAGCAGGTAGAAGTCTGAAACCTGTTAAACTTTTTCTAAAGCTGCTTAAAAAAACCCCAAAAACTCTCAAGTTCCTGGTTGGGAATTGCCTGGAGAATATCCATATTACTCAAAAGAGCACTTGAAGTACAACATTGTCAAGACCTACTGGCCCAGAAGTGGAAATCAGTGCAGTCTGTTTCCATACCAGTAACATTCATGAGTGGACACAGCACCACTCTGATACAGCTGCGCTGATCTTGTTTCACTGACATTAGTATTTATTACTAAATAACTCTGCACCATGTCCCTTTCCCGGACTAGCTATATCTTGATTTTTTTTTTTTTCGACAGGACCTGATTTTTAAAGGGTTTTTTTGAGGTTAATAAAGGTATGAATAGCTCCAGCTAGGATTTACAGTAGAGAATTGACCAGAATAAAAGCCTTATTATTAGAGTGGGTCTAAAAGGAGTTTTGTTTGAAGTTACTTTCAGTTTTTCAGTGGGATCTTACTTCTGGTTTTGTCTTTGGAGTTTTTTTGTTCTAACTGCTGTACTAATTTATTTTTGTGATTAAAGAAATACAGGAAAATTATATGTATAAAACTTTTGGTGGACAATTGCAATGTAATTTGTTTTTTTTAAAACTTACTAAGGGCTTTTTTCTATCCTTTTGCATCTTAATATGAAGCAATGTCTGTAGAATATGGGTGAATGTATAGTAAGACTAATTGTCATTGAATTTGTGGTGTTATCTAATGAACACTTGATGTAAGGGAAGCACAACTTAGAAGATTTATATAAAAAGTGGCATGTGTATTTTAACACAGTATATATGAGACTACACAATATGTATGGGGAACAAAAACAACACGCAAAGACACGGGTTTAAATATTTATAGTGTTTTCAATTGGTTTTACTATAGTATGGCTCACACAAAATATTATGAGTGTTTGTATTGAAAGGTCCCTAAGAAGTTCTTTCTGTCTATAATTGAGAGCTTTAGTATTAAATATAAAAGCACAGATTGAATTTCATTTGTATTTTCAACTACCATGTAAAGAATTATCTTGATGTTATCGTCCATAGCAGTGGAAGAAACTGAACTTTTAAATCTTTCCGCATCTTTTTCTGATCATAAATGGTGGTTAGGACATGAGTAGAAGCTAAGGTTCACTGGAATGACATGACAACTACGGAGCGAGTGGCAGTGAGACATGTAAATAGTCTACCGTATCTTGGAAATGTATTGTTGGAACATGCTTAATATTCGTTAGACATTCTCTGGTTCTGCCTTCCTCAGTCTGTTGTGGAATACAGTGGAAGCAGAGAGGAACTATTTGCACTTGCAAGTTGTAACACAATTTGTGATGCATTAAAGTAATGATCCTTGAATCTGCTGCCCTTGATAGTGGTTCCAAAACAATACCTGCTGTGCAGCATGAAGAGGTAGCTTCACGGTGCGTTTCATTGATAGTGGAGTAACAATGAACTTTGATGTCAATTGTGCATATTATATTATTCATTCATGTGTTCTTGCTTTATTGCCTTTTTTATGGATTTGGAATCATATGTATTACTGCGAGTTTAATCAGCATGACAAACAGATCCTTTTTTTTCCCCCTCCTGGATAATCCCTTCTGCTAGCATTTCCACAGCCTTTTTTATCCTATCTTCAAAGATTCATTTTCAGGCTACTGTCCTTCTGGATAACAGTGTCTGGATAACAGTGTTTTAAATCAGTCTGTCAGAGCCATTCTGCAGTCAGTCTGAGACGTGCTTTTTGATCAGTTGATCTTTCCTCCCTTCAGGAAGCGTCCTGCTTCCTCAGTACTATGCATATGCATAAAATAACTTAGTGTGTGCTAAAGGTAATAAGATTATTTTGTTAGTCCATATTCCTGATGCTCCAAGCAGTGTGAAAACCTTCCCTGCTCTGCCTGCTGAGTATCTGGCACTGTTATCACACACCTAAAATATCTCTAGTCTGGCTGTTATTCTGCTTTTTGGACTACACAGCTGTCTTCTGACCTGATATTCATTGGTTATATAAAGTCATATTTGTACAGTATCTCTTCAGCCTCTTTTGGGTTTGGTAATAGTTTTATAGTCTGTATAATTTTAAGATGTATTATACTGGCTTGATCTGATACACAATATTTCAGTGTGGTTCATTTCGTAACTGAGTGGGAAGGCTGTCTGTAGTGTAGAAAATGAGCTTCCCAAACACAGCTTATTCCTTGTTTATTTTATCTCTCTTCTCTTAAATTTTTTATTTTCTTACCTGTGTCTGCAGTCAAATGCAGAGTTTTGGCTAGAACAAAATAAAATAACAGGCATCACCATTTTAACTTTGCTCAAATGAGAGAAGATGGTATCTTCCTGTAGTAATTGGAAAGGTTTATTTTGGAAACAGGAGTGATTTTTAATGGTGTTTCTGCTTTTCTGAATGATAGGTGATATCTAGTGTTGACACCAAGCTGTTCTTTCGAAAGGATGCCTTCACTTGCCTCTTTGCCAGTGACCCTTTGTTCTCCTACCTAACAGAAGAAAAGGTATGAGCATAATCTCAGTTTTTTCGTTCTGTCTCACTGAGTAACATGGCTCATGTTCCAGAACTTCAACTGCTTGGCAGATTAAGACCCATCACATTTGTTTTAGCCAGATTTCCTTATGTGATTATCTCTTTTGTTATGCATCACACAGAGCTTTGTTCCAGTCTAACAGCCTATGACAGTAAGCTGGAAACTGAGACTGAGGCTGATGGAAAGCAGAGTTGAAAATGAAAATGCATGAAAAACTACTGACAAAAGTAAGGGGAAGTTTATAGATTATTTCATAGGTGCTTATAAAATGCAGTCAGTGCTGATACCTGTTGGAAACTACAGTGGTTACATGCTCCTGTAAATACTGGATTTGCTTGATAATTTTTGCATGTCCTGCCTGCACTAAGTAGTTTAAGAGCAACTGCAGAGTTCTATGAAGAATCAGGATTTTGAGAAGGTTGCCAGAATTTGGGTCATCAAGGTATTCAGTTCTTGCTCCATGTCTACATTTGCTTTGGTGAGATTTGAACCAGACTTAAAACAGAAAAAAATATTAGGAGTATCACAGAACTGACTCAAGAGTTCGGAATTCACCAGGTGAGCTCATCCTTCCTAAGCTAAGAAAAATGAATAGCTTTAAGCTACTGCTAAAAAAAATCAAAACAAAAGAGCAAATGGTAATCAGTCAACTGGATAAAAGAAGTACCACTAACAAAGCATTTTAGTCCCTTTTTCTTTTTTTTTTTTTCTTTCTAAAGTGCACACTAGTACTGGAACTCTGAAAATGAAGTTTAAATATCTCTCATAATTGTCTAACTAAAACAGCCTAACAGAAACAATAAAAACTCTACTGTTTAAAACAGTAGAACTAGTAGCATGAAAAAAACCAAACTCACTCCTAAAAGTCTTAACAGAAAAAAGGACTGTAGAGTAACAGACTGAAAAATCACCTTTCAAGACAATTTAATATGGAATTAGTTTCTTGAAACAATCAGCAGTTGCTCTTCTAAGGTATGAAAAAAGCATAGTTATGTATTTGCAGGAGTGTTAAAAGTTCAAAAATAATAAAACCCTGGGCAAAGAGTTGAGGTCTTTTGTCTGATACACAGGTGTACATTCACAAAACACAATGTCATGTCAGTGGCATGGTGCTGTTAGGAGATTTAGGATGTCATTCATAGTATAAAGAGAGAAAATTGGGCAGTGCTACCCAATGAGTGTGATAACACTGTTACAATATAGTCTTATAAAAGAAGGTTTTGAAAGTCTTGTGTTTACGTAGTACTTTCTGCTCTAAGACAACAAAAACTGACTTAGCAAGTTTTATTTAATTTTTTTTTTTATGCTCTTCTTGACGCTGTACAGAGCTAACTGGGAAAGATGTGATCTTACCTTCAGTAGCATATATATTTTTGAAAGTGTCTTGGGGTGACTTTATGATGTGTATCCCCTATCACCTGCTCTATGCCCAGACATGATTTCCTGTGCCCTTCTATGCCTTTAAAACTGGGTCCAAGAGGAAGAAAAAAAAGCCAGGTGAACTTCTCAAAGCGATTTTGGGTTCAAGAACACAGATACACACTCGCCTATGTTCTGCTGTGACAGCAAGAGGGAGGAGGCATCCGTCCTGCTTTTAGCCCGCTCTCAGCTCCTTTTCTCAGGAAATAGCCTGCTAGCTGAGGCAAACTTTCTTTTCCCTGGAATTTCAGTTTCTTCTTCTCTTCTGGACCCTTCAGCAACACCAGAACATCATCTGGGAGGCCCGGAGGGGCCCACACTGAACCCCTGCTCCAGAGAGGAGAGAGAGACCACACCCACTGAAATTTACCAGGTTCTCTCCACAGCAAGAGGTTTTCTTATTTAGCATTGTGTTTGTTAAATAAATAAGTTTTTTTCCTTTCACTTTCCTCCGAGGAAAATTCTTTCCAAAGCTGGTGGGTGAGGGGTGGCTCTAACCTGCCTTCTATCAGAGTGCATTCATTTTGGATGTTCCTCTGAATTTGTCTCAAACCAGGACAGAAAGAAATAAAACCCTTCTGACTGAATTTCTGATCAACATTCTGTTTGTAACTCCCTGTTGAATTTTTCAGGAAAATAAACTGTATGCTTTTTCTTCTTACTGCAACAGTTCAGATATTCAAGAACGGAAGGATACAGATACAATGCAAGAATACTTTGTTATTAAAAGTAAAATTTCACATCCCCCTACTCTTGTAATCTCATGAAGAGTTGTTGACTTTTTTTTAAAATATGGAGTGTTGTCAATCCATATTGATTTCATCTGGCATTTTCAGTATCTCAAGAAAGCATGACAGTGTTAGTACAGCACTTACTCCCTTGCTCCTGTTAATATACTGGGTACCTACATGCATCCCTACAGTAAAATAAATACCTGCTCTTTTAGATCGGGTGTAGTTTTCAACTGTTTCCTGAGCTTTGTGATGTCTACTTTTCCTTCAATAATTTAGAGTGTATTAGCTTACTTATTCTGTGTATCTGTGTAATAAGAATTGGTAACGAAAAACTGCTGAAGAAAGGAGGATATGTCAAAATTGTTTTTTTCTGCAGAGTAATGTAGACAAGAGGAAAATGTTAATTACGATTTATTTCAAAATAAAATATTTAATTTCAAAGTCCTTTGGGGGTTTTTTTTGTTCAAATTTTCCATTGGATTTTTACGTCTTACGTCACGTTATCTTGCAATGGGTATGTAGTGTTTCTGATCATTCATTCTGGCTTCTTACTCTCTTAATTTATTCCTGAAAGTTTTTTTTTTTTCTGTCTGTTGGTAGAGGAAAGAAGCCTTGCATTCAAAATTGTTCTAAAAGGTTCTTCCTGGCCCTACATTTTACAACGTATCTTTGTTTGAACTTTGTTTTACAGTGATTCTATGCAGTGAGCGACAGTAATGGATTTATCCTAGCCTTAAAAGGCTGGCCACTTTTTCTCTCTCTTTCTTTCATCTGTTTTTGCAGATGAACAAAAGACACTGAAAAATGCAAGCTTTTTGGGTCTTTTTGGTATTCTAATACCTCTGTCAGTTCTGGCAGAAACATTTTGCCATTATCATCATTAGTGGACATCAGAATACAGATGCATGTTTAAAATCAGTGACAAAGTTCAGTCAATTTTTAGCAGAAGTTTTATGCAACAGGAAGACATCGCATATACTAAATTTTAATATCTAGAAAAAAAAGTCAAATTAAATAAATTTTAAAAATACTAGAATCCCACATCTATGAAACAAAATTTATAGAATTATCACTTGCCATGCCTTGGAAAAAATACTGGGAGAAGAGACATTATGATTGTTTTTACTGTAAAAGTAAAATGGAGACTTTACATTTCTATTTCACATTTGAAAAGGCTTTATTTGTTTAACCACCTATGTGAAAAAATTGTTCTTCAAAACACCGTACTACTTAAATATCTTAGCAGAGTAAAATCAGCAATTTTTATTCATAAATTAAAGATGAAATAGGTTCTTGTGCGAGACTGTGTGTGTATCTGTATGCATGCACACATGTTTTTGTATGGGTTTATGAAAATCTTGCTGCCCAGTACATGCATATTTATGTGCATGTGCTGAAGCTTAGTGTTTCAAGTTCACATGATTTAAGAGCACTGAGTGAAACTATTTCAACCCAGTTTTACCATGGTTTTTTTCTCTTCTCTTGCTTCTTCAGGGCCTTCGAAATCACTTCAAAAGTTAATTTGTTACTCCTGGACTATAGGAGGAAGGATTGCTGCCTATAAACATTTCCACAACTGGTGATATCCTTATGACTAGCTGTTTTAATGCTATCTGGAAATTGGACAAATTTCTCATTTACTTCCATTAAGTGAAAAACTAAATGTCAAGAAGCCTTCTCCAGAGGAGCATGATGGAGAATTGCCTGCTTGCTGTTCTTCAGTCCCTCTTCTTGAAATTCAAGGGCTTTTACACAGATGTGTGCTGGTAAATAATACCGGAGTAACTTCTGTGTTTGTTACTGCTACAATAATTTTCTGCTGTGTCTTCCAGTATTTTTCATCTTCTTCTGGCATCCTTCACACCAGAAACTTTGTTACTGTAGCTTACAAGAATTTTCAGCATCTGAACTGGAAAACTTCAGTAACATATATTGTTACTCTTGGGCGTTCTAGTCTGTATGAAATTGAAAGCATACTATTAATCTTTCTAAAAATTTTATTCTGGAGATTAAATTTATATACCTCTTTGAAGCTCCTCTCAAATGATCTTTTTCACTGTCCTGGCTTTATACAGTAGGAAACTGACAATAATCATGTGAGTAGCGATGCTAAAAATGAGATGTGCTAAGGAAAGGAGAATTTACCTTTCATATTTTCAATCTATTTCAGGAGCTTTATTCTTATAAAACTTTGTAATCACTACAAGGAAGATGGTGTATTTTTTTAGTACTTTGATAATTCCAGTGGATTTCATATGTTAGTACTTTTTTGCCTGATGATAAAACAATGCTTATTTACCAGAAATTTACCTAGCCTTTTTGGATATTTAAGTTTCTTTATCCACATGCTACATATTTTAGCAGATAAATAGGTTCATTTTTTTTGTTTCCTGTGTGCAGACAAGTATTATTTGTAAGAAGATCTTGTGGCCAGGGATACGTTTTGAATAACTGACATGAATTGGTCTCGACTTGCGTTAATGATGATTGTCTTAAAATACGTCGAAGAGCTGCTGTAGTTTATCACGTATTCATTATGCTAATTTTCATGATGACCTTCTGCAAAGACTCAAGATATGACTACAAATATAAATTCAGAAAACTTTTATTCTGGTAACAACACTGCGGTTGTACATTTGGGGCCAAATTCCAAGGAGCAGAAAATGCTACAATTTACTTTCAAGGTGCTTGTGAAGAACTCTGTTACTGAGAATCAGAGGGGTAAGGTGAAATGAAAGGTGAAAAATAGAAAGCTTTTCAAATCAATTTCTGTTTTGGAGTTGTATGTGTCTAGGTGATTTCAAATTGTACTAGTGGATAATTGTCAAAGTTTCCCACAGTCAAAAAAACATAAGCATTTGGGTTTCAAAAAAGAAAAATGGTAATTTCTCCCAGCTTGGTCAGAGAAGTTCATGGCCAAAACTTAATTCTGAGCACTGGGATAATTGAGATAATACTAGTGTGTATGATACACTCAAACTGTTAGTTTCTCCCCTGTCATGGCTTCTGCTAACTTCAGGTCAGCATGCATTTTATCTTCGATCATTATCATTTTATCTTTTTTATCACATGAAGAAGCAACAAACTATTAAAATTGTTTTTATTAGAAGAATTATTAATTCAATGTAATTTATGTGATATATATCCACATTTGCTTGAAAATTGTGGCAGTTGGCAGACGCTTAAAGAGTAGACCTGGTAAAGTCATATGAAATTCTGCTTTCTTGATTTGATTCTGAATTCAGAGATTGCCAAGTTTCAGATTTTAACAGCTGAAGTCTCCTTTTGCTACCCTGGTATGATTAGCAGTGGTCAACAACACAGTGTGGCAGGACCACAGACTTCATCCAGGAGCTTTGTGCTGGTTGCATTTGAATATTTGATATATTCAAGATCTCTCCAGGAAAAAGTGCAAAACTAATTTTAAATATTTACTGTTAATTTAATTATGATGTACTTCAAAGTATGTCTAGCCATGCTCAGGAGACCTGTGTCTTTGCTTCAGACTTTCTAACATTTTCAGCAACTGAATTTCGAGATAAGTATCAAGAAGGGTGAGAGATGTAAGAGATCATTGGCATTTATAAACTCCAGTAGGCATCCTGCATAAGGTAGATTTGTTATGAATGTTGACCATTTTTAACTTACTGAATCATTCAGAATTTTTAGCTACTGATTCATTCAATTTTCAATTAATCATTCAGATAAAGGTGGTAAAAGATGTCTTTATTATTTGCTCAGTAGTTCAGATGCATTAGCAGAGTGCAGTTGCTGGATTGAAAAGCTTTTTACTTTTTGTCATTGTATAATTCTCTTCTGTTTATGCAATAAACATGTTCTTAATCTGCAAACTTCATAGAATGCATTTGGATGCTGCCATTGCTTTTATGGGTTCTAAGAAGTCATATTAAAATTGGAAAATAATTAATAGTGTGAAGGTAAAAGTTATATGAAATGAAGAGCTGGGTTTTCATTCACAAACAAAAATGAACCAACCAACCACCAATACATTGTTTCTTTTTTGTTGTTGTTGTTTGAGGGCCAGACAGTGCCACAGCTTCAGTTCTCCATATTGAGACCCCTGACCACTCCTTATCACTTTGGGAGGAGGAGTCTGTAACCCTGAGGATGGCCCTGCTCCTGTCCCCCTCTCAGGCATGGAGACAAAAGGTGTTTAAGTTCCCACCTAAGACTGCTTTGGCTTCTGTTCGGAGTGCTATGGACAGGGAGAAGTGTAGTCAGTCATTTGCTCATGTGTTTTTGTCATCTCTTCTAGCAGTGAACTGTAGGGATAAGCAAAAACCCTTTAAGGACTTCTTCCTGTCCCAAAAATAAGAACTACTTAAAGCATTTGGAAAAAGCCTGCACTTTTGCATATGAGGGATTTTTAGAATAATTGAACATCTTGGGCTTGCAAAACCCTGCCTGACTGGTCAGCTGAATTATAATTGAATGAAGCCTTAGTCATCCCTAAAATCCATGTGAACCCCAGGTTAGCTTTCAAGAAGCTGCTTAGGAGAAAGTGTGTATGTATTTAGCAGATCTCCTTTCTCCTTCAGCTCTATGTGGATTCTCTGTATGTAATTGTGCTGTGTAATTGGGCCCTAAAAAATAACAAGGACTAATTTGTAAAATAAACTGTTTCTTACAACCAGTTCAGGCTTGTTGCACATGTTGGAACAGGTGAGTATCTGAACTATTGGATATTTTTACCTAGGCAATAAGATTATACATGTGGTGAAATGTTACTGCATGAAGGAACAAGGAAAATCCATATTTCATCCATATAAATCCATTTAAAATCAATGTTTGAGGTTTTTTGAAAGACTTTGCTATTTCCATACTGATCATAAACAAAAAGTGATGGCAGCCTATCTTCAATTGATGTATATTTACTTTGTTTTTCTGCACTTGCAAATTTATATCTCTTGATGGTTTTGTGACCATCTCAGTACTGGAAAAAAAATCATATTATTCTCATTAAGAGTGTTACAAATATGTGATTACTGATTAGAAAGATTTTTATTCCCTTAAATAAAACAAATGAATAAAAAGCTATATTTGAATGTTTATTGCCATTTTAACAGGTGCATTGAATATAAATGATAGCAGCATCAATGAATAAATTAATCATAATTAGCACTCAGTTGAAAAGACTTTTCTCATCAAAGATGTAGGTGTTATAATTACAGCTCCTAATTTTAGATAGGGAAAGATATTTATTAGCAAGTGTCTGATCCTTTGGAGAGAAAAATACAGAGAAATGTGTATTCTAGAGCAAATTTACTAATAACATGAGAATTAAAATAATACCAAAGACGTGAATTAAAATAATACCAAAGACGTAAATTAAAAACATGTGTCTATTTGCTTTAATTCAGTTATATATCTCCCATTTAGCACTAAAATTCAGCAGTGTAACATAAACTGAATAGCATAGATAACTTTTCCATTCTAAACCACATGAAATGAAAACTGAGTGGCGCTTATATGACTTACATGTCACACAAAGGGATGCAAATTCCAAAATGTATCATTTTGATGACCAGGATACAAATTTTCATCATGCAGCCTTTGAAGAATCTGAAATTCTGGTCTTTCATCTCTATCCAGAGCAGGTTCATAAAGTTCCTTGGAACCATTCCCATTCCAGTCGCCACAAAAACTTGCAAAGCGAGGGATCTTTATGCTTAGAGCTCCTACAGGGATGGGTACATGCAGGACACCATGTTCCTCACGTGTAGTCCCTGCCAAAATAGTCAGGTGGAAACAATTTTCCTGTCCCCATGCATGCAACTGGTCAGTCTCCCTAAGAGTTGTCTCCTTGCCAGTAAAAGATCAGATGTGACCTCAAGCATAAGAAGAGAGAAACCCAGTTTTGTTTCATAAACAACCTGTCTATGGTCACATGTCATCCAAATCCTGTAGGGTTGGTGATAAAACAAGCAAGAAATAACATAAGTTGATATCTCAGTTGCCTTGGTAATAGTTATTATGCCTACAGATATTTAGTTATTAAAGAATAAATTGATGAAGCACAAAACCAGGTTTGGAACCTTACAATGAAAGATTTCGTTGCTTGGTTGGGTGTTTTTGTTTCTGTTTTTGTTTTGGTTTTGGTTTTTTTTTGTTTTGTTTTGGTGGGGGTTTTCTGTTGTTTTTTGTTTGTTTGTTTCGTTTTGTTGCTGTTTTTTTTTCCTTGACTAGATCTGCATTTAATATAAAGAAACATAAGAATTCACAATGGGACAATCTGAATTAGTTTAGTTTTGGAAAAAAATGCTTGTTATATTTGTCTCAGAACAGAAAATTTATCAAGGGCTCAGTTTAGAGACACAACCAAACTATAAATGACAGTGTTCATTTGAAACTATATACATGAGTTAAGTGACTTGATTGCAAACCAATTTATGAATAATTGCTTAAAGCAGATCTGGAGGCTACAGCACAATCAATAATGAATAGTAGATCTCAGTTTTACATTTATTGAAAAACCCCAACATAGTAGTGCTAGTATGTGGATCAGTTAAAGCTATTTCTATGTAGCAAAATTCTTTAGGCAGAACTTTCTCAGTGGGGAACTTCTGTCTGGAACTTCTCTAATAACCAGATTAAATAAAACGCCAAACCATTCTCAGAGAACACCGTAAATATCAAATTTTTGCAAAAGTTTCTCTGAAAATAAGAAATCCTTTAGTCTGACATTTAAACTGACATTTTCAGTTATTATGGAGTCAGTGGGATAAAACTAAAAAAATGTAGATAGGATGAGGAAACAAAAAATTTATAAACATACTGTCTATATAAAATGTATGTGCACATTAGATAAGTCTAAATGAATTAAACAATAAGGCGTGGTGATTTACTACTTTAAGCTTCACTTCTATTAATATGGCAGAAAAGAAACCAGAAAAATATATTTTTTTCCCTTACTAGATATGTTTTTTGCAATCTCTCAAATAATCTCACATATTTCAACATGCCTCTGGCATACCAAATTGATATTACATAATTTGATTTGCAAACAAGAATGAAATTTTGCTTCTGACTAAAATTCTTTGCTAGTGTATTTACAGTTCTACCATCCAAACTGGTTTTTTTGATCAAAATCAAGTTTCAGGTGAGTGTTTGGAATTTCAGAATATTCATTATGAGTTGCCTGGGTACCAGCTACTGTTTCAAACTCATCACTATCCGTTACTATTCTCTTATATAAATAGTAATGGTTGATTCTGTATGCTTTGTAAAAACGCAGCCCTTCCCTTCAGAAACAGACATTTTCCAATGCATTAGGACTACTTTTTTTTTTTTTTTTAAATTTTATTAAATCAGCTAAATCAGCTGTATTTGAATATACTATAAATAACTTCAGTATTTACTGCAGTTAATGACTGAAAGTTTGTTTTCAAAAGTGAAAATACATTTAGATAATTAAGTATTGCATTTTTTTTCAATCAAGCAGAAAATGGGGTTTTTTTGCACTCCTGATTAAAGTTCCCTGAATTTTGTCTCTCCTTCCCAAACACAGAGGTTGTATAAATGCAAAATACCTGCTGAAGATTAACCCGCTAATGTAAATTGAACCCTGTCTTTATTCCCTGTCTCTGTTTATCCCTGCAGTCACTATTATTTCATGTCCCTCAGATATCCCAGCCTGTGTTCTCCAAAAATTCCCACTAGTTTGCAGCTCTGCAATCAATTATTTTTTCATCGCATTTACATAATTCTCTCTCGTGACAGGAAATCAGAAGGGAAGTGAATCAGTTTCCTCTGAAAGAAGTTTTAAGGGTGAACAGATGAGATTCTCAGATGGACTTTGAAATAATTTAATGAAGCAATTAAAATAAAACCTGGTGAAGGCAGGCTGTTAAAAGCAAAGATTATTATAAAGCTGCTTAGTCATTAGTGCACTCCGTGTGCACTGCAGTTTTATTACTGGGATTGTCAAGTTCATGCAGTCAGATGTTACAGGCAGTATTTGCAGTGGTTTTCTAAACTTAGCTGTAAAAGTGAAACCTGCTTATGAACTTAAAAGAAAGATTGTAGAATATCACTTAGTTATAAAGGTGGTGTGTAAGGGAAGACTGCAAGTTAATCAACAATTAAAATTCAATGTTTGAAAAGGGTATGTCCTGAAGATCCATTTCCAGTTTAATCACAGGAACATTACTTTGAAACGCCTTCTCAAGGAAACATGCAAAAGATATATTAGTGTACCAAGGGGAAGCACCAGAAGGTGTTGCTTGAAGAAATCTGAGCAGTGAAATGACTGTCCATTCCTACATATAGGTTACAGACAAAAAATATTTGCCTCAACTGTGTTACAATCAACTGGTAATATGACCTGATCATATCATTCAGAAAAGACCTTTACTACAACAAAGAGTAAAGGTAACTTTGTGTTAATAGTCTACAAAGTAAAGAGAGTTTACAAATTATTGTACAGGAAACGTATTTTATATTTATATTATTATGCTACATCTTTTATTTCCTTCAGCAAATGAACCAGTGTTGCCTATTTTAAAATGTAGGGGTCCTTTAGGTATTTGTACTGGACCTGGATAGGGTAGAGTTAATTTCCTTCATTGCAGCTTGTATCATGCTGTATTTTAGATTTTTGATCAAAGCAGTGTTTACACAGCATCAAGGCCTCCTTGGTATCTCACTCTGCCCCTACATTGAATAGACTGGGAGGGGAGAGGGTGTGCGGGGGGGGGACACAACTGGGCAGATTACCCAAAATATCCAAAGACATATTTCATAATATAAAATAACATGATCAGCATTGAAAGGAAAAAAAGGGGTGCTTACCTACTTTTTTATTTGGAAACTGGACATTGGTCTGACCAAATGGAATTGTGAATGACCACTTTTGTATCACTTGTTTAGTTTTTAATCCTTCTTCCACTTACCATTCACATAATAAAGTGTTGTTTGTTTGATTTTTTGTTTTATTCTGACCCCAAATTTTTCTTGTTTTTATTCTCCTTTCTTGTTCCTCCATTATGCTGGAGGAGAGGAATGAATGACTCTGTGGTGCCTATCATAGGCAGAGCTAATCCACAACAGTATATTAAAAAGAAGATGCACATGTTTTAGAGCAAGAATGTCCAAGTGTGAGAACACACAGTCAGATATTAATTCATATTAATTTGCCAAATCAATTTCTGGCCACTGTGGAATATGAGCTTAAGGGAAATAAATGAGGATCTAAACAACAGTACTTAACACAAAACTCTAGGACTTGAGTCACATACAAAGAATAATCTGGTATGACCTTAGCAGAATGATGCGAGGTGCTGTGGGGTGGNAGGGGTAACAGAAGGGGGGCTGGCACAGCACCAGCGACCAATTACCTGAGGGCAAGGGGCAGGGGGAAGGCAGAGCGATACAACAACCAGTGGGGAGAGGGAAGGGGTGGAGTGGGGGACCAGGTACCAGACAGGTACTGCTTGATGGGAGAAGAAGTCTTTCCCTGTAACCTGAGCAGGAGGAGCTTATTTGTTCTCTGAGTTGACCCACCAGCGCAGGGGATCTCCTGGACCAGGGTTTTCTGGCATCCCGGCTTCTCCCGCTGCCAGCTCACCCACCCCAACAGCAGAACACTGAAAAACTTCTGAGCTCAGAATTCAACCAGATTGAATTATTAACATGTAAAAAGGCAAGAAAATATTTTAACACTGTCTGAATGTCCTCAAATTTCTGTAGTCTGTGTTCTCTGTATGGTTTGCTGTACTGGTTTGAGTTCCCATGGCGTCTTCTGTGGATTGCCAGCCATCTGAGCCTGCTTCTCAGGAGAGCAAGTTTTCCACTAATTTAACTCTCTGGGAAGAGATTATAATATCATTTTAGATACATCATGAAACTGCATGTTTCATTTCAGTGTGAGGTGCACTTGGAGAACAGCTAACCAGAGTTATAGTAAAGAATTTTGCCCGAATGAGCAAAAATTTGAGGAGTGTGAGGAGCCAGTTCAGTTTTGTTATGCCTCAGCAATGGTTGTCAGAGGCATGTGGAGGAGGAGTGCACATTTGCCACTTGCAGGAGGCAGCTAGAGGAAGCCTTGTCTCTGAGAGGACTGCACCTGGCAACATCTCCCAAGAGGCAGTCGGTAGGAGACGCTGTGGAGGGGCTTCTCCAGTCAGGTCGTGAGAAGGTCTCCACCAATGGACGGCAGAGAAAGGTTGGACTGGACCAGTGGTTCCCTGTTAGCAGGCAGGCTTTGGGAGGAGCCGGGGGGGTGCGGGGAGGGGTGTAAACCCAACTGCGTCAGGGCTCACAGAGGCTCACTACTATTTGTTGTCTGGCCTGCTCGCTCCCTGCTTTGCCCTGGCCCCAGCCTGCCGGCCTTCTGGCTCTCCTGCCCTCACTGGATTGCTGTAACACCTGTCCTGCCTTCCTGTGCCCCTGACCACTTTCCACTTTGCTCCACATCCTTGCCTAGATTGCCTGGTTCCAACCCTGTTGCGCCGATCACTGCCCGCCCTGCTGCCCCGATTCAGCTGGTCACTGCGAGCTTGTCCAGGGCCCTGGTCCCCCAGTCCGAGCGCCCCTCTCACTGCATGCCCAGTGCCGTGGCCGCGGGAGCCGCGCGTGTGGAGCTGTGCCTCTCCAGGAGCCGTGCAGGCTCTCTGAGACCCAGCCCAGCCACAGGCAGGCAGCGTGCACAGCCCCTGACCGCCGCCCAGACACCCACAGCACTGCCCTGACTTGCTGGTGGTAATGCCCTCTTTTTCTCTCTGTCCCTCACCCTCTCCTGCCCCAGTCCTTTTCCATTTTCCTTTCTTTTCTGTCTCTTCTAGCCCTCTTTCACTCGGGCAACTCCTTTTCCTTCTCGTTTTCGTTACCAATGTACAGTTCTCAGGTACAAGGTTTGCCTTGTTTGGCTTCATTTCGTTCCCGACCATCCATTTTTAAAAGAACTATTCGCAGTTCCCTGCATTGGAACGTGACAAAGAGAAATGCATTTAGATTCCTATGTGGAAACAAATCACTTTCTTCCAAACCACAAACAAGTTTCTAATATAAATTTCATATCAAAGTGTATAGAATGCTGGTCTTAGTTATGTGTTCAGTATATTAAATTAAGAGAGTAAGTCTGGTATCAGCTGATGTGATCAAGAGGGACTAGCAAAATCATCATTAAAATATATTTTTTGGGTAGTATTTGACAAACATTGATTTTAGCGGAGAAGAGCTTTAGCTACTAAAATTCTTTCTTACAATACAGGCATACCTCTGTTGGCTTGAAAACAGCTGTAAAATTCATTGAACTGAAATTCATTGAAAATTCAGCTGGACATTGAAATTGTCCAGCTGAAAAAGATTGGAAAAAACTAGCTTCGGTAGCAGAAGCAATGCAAGAAACAAATGGAGTTTCTTATAGTTTAAATCAGCTTAAATTGTCTGCATTTGTTTCACTTGTGCCTGTAAACTTTTAAAAGAAGTAAATCCAACACAAAGCATTAAAACATAATGTTGTCAATTTTACATTGGTTTAGTTAAGTCAATGTAAAATCACAACTTTAATCTGGGAAAATTCTGCAAATCGGTTAGGTGCAAATGAAAGGTAATAAAATAAAGTAGCTTCATTATGCAGATACCAGGATTGACACTGAGTCCTTACAGTTTATTGCAAAATTCTGCAAGTATTCCATTGATTAGGGACTATATCCCACAGGACAGAGTGAGCATACTTTACTCTGATGTACTGTTTTTGGAGACGCAGAACATACATTCTCTTTGTAATCTTTCAACACTTTTTTGGTCAAACTTTGTGTACTTAAATCAAACAGAATGTACCATATGAAGTGATTGCATTTTCCCTGCCATTTCCTCTGCTGTTCACTTTTTATTACCCATGTGGCCCAATACTCTACTCTTGAATACAGAGGAGATTAATATCTTTGCCTGTATTTTTTTCATATCCTGTCCATCATTCTTCAGCAAATGTGTATTTAACGTATTTAGTTTGGATGAGAAGTGTGGTAACTAGTTTCTTTGCCTTGGTCATTTACATGTAGAAGAATACAAGAAAACATCACTTGTCTATGACATGATGTTGTATTAATGTTTTTGACACTGCTGTAAACACTTCTCCATTAACTTATGTGCGAGGATCACTGTTAATCGTGGCTCTTAGAGTAGATACAATTCAGAATACATTTCTGTGTGGTCTTCCTCAATGTTAGACGTTTTTGACCTCTACTTCTCCTTTCATTGGTGTTATTTCTCTTCCTGTAGTTGTCAATCCCAGTTTAAGAGTGTCAGTTTAAGAGACTTCAGATAACGTACCTCTTTCATAGACCAGGCAGCACAGATGCTTGTATTTTTCTTTTACTATTCTGCCTTGCCCTTCAGGCAATTTTCAGTTCATAGAAGACTGGTTCACATCCAGATTACTTCAAGTTATTCTTTGAAGCCAGATTTCCTCAGGCCCTGTATCAAATGCTTTTCTAAGCTCCTCTTGTACTACATATGGCATATTCCCCTTTGTCCATGGACTCCTTTACGTTCTTCCCTCCTATGGTGAGGGTCAACGGAGCGAGTGGAAGCTGAAACAAGCTGCCGCAAAGAGTGGGTTTTCTGACTCTTTCTGCTGAAGTCTATTCTCTTGAGTTTCCTTGCTCTTTTTTCACCTCCTTATACTTTCCATATAACAGACTATACTTCCTTTAAAAAATCCTTTTTTGCTCAATATATTTTCGATTTATACTCCCTGTGGCTCAGTGATACTGATTTACAATTTTTACCATGTTCCTAGTAGCTATTCAGGACTCAGTTCTGGAGCCAGTTCTGTTCAACATGTTTATAAGTGATCTGTATGTGTTAGTTGAGTGCACAATTAATAAATTTGTTGATGATACTAAACTGGGAGGTGCTGTTGACTCCCTCAAAGGACTATAAGAGGGTGGTCAAACACTGGCATAGGCTTCATAGAGAGGTGATCAATGCCCCATGCCTGTCACTGCCTCAAAAGGAGGAATTGGGATAATGCCCTTCATAATATGGTTAACTTCTGGTCATCCTTGAGTAGGTCAGGCAGTGGAACTAGACTATTACTGTCTATTCTATTCTATTCTATTCTATTCTATTCTATTCTATTCTATTCTATTCTATTCTATTCTATTCTATTCTATTCTATTCTGTTCTGTTCTATTCTATCCTGTTCCATTCCATCCAATTCCGTTCCGTTCTATCCTCTTTTATTTCTGCTCTTCTGTAATTCAGCATCCTAGGTCAGGAAAGAGGCACAATTCAGCTCAGGATGGGATAGACTATACAAAAAACACCTTCATCTGAAAGTGTTTATACTAAAGGTATAGAAAACAGACACATTTCAAGAATGAGTCATGGTTAGGTCGTTATATCTGTGGTTACATTTTAAAAAATTTTCTTTCTCTACTTGTCTCTTCTTGCCTTTTAGTACCTTTTCTGACTAGTGGTTGTAATTTGCTGCTTTTAAACCTCAGTGTCTACTGCTTCTGAAAATGGAAGTGTGTATGACCAATATGCTAGCTTAATGTATTACCATAACACATTTCTTTTTACCACTGTCACAGTTTTCTATTATTCTTTTTCTTTTTTAGCTTTCCTTGTAGCCAATCTCCACCCTATTAGTTTCTCCTGTCAATACTTATCTCTGTGATGTATTCACATCTGTTTGTGTGTTTTACCTTGAACTCACCTGCTTTTTGAATCTCTCCAACTTCTGCACAAAGAAATCGATCTATCACTTAGTCTCTGTTGCAACTTTCTTGTTCGTGAAGATATGGGAATACCAAGCTGTATGTCTTCCATTTCAGTTGTACTACTGGGAAACATTGTAGGCCATCAAGTGAAAGAAAAATTTTAAAATGTTCCACTAACTAGACAAGTTAAAGCGTGGGGTTTTTTTGAACTAAATCTGTTGTTGCTGAAAATAACTGGTCTTAGGTCTGCAAATTAGTCATATATGCTTCAAATTTCTCTAAAGATGTTGAATGTTCTAAACCATAATCTGAGGCAAATATTAGTATTTGCAAGCACTAGAGTTTACCACATTGGCTGCAGTCTGATCTCTGTCACAGACACATTGTGCAGTCATGTTTTTAGAAAGAATAAATACAAGTATTTATGTCCTGTTAAGGGCTTCTGGCCTCAAGAATTTGCAAGCTGACATTTCTCATGGGTTTTGCAGTTCAATTTGTCCTTTCTCTGAATTCCCTCACCATTTCATGTATTTTTTCTGTTGCTCACTGAGTTCAATAGGATTTGAAGCCACAATGCCTGTCAAATACTGCAATTTTTGAGTCCTCACTTGCTTTTAAAAAATCTGTAATTATCAATTCTGCTGTAGCTACCAAATTTTTTTCTATTTTGGTGTATTTGTATGGAAGGGAAAGCTGTTTTCCTGTTTTCTCCTACAGTGTCTATAGAGTGGAATGTTTTGAAGGACAATAGTAGGCTATCCAATCTCACACTGCTCCATGCTTTCTATCGCAATCTCACAATGTCAAGAAATATTTGGAGTCTTCTACTCAGGTGCCTTAAAAACTAAGGTCTAATTCAGTGAATTGTTTGAGCTGGCAGACAACTAAATCTGCTGAAGTAGTCTGGGCGTGTGATTGCTTTTAAGCAGTGCTGAGTCTGACCTTAAAACTGTTATAAAAATAAGCTTCATATAGGCATCATAAAGCTTACCAACAGTTCTTAAAAAATGGTGTCAAATGTTGTTGAACACACGCTTGTATATGTTTCGAATTGTGTTTATTTCTACTGCTACTTAATCTGAAATTTTCCTGAGAAGAATATAATTAAAAATATAGTATGTGCTTCTTTGAAAAAGTCTTAAAAGCTGTTTAAATTATATTATAAATATCTGTTTCCTTGACATAGAAAAACAGGTGTCCCTGCTCCTCTCAGCTAATTGTTCTGTCAAAACAGGCATATCCATTGCAGTGGTACTGAGAATTACTATACATTGTATTTCTTGCAGGGCTTGTTTCTCTGGGCTATACGTATTTATTCCATTGCTTTCTGCCTGTCATGGTCAAATGAAAGAGAAAGTTGATTTTTTTTTGCATTAAAACTTTGCCTAAGTTTAATGAAGATGAGCTCTTGTCCTTTTTCTGCTGAAAGAAAAGCCTCTGTGATGTATAATCAATACAGACTCTTCCCTACCATCTTGGCATATAGCCATGCCAGACCAACACTGAACAGGCTTACCTGTGTGTGAAGATAAATCCAAGATTCTTTGCGCAGTTGATGCTCTAAAGTCATTCTGTGAGCATAAAATTAAAGAACTTTTTAGGTGACAGTAGCAGCAACAGAGGAAAGAAAAAGGAATTTGACACAGGAGAAGAAAATTAACCTTGGTTAGTAAGAAACTTTTCTTAGCACTTTCTAAAACTGTAGAACAGGCTTTGAAACGAAGATCTCCTGCCAGTTTGATCACTTTGAAGCAAGTAATAAAAAAATCTAGAAAGGCAATCCGAGTTTTCTAGAAGAAATGATTTTTCTTCGGGGGAAAGATGGCTTGCTTTTGTGTTTCCCATTACCTTGCCTAAGACAGGCACTGAACATTTGCCTTCAAAGACAATTTAATTTATCATGTAAAAGAATGTATTGGTCTCACTTTTATAGAATGTAATTATTATAGAAAAGTATTGTTCTGAAAGCTTTTTTACATGATTATGTACAGTGGAAAAAGGCTTTTCTCATAAAAAAAGAGAGTCACATTGTGATTCTTATTTTTATACTGCTCCAAAACTGCAGAGCATCTTTCAAAGGTTTCATACATGTTCATTTTCATGTATATACTAGTCCTTAATTCCTAAAGAAATGAAAATAATGTCATTTTGAACATCTAAGAACAAAATTAGCTTAAGTAGTAGCCAGCAAGCAATCAAAAAAATTGGTTTATTTTCTCATCTACCTTGTCTTCATTATATCCTCAAACCAATCACAGAATAATAAAATCGTAGAATGGGTTGGGTTGGAAAGGACCTTAAAGATCATCCAGTTCCAACCCACCTGCCAGGAGCACTTTCCACCAGACTAGGTTTCTCAGAGCCCCATCCCTCCTGGCATTAAACACTTCCAGGGGTGGGGCATCCATGACTTCTCTGGGCAACCTGTTTCTGTGCCTCGCCACCCACCCAGTAAAGAATTTCTTCCTAATATCTAGGTTAAACCTACTCTCTTTCAGTTTTTCCTGAAAAAGGTTACTTTACCACTTCATATTAAAGATTAAAACTGCTTAACAGAGGAAGAAGCATTTTTGGTTTCCAAATGGTAACTAATAAAGCTGGGATCTTGGAAATTCTTAGTCACGTTTCTCATTGGCTTCGTGTTTGCAGGGTCAAGTATCATGGACAGAGCTCAAAGAGGTATTGCAGGTTTTGCAGAACCTGTATATGTTTGTGTTGGCAAGAAACATGGACCTGTTGGAGTGGGTCCATGGGAAGGCCACAGATATGATCCAAGGCCTGGTGCACTCTTTCTGTGAAAACACGCTGATTATTTGGTTATTCAGCCTCCAGAAGGCTCTGGGGAGACCGTATAGCAGCCTTCCTATACCTAAAGGGGGCTTTAACAGGGCCTTTAGAAATGTTTGAAATGATTTTAAACTAAAAGATGGTAGATTTGGGCTAGATAGAAAGAAACAGTTTTTCTTAAAAGGTGGTGAAACACTACATGAGGTTGTCCAGAGAGATGGCAGATGTCCCATCGCTGAAAACACGCAAGGTCAGGTTGGAAGAGGCTATGAGTAACCTGATCTAGTCTCTGTCCATGACAGGAGTGTTGGACTAGATGACCTTTAAAGGTCCCTTCCAACCCAAAGTATTCTAGGATTTTGTGATTCTATGATTCTGTTATTCTATATAGTTGCATATAGGCTATTACTATATGAAAAACTTTTCCAGGGCCTACTCATAACCAGTTTGAGGTCTTTTACAGAAAAAACTATATTTATTACAAGAGGTAGAATTCTATTTTATTGTCTGAATAAATATGAAGCTTGCAGGTGAGAAGTGGGAGAACAACTGTCTAAGGACACAGTTTCTATTGATTCTGATTTCAAAAAAATAAAAGTGTTAAATTTTCTGTATTTTTGTACAAATACTTATCCCATATAAAAACGAAAGCACAGGTCTGTATTACTATGAAATTACTATGTATTATGATGACCAGATTGAACACAATCACAGAATCACAGAATATGCTGAGTTGGAATGGACCCACAAGGACCATTGAGTCCAAGCCCTGGTCCTGCACAGCACCATCCCCAAGAGTCACACCATGTGCCTGAGAGCATTGTCCAAGTGCTCTTGAACTCGGTCAGGCTGGTGCTGTGACCACTTCCCTGGGGAGCTGTTCCAGTGCCCAGCCACCCTCTGGGTGAAAAACCTTTTCCTGATATCCAACCTGAACCTCCCCTGACACAGCTTCAGGCCATTCCCTCAGATCCTGTGACAGGTCACCACAGAGCATAGATCGGTATCTGCCCCTCCTCTTCCCCTCATGAGGAAGTTGTAACTGCAATGAGGTCTGTCCTCAGTCTCCTCCAGGCTGAACAGACCAAGTGACCTCAGCTGCTCCTCATATGGCTTCCCCTCAAGGCCCTTCATCATCTTCATTGCCCTCCTTTACACTCTTTCAAATAGTTACATATCTTCTTTATATTGTAATTAATTGTAATTGTATGTCTGTCTTACAATATCTTCAAATAAGTACTTTTTTTTTTTGTAGTTAACATTATTCTTTTTTGACTATTGGAAGCATGTAGTCTAGAATATTTCCTTTTAAAACATTTACTACCTAAAGTTGAAATTTTTAAATTATTATTACTTTTACTATTTACTATTATTATTTTTTTTCTAGGTCTCTTGAGTATATGCAATCGATATTTTAGCAGGATCTCTGCTTCTGTTTGGAACATGCAGCCTGGAGGACAAATCTCTGATTTGGGGACCTGTTGAACATAAATGCAGTTCATAGGATGCTGAGGAAAATGCTTGCTTAATTCAGATTTCTGGAGTTTAAAAAAGCTGAATCAAATCCTCCTTCACAAGAGACAGAAAAGAAATTAATTTGCCCTCAGGCAAATATCTTATGATGACCTACATTTTGATTATTGAGAATAAAATTAGTGAACAGGGAGACAATGTAAAGCACTCTGTACATGAGTTGTCAAAAGACTACTTTGGGGATATGCTTTTTCTGTTACTATCTAATTATGTTTTTGTTTTTAGAATCCTTTTAAAATTTGTTAAGTAACTGTATTACCAATGATAGCCTAAAATGGGAAGAATCAAATCCGTAGTAAGTACTTTGCCCAATAAAAGGTCTTCCGGAGAGTAAATTCACTGTTAGGAAAGCTTTACGTTTGCATAGATCTCAGAATCTTGAAGGATTTTATGCAAGAAACACTGATTTTAGGGAAAGAAACTCTTCAAGACCTTTGCTACTGTTCAGGTAGCTATGTATTATAGTTATAATATTGTTGCATCTTAAAGAAATTTAGAGAAATACCAAAAAAAGAAAAAAATTTAAAACATCGCTATGCTACCAGACATATATCAAGAAATATTAGAAGGAAATAAGAATGGCATTAATTACTTTTTAAAATATGCTAACTTGGAATAAGTAGAATTATTATGTCTAAGAGTTCTGAAAAACACAGTAATTTCTTAGAATGTGATTCAATTTACCTTTGGTAGTTTTTAGTTTCAATATTGCAATAACTTGTATATTGGTCCTGCTATCAACCTTTATAATTTTACAGAGGCTTCAAGCAGAGCAAAAAGGTATTAAGACAATAATGAATGTAAGACATCTGGATTTCAATTATGTAATTTAATACACCATGTTTGCTGTACTTTCTTTAAAAAATTGTAAGTATATATTTTGTCATTAAAAAAAAAAAAAAGGAAAAAAAACCCCAAAAAATTTTCACAAACATTTTTAGCTATGTCCTCACAATTTCAATTTGGGTATTATGGACTATTTCCATATATCCTCTGGTAGTTAATTACTGTGATTTCAAACAATGAAAATTATTTTCCCAACTTTTTCTCATACAATGTATACTGTTTATTAAGTTTTGATATATTTTCTTACTGGAAATGATAAAAGGACATGTGTTCAGTGTTTTACTGAGAATTTATCTAATTAAAAAAACCCAATTGGATATTGGTTTTTGGATAATTGGATAATGCAACAAATTAAAATATATCTGAAGCATTGAAAAAAAAGCCCAAATAAACAAACCATCTTTCTCAAAATCTTTGTGCTGCAGGCCAAAGAGAAACACAAAGAAACTTGAATGTTGTGTTTAAGATGAGAAACCAAGTAACTTCGGGTCAGATAATAGAATGTTATTTTTGCACTTCAATATCTTTCTCTTGTCTCTACTTCATAGACTTAAAGGAAATACAGTCACATATTAAAATCAGTGTTACATAGATTATTGCTGCAATTATTTTAAACAGCAATGTATCAGTCTTAAGGAAAGACCATCATTAACAAATCCACTCCCAAGTTACAAAATAAAAAACATCAGGATTAATTTAAAGAAATACATTAGAGAAATAAGAGAAAAAAGTATTCTTCTAGATTCGGAGAGAAAAACAATGGGTTGAGGCATTTACATGTAATTTTTAAAGTTTGAAAAAAACAGAAGAAATAAAACTTGATGTTCTCTCTGTGGAGTGTCTCCAAGCTTCATATTTTATTTTTATGTAAGGATAGCATATTTTTGTGTCTCAAATATTCATTTTATCATGCATTTTAACAAAGTAACTGAGGCAGCCTCCAAAATAAGTCATGCAAGCAAGTGTATCTTATAAATTTATTGTTCAGTCTTCCTTTTACGTAGAATATTCAAAACAAATCAACCCTAAATACCTGAGAAAGAAGGCAAGACAAACCTTAATGGAAAAGTGTATCCATTCCTGTGGGACAGGTGCATTTAGAAATGCCTTCTCCAGAATGTACCTTTTGACTATTAGCTAGATATATTGCACCTAGTGAAAAACATCATGATGTTTTTGTGTCAGAGGGACTGGGCTTTTGCCTTCTCAGATCACTTGCTAGACTCCTTCAGGCTATAAACAAATTTTCATTCACATTCTCCAGACAGAACTTTGTATGAAAGAACTGTATGGTATTCATAATAATAGTATATGGTAGAAATAAATATTTCAGTGGAAAAATGGATTTTTAAGACAAATTTCAAGCATATAAATTCAACAGTAACTAGTGCTCCAAGCATTCTCAAAGGAATATATTCTTAAGGGAAGCAGAAATAAACTTTTCAAAGCATGATTTTCTCTGAAGAGAATTCAGAAATTAAAGGCAAATACGATTTTCAGTTCAATCATACTACCAATATATGGATTAGGAATTTTTATTAGGGTTATTAATATAATGTAAATAGTACTTGATGATGAATCAGGGAAAATCTTGTGAAGCATAATTTTTGTTTTATATAAAAATATCTCAAAGAGTCTATCTTTGAATTCTAAATATTTTCATTTAATTACTGTACAAAGAAACACACACTTTCATTTAATTTCACATGCAAAACCCCCAAATAAATTGGATTGTAATTTTCTTCCACTCTTTTGAGTCTTGTCATATTGAAAAGCTTTTATGACTCTATTAATCAGTATGAGTTAAAATTAAATTAATTGCACATAAAAAATTCTCATGGATTTCCATATGGAAATAGTGTCCCCTAGCAAAATTGCATTGTCTCCGTAAATAAAAAGACCATCAAATATCTGCATAAGGTGCAAAATCTTTTCTTTTACTGTAGTAATATGATGTAGCTTCCTTCACTCTGTGTCACTCTTGTACTTAGAATTCAGTTTTAATAAGTCTACCCTTCATATGCTTCCTTTGAAGTTTAAAATAGTAGATAGATGTGTTTATCTGATTTCTGAACTGCAGTCACTCATTTCTTTTCTCGCCTTGATTTGTTTCTCTCCTTGCTCTGAGAAAGGAACAGATGTCCAGTGCTGTCAAAGTACGCAGTTGGGTACAGCTGTGGATTTGCTACACCTTGTATTTCTTTAGTGCATTACTCCCTGATGTGGTGGTCTGAAAAAAAAAAAAAAAAGAAGTGAAATGATAAAATTTCAAAATATCCTCATTCATTTGGCTTTAAGAAAAAGGCTAGCAATTTTGATGAGGTTGTATCTTCACACTGGCCAGGCATGAAAACGGTTGAAAAGCAGATTAGAAGAATGTTGAGTCAGACTGCAGGCTATGAGTTTTCCATACTCATTCTCTTTTAAAGTGACCCTAACACATCTGTAGTTTATTTTGAGATACTCTGAGATCTTGATAGCTGTTTTTGCATTTGTATAGGATTGTGTGTCTTTTAGTTTGTAAATATTATGTTTAAATTCTACCATTCTTATCCATAAATGTACCTCTCAATGTAAGGGGATTTCTCAGCTATAAGCTAGCATAAAACTGATTTGGTTTCCTAGCCTTTGTTTGGAGTGTCCTGTGGGAAGGAATTACCAGTCAGGCAAATTAAATGGAATTACATTTAATAGTTTTGCAATAAAGAAAAGTTTTCATTACATGAGCTGAAATAATGAGCCTATATAATTTAATATTAATTTCATCATCATAGAGATAAATCTCATTTTGATCTTTAAACCAGATGATAAGACCCTTTGTCTTTATATTTAAAGTTATTATAGTTTCTAGTTAAGTGCCACCTGTTCACACTAGATTTGTAATTGCTTTGATTATCTACTTCTATTGAGTTCAAACAATGTTAACTTATTTTTTTATAAAGGTATTTTAAACAGAGTTTGGGTTTAGTTTATAATTATAAATATTAAATATTTATTTCAGCTTTTTAATATGAAGAAATAACATTTTACAGAGTTCCGTGCAATGTCATACTCTTTATCATTCTCCTAGTGCTTATTTTCCCCAATTTGTCTTACCTCATCATAACATCCGTGTTTGATTTAAGCTCTGAGCCTGTCAAAGCTGGTGCACACCTGCATAGCTTTAACTGGAAGTTTGTAAGAATTCCATATGGAATTGCTCAAATAGAAATTTTCTAATTAAATAGAAAACTCAGTATGGTGGTGAGCAATAGAGCCATCTGGCCTCCTGCAGTGAGTTGCTTGGTTCTTTGGCAACTGACAGATTAGACCAATTCTTCCCCATTTGCCTCTAACTCTCTCATGTGGTGAAACTGAAAGATCTGTCTCTGGAGGCTCTGGGGATGTGTGTCACAGGCAGATGGGAAAGATGGATTTCCCAGTGCAGTTCTCTACTGTCCACAGAAGAAGTTGTCCACAGCCCTGTGAGCTGTTCCTCTGTTCCAGCTGATGCTCTGGAGGCAGAGGAACACTTTGAAGCAGCAGATTTTGGCTGTCAGCTTCAGGTACCGGTGCCAGGTCATCCTACAGTACAAAAAATGATGCTAAGAGACTACTGATTTACCTTGAATGGTGTTCAGTTAAAAAATTAACAAACCGAGGAACAAAGAACCAATAACTTTGGATGAGAGTTTCAACTATCAAAATGCTTGGATATTTGTCCTTGGTGTAATTTCTGTCTCTCCAGTTCTAGTTATCTCCATCACTTTTCCATTACAATCAAATGTATTTAGTTGTATTTAGGTGCATAAAATGTACAAATAATCCAAAAAGTAAATGAGGACTAATATTTCTAGTTCAATACTTTCCCAACTAATTTACTAAAAAATGCACATAACTTCTAGCTCCCTAATTACAAGAACAACACTGTAATTTGGAAAGAGATTATCTCAAAATCAGAAACCAAAGAGCAAAATAGACAGACCTTCTTTCTTACTTTGCTTCTCAACGAATTAATGTATTACACTGTAGAAAAATAAGCATATATAATAAGGAAGAAACAGCTACAGCAGCATTAAAATTTAACTCCATGAAGACCTTGCATGGTGTTTTTTTATACTTTTGTCATTTCTGTCACAAAAGAAACTTTGGTTTATAAATTGAAAAACTTGATTTCATCACTGACTTCAAGGTGGCACGTATTTCACCACGGGATTTTTTTTGACAAAACATATCAGACTTTAAATGTACTGTTTTGAAAGGAGACTCGTATGTTCCCATCAGTCATGGTTCTCCTGAAAGAACTTTGGATTGCTGTGAAAGAAATTTACCAGAATTAATACAACTTTTGTCCCTGCTTTGCTGCAAATTTTGTGTGTATTAGAAATGTATTCATGTTTTAAATGATTTACACATTTTGGAGACATGTAAATACGAATAAATATTTTGCCTGTGTGTTTAAAATTTGCAGACCATTAAGTTGCATTACTAGTGTTCCTTTATTTGCATACAAATACTTTGTCATTAATTTGACAAATATATGAAGTAATTTAATTATAGCAGCTTCTCTCCTTATATGTCTTCTTGCATGTAATGTATTTTTAAGGATGTGTAGGAATAAGATAATTAGTATGATGCATGTGTTATACAGGCTAGCAATGTGCATCTTAAACACCCATCATTTGAACTCTATTGCACTTTTCTAATGACAACTAGTCTCAGTTTAAAGCCTCAGGCAACAGAGATTCTAGCAGGTTCACAGATAAGCTGTTACAGTGATAAACGGGAAAATATTCTCTCCCACGCTTGAATTTTCATCCCCTCATTTCATCTTCCAGGCAGTGGATCATATTGTGTCCTCTTCTCCTAGAAGAAAAAGCTGTTAGAAATTTGTTCCTCATATGCTGGCTTGTAGCTTCTGGTCACACCATGCCTTAAACGTTTCTCCTTATTGAAGAGAATAAATTAAATTTGTTAAATCTCTTGTTTGTGAAACATCTTTGAGAGGTAAGTCATTGCTGAAGCACTTTTCTGAAACCTGTTTTACAAAGAAGTGGAAAACATACACAGGTAACTGCTATACAGGTATGGAGAAGTTATGAACATGCCTACTTCTATGCCATCACCTTCATACAGAAATAAAAATCCATTAAAATGTTGTACTTTTAGTTGAATCCTTCTACTTGGTCAATTTTCAAGATATCTGTTTGGTTCTATCAGGCTCTTTACCAATAAAACTAAATATGCTGTTTAAAATCACTCTCACCTTTATAGAAAATATTAAGATTTAAAGTATTTTCAAAATTCTTTCTAAATTTATATGAAATTTAAAGATAATAGCTATCAAGCTTTGTTCCTTCTTGCAGTCACAGATGTGTTCTTGTCTGCTTCAGTTTTCTAAGGAATTCACTCAAACTGCTAAGAAAATGCCTACACTTTTAGAAGTGTGGACCACACCTGAATGAACACTCGGTTCTTTAACTAAACTAACATTAGAAAATAGCGAATAAATGCCGCAGTGAGAGGAGCTGCACAGTTGAGGATTTAGGAGACAGAGAGCTGTCTGGATAGGGCAAGCCAGTTGTGAAGAATCAGAAGCAGCCCTACTAGTACCCCACATAATACATGGGAAACAGACACATGCACAAAGTCCATTGCTCCATAAGGTTCAGTTTACAGACAGGACAGGTATTGTAAGAATTAGGAAATTATATATATTATAAACAAATATACATACATACATATATATACATATGTATACATATATATTTGTGTAATTATATGTTTTATGACTTAATTTTTAAGTATCATTTTTATATATAGTGTGTTTCATTGATACTCTATAAAATATACTCACACGTAAATGTAATTCTGTACACATAACAAGTACTGCACATATTACATTATTAACACTGTTACATGTAAACATTTTAAAATACTTCTAAATATGCAGTTAATGAATTATGATAAAAATTAGACCTTTTTTAGAAATGTGTAGGAATTTAAAAATAAATTTCTCAAATATGTAAGCATTCAGGGACAATCAGTATTTTTACTCAAGGAAAAAATACCTGATAGTAAAGTATTATTTCAAACATTCCTAGATACTCTTCTTTTTCTGAAAAACTACTGTAGAAGTGATTGTAACAAAAAAACCCCAACCAACCAGCCAAGCAAAAAAAGACGTAATTTCCTATATGGTACTGAACATAGATTTTTCTTCTTCTGAGAAATGGGTAACATTTAGTCACTATTAGATGACTCCTTCAGCTCTTCAGCTCAGGAGAAAGTTCACACTTGAAAGACATAATTGAAAATATTACCATGTATTAATGGTTCTCTGTTTCTCCCCACACCAATCTACATAAATTGATACACACATGCACACAACCATATATGTATAAATAAATACACATGATGACATTCTAATTAAATAACTACTGAGATATCTAAAAGATGCGAGGCTTAGAGGACAGAGCCAGTAAAAATTCTAGTGAGGATTAAAAGGTCAATTCTCACATTCTTCCTTTAATACAGTACATCAAATGAAGGACTATTCTAATTTCCCTCAGTGTTAGGCTAAAATGTTTGACAATAACTGAAAATGATAGTCACTAAAAAAAAAAAAATCCAACAACAATAGCAAAACAGATTGAAAAAATAATCTGTAAGAAATTTGGACAAAATATACTGAGAAATATGAGACCCATATAAGGAAAAGTCAACTGGATAAGGAGAAAAGGGAAAGAAGGATGTATTTATTATCCTCTGTGGGAGTCAAAGATAGATGCTAAGTGAAAGGAAGCAAAATAACGGTGAAATAAGTGATTCTATAACAAATTATATACAAAGTGGATCAACTGTATATTATCCTGAAGGAGATGGCAGAGAGAGTTTCTAAAGCAAAATGAAAGAGTATTTCTGTGACCAGAAAAATTCAACATTGTCTTTAAAAAAAAAAAAAAGTTATATATAACGTAACATAGTTACACAAAGGAGCTGCCACACATGAACTCTGAATGATATGTTAAAATCCAGGACATAAAAGAGGACAAAGCAGTAAGCTGCAACCACTATGGCAAACCACAGAGATACATCAGCCAAGTGTTTAACTATTATCAGAGAGGGTCAGAAAGTTTCACAGAGCAACCTCTCAGCCACAGCTGGGAAAACTATAAACACTGTTGCACACAAGGAAGAAAATAAAAGAAAGCTATTTCCTCCGAGATTGCTTCAAACTAGAATCAAAGGGTCTCATTTAACAGCTGTGTATAGAATAAATCATTCTCTCTTTTATCTTTTTAAGTGCACTAGAAGATGCGTTGCGCCCTCCAGAGAGGAGTAATGATCAGAGCTGGGGAAAAAGCCCTCTGAACACTTGTGATGCTGCTTTGTGAACACACTTTTAGCATCGATTTTAGGAATAGGGATTTTGGCCCTTTGACAGATGCTACATTCACAAGAATTTTTTTTTCTGAAACATGTATTGTTTTTATAACTAAATAGCTTACAACTTATCTTTCCTTTCTTACATTCTTCCTTTCAGAAACACCTAAATAGCTGTTGTATAATTAACACAATAGCAGCTGTATAATTAACAACGACTTCTCTACTATTCACAAAGAACTTGTGGGGGCCGCCCCCTTGAATGTGGAACATTAGGACACATCTAACAATAATAAAATTGAACAGGGGATGTACACTATGGAAAGGGAATGCCACCTGTTATTTTCCTTTTTATGGAAACCTAGTGGTTTCTGGCTTTTGAAACACATCACCGTCTCTTAGAAACATGACACCAAAATGGGAGAACACTGCAGAAGGACATTGATGTACTTGTACAAAATCAAACTGCCTTATATGTAGTGTGATATTAGCCCTTGCTCGCTTCTTGCATGACCTCAGATATCTGGTTAACCACGAAAATCTGTCTAAACCGTGCAAAAGGATTAACACCAGCAACATGGTGAGAGTTATCATCTCCCTGCTTCTTCCTCCCCAAATTCTCACTGAATTCCAAGCTTTTGACTGGCTTTTTGTATAAACCTAGAAGATAAGGGCGCTAATGTGCATGTCTCAAATACTGATAGTTGGATGACTGTGGAGCCGGCCAAGAATTTTTGGTAATAACAGCCAAGGATTGTTGATAACAACATCCTGTGAGAAATTACAGGATGTGGCTGCAGAAGTGGGCCATACAGATGTAGGGCAGCACCTTTCCAGGACAGGGTAAGCCTAGCACAGTACAGTGCAACTGCAGAAATGAGGCAAATAAGTGGGCATGGACAATCAAAGACTCCTGAAGACCTTGAACCCACTTCTGGAAAGGTCAAACAAATGGGCAGTGCATGATATTGAGTCTGTATAGAAACTGAGACACTTATGTCCTGGGCAGAACAAATTTACCTAAAAAAAGGTATCCCCACAAGGCCTGGGCACAAATGCAAACCCAACACCATGCACTTCCCATCAGTGGATGGCACTGGATGTAGAATACTGGTGTTCCTTCCTTCGTTCCTTCCTTCCTCCCTCCCTCCCTCCGATTCATCTCTCTCTCTCTGTCTCTCTCTCATTCTCCGGCCCCCGTTTACCTTACCTCTTTATCCAAACCCCACAGCCATGTGCTTATTCTAGGTGATCAGGAACTAACTTGTACCAATTTCCATGCCAAGCATGGAATTTGCTAACAAAACTTTGTTAGGACCCTCTCATTTTTGAGGACCCTCTCATTTTTGTTGCTCCTTTTGACCATGAGCACCTACAAATCTTGTGTTTTCCCTTCCCCTTAAGAATAGGACAACACACCTTCTGCAAGTGAAACGTTGTATACTTTAAAAAAATCACTCCTCATGTGGATTATAGAACAGAAGCAAGGCTGAATAATGATCAGCAAAGTTCATTGACCTGAAAAAAATAATTAACAAGCTCTGGGGCAGATACAGTCATGGTAGTGACAAAATGATCAAATTAAAATATTAATATTTTTAATGAAAGGCAGAAAAATTGTATAATTGAATAGAATAGTTTGTTAATTTGGGATTTTACAGGAAGTGACATTTCACAGCATTTCTTTCTGACATTGCCAACTAGATTCAATTAACACAGTTTTCAGGAAAAGTAAGAACCTCTTTAACCATACAAATATTTGAAGAAGATTAGAGGGTTTTGTTTGGTTGGTTGGTTGGTTTGCTTTTAAAGCCAGACTTGATATTTCTTAACTAGAATGTAGTTAAAACTTAATGTTTAATGCCATATGAATTTTCTGTGTTATGCAAACATGAGGCAACACATATTTACATCTTTAAGATTTAATTGCAAATTTGAGATACACATTTTGCACCAAAAGTGTGAACTAACTAATGAAGGTCCCTGAGAAAACAGAAAGTAAAACCAGCATGCTACTTGTGTTATGAATTTAACAGAAAAAAGTACCCTCATAAGTATTTTTTGAGTGACATTTTAATATATTGGTCCTATTACTTTGTTTTATTCTTCCACATGTAGGGTATACTATTTGAAATTATTTATACCTCTAACATACTGAAAGTGGTGCCAGATGAATGTTCATGAGAGTGAAGATGCAGCTGAATTTATATGAAGAGAAAAAGTCGGACACATTTGCATTTTGTCACATGATTATGGACACCACACAAATGACAAATGGGTGTGCAGTTAGTTCTTTGATGGGCTAATAACCACCTGTTATCATTATCAAATATAGACTACTGTGAAGATTTTATTAACACTTACCAGATTTGGCTTCAGCTACAAGAGACTGAAGAAATCTGCTAGAATTTTGCCTGCATCATTTTGTACTGCATGGACACATAATTGTGAGTCTATACACTCCATATTTTTACATGAACTTTTCTCTATGCTGTCATTCTTTGTTATTCCTTAGACTCTTTGGTAAAAGGGTGATAGCCTTTTCACTGTTCCTGGATACTGACATTGTAAATTGAATGGGGTCTCTGAATATTAGAGAAATGCAAATCATAATAATAATAGATGAAATAGCCTTTTTAGTAAGTAGAGATGCATTTTTAGAGTAATGAACGTTGATTCTCAAAATTTAGTCATGCTTAAAAATATTTGCCTTGTGCCAATGGAGGCAGACATTCTCCATATGCCTTGAAGCAAAAAGTCACAGGTTAATCTTTCGATACAATATCTCATTATTTTATTGACCCTAATCATTCAGTGCAATCTCTGCACACACAGTGCTGTTTGTGATCTAAACAGCAGATTCTCCTTTTAGTAATGACTGAAGTCTCCATTTTCACACTGCTGGGTTCAAGACGGGGATTGGTTGTGCTGGCTTTTTATGTGAGATTAGTTTACACCTTGATAGTCTCGTTGTATGAATACAAAACCATTATTTGTGGTGTGCTGAATATACAGAAACTTCAGTCAGGACCTAAATTCTGCATGGTGATGGAGATAGGAGATTTTCAATGTTGTAGTTAATTTGAATATCTCTAATACCCTCATATTTGTAAATTTGCTTGCAGCAGGAAATACTTTATGTGAGAAAAGGGAGACAACTCTCGGTTTTAAACAAAAAAAAAAAGGTAATTTATTAAAAAGGGGATTAACTGGGGAAAATAAAAAAATCAAGTAAATAACAAAAGCCAGGTCCACAGAGATCGGAGACGCTTGCAGCCTGTCCGGCTATTTGCCTAAGGCAGAGCTCTACAGCGCTGTGCTTTGCTTCAGCTATCCCGAAGCAAAAAGGTTTTACAGGGTCTCTAAACAGAGAGCAGGCCTAAGGGTCACAGCACCGGACTTCAGCACCGGACTTCAATACCGGCTAGTCCGAAGTGAAGAAGCAGGTTCTTCCGGCTGCGCACAAGGTTTTATACTCTTTTTGTTCCCCCCATCACCGCCCCCGATCCGCCCTCAGTCCACCCCTAAAGTGGAGGGTGATTGGCAAAAGTCCATGATTGATGTACAGCTCTCTGTCCAATGGCTCGTCGTCACTAGGGTGCAGTCTTTTGTGTGATGTCATCAGGGTTTTTCGGCGGGGAGCTGCCTCATTAAAATTCATGGTTGCCATGGAGCTAAGTGACAGGCCAACGGCTGGTGGCTAAAAGTAGTCCTTTTAGCCAGGGGTGAGGGGTTTTTCTCCTTAGAAAGCAGCTAAGCCTGGAGGATTCCTTTAACTTTTAACAGGAGTTTTCTAATAAAGATAAACCTCAAAACTTTGCTCAACTCTCAAAAACAACACACAACACTTGGAACACAACTGCAAACTCTTATCAACTTTAACAAACTAATTAATAACTTCATTAATTATGATTTTAACTTTAATCAATTAAGATTTCCTGAATGCGAAAGCCAACTCCTAATTTCATGTTTGACACTTTACTTCAAGTTAGCGGACCCACTTCACACCTCACATCTCAGTTTTTATTCATTCCTTCTCACAATCATTGATTTTCTTCAGTATTCTCAATGCATTTAGATGTAAGTGAGTAGTATTCTTTGCTTGCAAGGGCGCTGTTATAGTGAATAATGAGATAAAATGCTAAATAATATTTCTACATTATTTAAGTGTTACAGCAGGGAAATTCATCAGGAAGATGTCACATTTCTGTTATTTAAGATTATCTTTTCTAAGAGTCTTAACAATTTGAAATCAGTACTCCCCCAAGAAAGATACACAGAAGCAGCTGAAATCTCTTCTTTAGTAGGTATTTGTCTATTTCTTTTGGTTTTGGGAAATAATTGGTGAACTCCCATAGAAGCGAATCTTGTGGGCATGGGTGACCTATTCTTGCATAGCTTTGGAAATGAAGGTCATTGTTTCATCTTTAAGACCACCTGAAAGTCTAATTTTTCTAAATTAATATTCTTTCTATTAACAGCTTTAAGATTTTTTTATTATAATTTAGCACTGAGAAGCATATCATACCACAAACATTCTTGTTAAGGAGTAAAAAATAAATCAGAGAATCTGTAATGAAACATCAAAGTAACCACAATATCAGACAAGGGATGTTCTGCAAAACCTTTTTGCTGAAGAAGAAGAAAGTATACCTTTAACTGGATATCTTGATTGTAATTTTACTCAGCTGCTTTCTTTCTAGATGGAATATGTTTCTGATATTTCAAAGTGTCTGCAAAAAGTCTTGAAAAAATTATGAGTCTTGTTACTCAATATAGGATAATGAATATTGTGTCTCATAAAATCATGGGGAATGCATCTAAAAGATTGGAAAAGTTGTGCAATTATGCGGATTTCTGCAGCAAAGAGCAAGTCATGTTGTGGTTCTGCTGTGCATGTATTTTGCTATGAAGATGATTTTTATAATGCAAATACTGACCTTTTTGGTTTTCTGGTCTAATTGAACAGTCTGAAATATAGTTGTCCTAGGTCCACAAAAATATAATGACTTTAGCTCTTTTCTTCCCCCATTTTCTTAATATCATGGGCTTTGGGGTCAAAATCAAATTTACACCTTTTTAAAATTTCACATACTGGGCATTATTTCAAGATACACCAACAGTTTTAGAATGCAAAAGAAAATGTTTTTATTTTAAAAAGGAGTTTTGAACATATCAACTTACAGTTAAAAAGGATGAATGAATTTTTATACCTGATTCAGATATCAGACTTTTTTTGCCAATCGTACTGACTGTAAATACCTATCTGTATATCAGTAAAAGTAATGAAAGATTATTAATTCTTTGATGCTCACTAATATATGTTAATCAGCTGTTGCAAATGAGACTAATATTTGAACCAGGACTATGCTGATTAATATAAAAAGTAGAAAAAAAATTGATACTAAGAGAATATGACTTGTGTTTATTAGGATGAGCAAAACAGTACTTTGATTTGTTCTCATATGCACTATCATGAGTCAGATTCCTTTAACACTGACAAAACTGTTACAACAAGCAAGACATAAAGTATTAAGCTAATTGACAATTATCTGCTTTCTTTGTAGTGGACCCCCCGTGAATGCAAAGGTGTCAGGTCTGGCTTCTGAAAATCTGGAAGGTTTATAGAGATAAAAACAAAAATTAAATTGACATATGGAACCAGTGGGAGAGTAGTTAAAATAGAAATTGGTATTTGGTTTTAATAAATAAATAGTTAAATATGGTGTGGGTCTGAAGTTTCAGGGGCAGGAGGATCACAGCTTATGACAGTCATTGTTCAAGACTATAATAGAAATCTAATCTGCCAGAAATAAATGTGACATACTTCATGCCTGCACTTTAACCATGTCTGATATAATAGAGAAATTAATTTCTTACAATTCAGCAATAAAATTGGAAAGATTTTATTGCAGTAATTTAAGAAGTAGCTCAGTTCTCTCAGCCAAAATGTATGATACATTGGCTACACATAAGCTTTCAATACAGACCCTACAGGACTGAAAGACACACAACTTGTAGGAGAGCCTTTACTTTTTCAGTCACCTGCTTGAGGCCAGACATCTCTGTAAGACGTCTCTGTAAGACATGTCAGTGTCTGTAAGACATGCAGTTCAGGTACTGTTTCAGACTGGGTAACTAAGATGCCTCCAAGAGTATCTTCTATACTTTTTCTAATATACTGACATTATTTTTGATTTTGTGGAATTTTTAGTCTTAGTTGATTCATACAAAGTGTAACTGCCAGAATGTAAAACGAGCATCATCTAGCTTTACAATTTAAATTGTCAAAGCAGTGCATGGGGACTTACACTCACCAATGCTGCTAACAATAATGCTGTCAGCAGGAAACCTCTTGTTTACTGCTTTGAAGTTAGTATTTTTCCTCGTTGTTCACAAAGTTAAGGAGTCTTTACAAACTAAACGACATTTAAAAATTATGCATAAATTCTTACATGAACAGGAAAGCATGTTAGATGCTTAATTTAAATTAGGATTAATATTTTTTTTAAACCAAGTCAAACTATAATAATAAGTTAATAAGGGGAAGGACATTTTATCCTTGGAAGTGTTAGTAATGGTATTTCCTTTTATTAACCTAGTTATGAGAGTCAGTGAATAATTTATGTCATGAGTGACCTATGCAGGTCAAATCCCTTGCTGAAATAAGGGCCAACTGTTGTAGACATTTTGCAGGGTTGTCTTTTGTCAGGTTTGTGTATCATCCAGCATGACAGTCCTCTGGGCACCTGCTCCACTCTTAATTATCCTCACGGTGAAAATTTGTTTTCTAACATCTGATGAGAATTTCTTCCCCTGTAACTGGTGTCTGTTGTCTCTTCCCGTTTTACGGTACACTTCAGAACTGTTTGCATCTGCTTCCTGTCCACCTTTCCATTTAGAATATGGATACAGCCCTAAGATCCTTCTTAAACCTTCTCTTCTTAAGGCTGAATAAACCAATTTTTCTCAGGCTCTACTCACACACCCTGTGTTTTAGCCCTGTAATTTTGTGGACTTCTCACTGTATGTCAGTTTGCTTCTGTACTGGGTGCTAAGTCACAGTCCACAATGAGTAAAAAAGTTACATATTTAAGGCCTGAGATTTCCCTCTGTTATTAGAAATGGGATTGAAGCGGACAGAGAAGAAATGTCTAATGAAATTGTTAAGCCATTCCCACTACATGCAAGAAAATGTCTGTGTGTGTATGTATTCATGCATGATTATGATTAAATGCATATATATGATAGAGGATTTGGCTCTGCATTGCTTTTCATATATTTTATTTAAAATATTTATTTTCAAAAGATAGAATAATTTTAATCAATGAAATTGAAATATTTTCTCAAAATCCACGGGGAGATTGAATTACAAATGTAAAACATAATATTCTGAAGAAAGAAATAGACCATATTTAATGAATCCCATTTCATCCAAAGCTTTTAACAAATTAGCCATTTGGAGCAGAAGACAGCATTTCTTAATCTTGCATTATTATGCACAAGGATTGCACAGTGATTACTTTATGATTGAAGACAATAAAAGACTTAATTTTGTACATGACTCTACTCATTTCAATGCAGTGACTCATTTTCCTCGTGGTTGTGGAAAGAGGAGAAAAAGTAAAGATGGTATGTTTTTCAGAGGTAGACAAATAAGTAGTTCATCCAATTTGACAAAATTAAAATATACACAGGATATTACTTCAAATCTGGTTATTTTTTGGAAGAAAGCAAAGAAGAGCAGAGTGAATTATTCTATTTACTTTTTAAGCTTATATGTTTACAGGGGGAAAATATTGTTGTTGAAACATTAAAAGTTTGAAATCAGTTTTTGCAATGTATTTAATATTTTCTGGTGTTCTGGTGTTTCACAGGAATTGTTCCTGTGTTCTCACTGAGTTGTCATGAATTTAAATCTAAGTTTCTTCATATGGTATTAGAAAACTCTACAGTAACAACGATAACCTCTACCAACCTCTATCAATCCAGTGAGTACTTTTATGAAATAGGAAAATTTTGTAATGACCATAGCACTTGAATATTTTTCTGTCAGTTGCAATTTCTATGTTAATTTAAAGAAGTATCCTCCAGCATAATACCACAAAGATTGGCCAAATTCAGATTTCTATTCAGAAGGATCTTATTTTGTGTTTAAAAAATTCATCAAAAGTAATTTATCTCCTTTTAACAAGGTGTTGGGTTTTTTTTTTTCCTATGTGAAAATATAATATCCAATTCATCTCCTTCTTCAGATCACTTGACTTTTGCACGTGCTTTCCTCAGACCCTTTGTAATGAACATTTCCAGAAAGTAAGTATCCTGGGTATTCAGTAGAAGTTTGAGTCTGCTCTTACAGGGAAATGGAAAATTGTTTGATACAATAAACCTTGAAAAAGCTGTTTCCTACAGTTCTTCAAACCTTCTGATTGGGTCCGTGAGAGGAACTAAAGAACGACTTTGGAAAAGAAGTAATTTGATGTACGGAAATTTGTGACTGACTGAGAACTTGGGTTTTCTGAAAACCACCACGATCAAGTCAACGCAAGGAACTAACACCTATTATTTACCTAGCATCATCAGGGAATGAAGTGGGACTTAGATGGTATTTTTACAGATCACATGAAATAAATTTGCTCTCTAGTCCTCAAGAAGCTGAGAACAATCTGTCGCTCACAAAGACCTAATTAATCAGTGATACCGAGAGAGCAATTTCCCTCAAAGATGTTTTTGATTGACATAAGATTATTCTGGCACAAATGAATTGGAACACTACACCTCCACAATTAAGTAAGATACAGAACCAGGCCTTTTGAAATGGCATTACAAGACCAGTCAGTTTTGTCATGAAACTGGAAATTACTTTTTATTTGCTTTACTTTAATAGGTTTTGCATTTTTAATTGGGTGGTGGTGGTACATGTGTTTTCCTGCTGTATTTACAGGGAAAGCTATACGAGAGAGGAGAGAAAACAGAACCAGTGTTTATACCGAAAAAAAAAAAGAAAAAGAGTCTTTTTATGTGTGATATATTAATTTCATGTCAAAGATTGTTGTTAATTTGCCCAGAGTCTGAAAAGTATATTTTGAATTAAACACCATGTGTTTTATTCTCGTCATAGCCCTTCTATGTGTTGTTCATGTCTGAGACAAAAATGTATATGAGAGTTTCTACAGAGTAACTGTCATTTTCCATTTCTAACCAAACAATTGTTAATGAGTCTAAGCAGCTTGGTCAGTTTTCTCTGTGATAGAAAAATATCCTTAGCCTCCAGGTGAAACATATTTTTGTTAACCAGAATAGATTTTATCAGAGAAAAGAAAAAAGTGGAGCTTATCTGGGAACCCAAATATCTCGTCTGAGATTATGAGTATTGCGGTTTGCATGTCTGTTTTTTAAACTGCACATGAACCTGTTATTATTTAACCTGTCATAATACAGGTTAATGCTTCCTTTTACTTAATACATGGTATTTCCCTTTTCACATTCTGGTGGTTGTGGGCGTCTTTTGATGTTTAAATTCAGACACTTTCAGAATAAATCAGGTGTGAATTATTCTGTAAAGAACAAGTAGTATTTTCCCTTGTTCCCTCATCCTCCAAGGTTCCATGATGAGGAATGATGATTTCTTTGTGATTGTTACTGGTAAACTTGATTATATGTTTTCCCACTTCAAATCCTGCGTAACAGTAGCTGCTTAGTGCTTATAGTTTGTCCACCTTATGGAACTACCTAGTCAGATCTGAACAAATCATGAGCTGAATATTTGGAGTCCACATTTTTAGCCTAACAGGTGTTTCATATATAGCAAAACTCCTACAAATATTTTAAAGATAAATCCATACCTCAAAATCAAATAATAATTAAAACTCTAAAATATATCTGTGCTGAAATCAGAGAAATTAAGTTATATATAAACTAACTAGAAACTACCTCACTCATTTACTAGAAACTGTTGAAATTATAAACACAGACAACAGCAAGATCTCCTGTCCTTTTCCAGGAGACATTTATTTCTGATTTCAAATACTATATTAATCTTAATTCCAAGAAAGTTGATGAGAGAAGAACTAATTTCCTTAGCAGAGTTGTACTTGAATAACATGTTGTAAATACACCATGGAGTCATTCACTGAATGTTATGAAGGAAAAGATTCTGAATAGCTGGTCATTAAGTAAGCATCATCATTCTGCACACAGTGAGACAGTAATTCTCTGGAAAAAGTAGTGCATGGTCATGTAATTAAAACCTAGCTTATGGTGCACACATGAGGTGGGCAATCAAAGGTTGTTTCAACCCCTAGTTCTACCATTCTTAATTCTCAGCATTTCAGGATGAATTCCTAATAATAATTTTATAGCATGGTTTGTTAATCTTTGTGGAATAATCTTATTACAACCTTATCAAAAAATTTGCTTTTTAATTTGAAACTTTCCAATATATCTTTTAATTAATGCAATTTTTCTAATTAATGTAATGCATATTTTGCCCAGCTGTTGCAACAATGGCCTCTAAAGGAAAAAGTCCCAACTGAAACAGACAAACAAAAAAAGTTCTATTAAATACCTTACCTTGATTGTCTTTTGATTTTAGGGAACACAGAACACAATGCTATTGATTTTGAAAACAAAGCAAATTGGTTTCCTGATTACTAATACAACATAAAGAAATTAGCCAACTATTCAGCTTGATAATCTATTTCCTTTACTTGGCAGCCAGGATTGCTGCCTGCTTTTCACATTACACAAATGCCTTAAAGTTATTTTGTACCAAATACTTCTTTTTATGCAAATGGTATGATGAAGCTTCCATCTCTACAAGAGTATGTAACTTAAAAAATATGGAGCTATATGCTATTATTCTGTTATGTATAAGGTACTGGATATCTAACCATCATCAGAGAGTTGTTGTAGACTCCAAATAATCCCTTTCATCTTTGGTTTGGACACAGGTTATCCAAAAGCAAACACAGGCAAGGACTTAAACAACAGGCTGTGACTTTACTAGCTTAATGTATATAACAATTTCAGTAGGCCTAGTGTTGAGAGACTAAGATTTCTCTCTCTCTGACAGAGACTGAAACAGTGATTACAGGTGGATGTGCAGGTTCATTTTCTTTTTTGGACTCAGGTCTCAGATTTTAGCCACAAACCAAAATGAACTAATATGCAACAAAACCACTAGAATTTACACTTCTGTTCTTTAACAACACTCAACAACTGGGATTCGTGAAGGTGGGACAATAGTCACTAGTCTCTTATAGTTGGTGTTATGGGGAGGTGTCTTGGGGTGACTTTATAATGTGTATCCCCTATTGCCTGCTCTATGCCCAGACATTAATCCTGTGCCTTTCTGTGCCTTTAAAACTGGGTCCGAGAGAAAGAAAAACACGGGCGAACTTTTCAAAGTGGTTTTGTGTTCAAGGACACAGAGGTAGCTTCTGCTGCTGCAGAGCAGAGGTGAGGACCCTCCTGCTTTTCCCTGCTCTCGGCTCCTTTTCTCGTAAGAGAGAGATAGAGAGTGAAACTCCTTTGCTGCCCTGGGACTTCAGTTTCTTCTTCTTCTCTTCTGGGCTGTTCAGAACACCATAACATCAGAACCTCACTGGGCGACCTCACACCTCAGCCCGGAGGCACCCAGCTCTGGGGAGGAGAAAGCCACACCCATGAAGGACCCTGAAACGCACCCAGGTTTTCTCTGCAGGGAGAGGTTTTATTATTTAGCATTATTTTTTTTCCCATGCTTGTGTCCACTTTACTTGTTAAATAAATAGGGTTTTTTCCCTTTCACTTTCCTCTGAGGAATATTTCTTTCCCAAACCTGGTGGGGGAGCTGTGGCTGTAACCTGCCCTCTATCAGAGGACGTTCATTTCAGAGTCGCTCCGAATTTGTCTCAAACTAGGACAGAAGATTTCCTTCTTTAATCCACAAAAGGCAGCAATCAAGGAGATCTATGCCTTTGTGAACATCCTCCAAAACTTCATTTCCTTGCAAAAGATGAACTTGGCAGCTAGAGCAAGACAATCCAAAAACCTGATAAAAGGGAACAAGGAAAATTAGTGGTCATTTAATGCTGGTTTCCTTTTACATGTTTTTTTGGGGAAGAAAACTTTTTGTTAAACTGGAATTTTGCAGGTATGTCCAGGTCCATAGACCTTTTTCCTCACATAATACTGGTGATCCACAATGTGGTCAACTATTCCTAGACTTTGGTCAGGTGTATATTTTCTGAGAAGGATGAGGAGTTTGTAGAACCCTATTTAAGCATGGCCTGTATAGGATATGCACCTCAGTATTGAGTGAGAATATTAGGTCTACCTATGAAGTGATCCTAGTCTATTCTTTCTTCCTCATCTGACTGGTCCGAAACTTATTTTCTTATTTTCAAATGCAAACTAAAAGACATTTGGTCACATCACAAAAGATAAGTAATTTTTTTTCCTTTTTTTTTGCTACAGAAAAATTTCTATGAGGTAGATGTCCTAAAACTCAGATGTTTTTGTGCATTGAATGTCATGTGCATTGATATCCAGTAGTCGTGGTTGAAACAAAAAGGAAATCTACCTGTATAGAACTAAAAAGGGAAAATCATCTGGCACATTTTTTTCATAACATTTACTACCCTAACTAATGAAAATACTCCAAAAAAAAAAATTTAAAAAATAATATAATCACAGTTTAAAGTTTCTTTTCTTTTTAAGATATTGTGATATTTTGTGATAATATGACACTTTTATATAATTTTGATGGGTGTTGTTTATATCGAAAAGACTTTAAAAGTTTGTACTTCCATGAGTGACAGTATGCCCCAAATATCTCTGTTCTCTTATAATTTGAAAGAAGTGCAGAGTAGTACAGAACTTCTATTTTGAACAGTTTGTAATCAATAATCCACAATTGAATATCTAGAAAATTTTACCAGCTTCTATTTCAATTCAGAATGCTGTTTGTTACAGAGTGTGATTGGGGGTGGGGAGGGGGTGGGGAAGACAGATAGAAATAGATGGTTTTGAGCATCTTCAGATGCTTTTCTTTAAAGTGTGTATTTTACCCCTGACCACAATTTTAAAGTGTCATGTATGAGTTGGTAAAGTATGTAGAAAGCCTTAAAAAATCTGGAAATGTTGGATTTAGTACATGACTGTGATTTTATCAATATCACAGCTATTTTCTTAAAAAATTAAAAGTTAAAAATAAACAAACAAACAAAAAATAAACAAAATCAAACCAAACCAAACACAAACCAAACCAAACCAAAACCAAAAAATCCCCAAGACAAAACAAAACAAAAAAACCCAACAGCAACAAAAAAACCCACAGAAAAACGCAACAAAACAAAAAAACCCCAAACCAACCAAAAAAAACCCCAACCAACCAAAAAAAAAAAAACAAAACAAAAACCTAAACCAAGAAAACCCCCCAAAACAACCCCAAACCTCCCAAAACCCACCAGTGTTAAATCCAGCGTGAAATATGCCCATTTATAGTGACTGCATCTTGGCAGGAAGATACAAGCAGATAGAACAATTAACTGTGACTGAGGATTTGCCAAAGACTTGTCTTGAAAGTATTCATAGGGTTTCTAAAATAAAGTAGAACTATTTGAGTAAGAGTGAAAAATGGGCTAATTAAATTATTAAATTTATTTCTAGTCTTTGGTTATTCAAAAGTGCTTACTCAATGATTCATTTAATATTTGAGTAGAAATTGGAAACCACTGTACCTTTGTACATGTGTCCTTTGTTTCTTTTCGAAGTACGATGCTATCAAATCTTTCTCCAGTTAGGAAATATTTGGCTTTTACTTAATGACATTAAATGGAAATTTTCCAAAGCTGCAAGGCACTTAAACACTTAATTCCCTCAGTATCCTGATTTCATTTCAGAACAGAAATGCCAAATGCTAGCCTTTATTTTGTGTTGTAAATTCTTTCATATTTGAAGGATTCGTCTCAGGACCACTTAAATCATTATTGTAATGTATTTTCTGAATGCTTATGAGTGAGGGAATTACTTTACCATGTGCATTAGCATTGTATTTTGATATATTTAGGTCAGGTTGGTGCCTTGGGTTTTCACTTTTATATTTTTCAAATCCTGGACGGCCTAGTGTGTAACTCTGAAGTTTCCTGCAGCCTGCTTGCTGCTGTTCTCTCAGGCCAGGTAGTCATAACAAAGCCTCTCCAAGCCTGCTCTCCAAGGACACCCAGACTGTCCTAGGCCCAAAATGTGTAAACCAACGTTTTGAGAAGGGGGTGTAAGCTGGGGGAAATTAAATCATTTAGCTAAAGTTTTACTTGGTGAATTTATGCTGATTTGCAAATGAACCAAAACTTATAAAAGTGTGAAGAACTCGTGACTTGTCGTCCATCTTGGGGTCCATCTTGGCGTTTGCCTCCCCAGGGGGTACCTTTGAAGGCCTTTCAAATAAATATCTACCTTTATTCCCTTACTCCTGTCTAGTCTCTGTTTCTAGGTAGTCTCTCAAGGCATAAAGTTTAGTTCTAAGTTACGGTTTCGTTCTTTGATTTCCCATATGCCTACTAGTTGGCTTAAACAGCAGAACCCATTTGGTTAACCTGTATTAACCTTAGAGTTCAGGACTGGCACAAAAAGAGCCGGTAATCCACAGTTACTAAGAGTCCAATTCAGGTAAACAGGAGCTGTCAATATTATTGACTATAAGTCTTTTGCCAAACTACAGCATACTCAGCATATTTTAGGTGAAAAGGACAGCTCATCAATTGCAATTAAAAAAATTTAAATCAGTTAAAAACTACAGGGGAAATATAGATCAAAAAGAAAAGTTCTCATTTTTAGGTATGTAGAACTTGCTTGTGATACTTAATTCTTTTTGTTTTACATTGTATTTCTTCAAAGAGACATTATGTTCATAGTCCATTCAAATGGAAAGACTAATCAAAGGCAATGTTAAAAAAAGTCACTCCTTCAGACCCCTCAACATCGTGAACTCATTTCAGGTTCAGTCCTCTGAGAGATTATCGAGCCTTTCCTGAGCTGTGGAGAGACACTGTCACCTTTGGGAGATTATCTGTAATGGATGCTCAAAGAGCAGTCTGTGATTTCTGCATTGTTTTTCCTAAAAAAAAAAAAAATTATTTTGTTAAAGTTTGATTTTCCATATAATATAAAGGTAAAAAGAAAGGACTGAGGGCTGTGATATTTTTTGCAGCTACAGTAAGATGTTTATTTCCCTCACTTACCCATTTGTAGAAATGGCAATATCTATCATTTGTGTCAATAACCTGCAATCCTTATTGATCTTAATTATAATATGTAAAAAACCAAACAAATAAGCGTACAGTCTTAAATCCTTCTCCGAAACGGAAAGATTTATTGATTTTCTTGGCATTTCTGTTATTCTTTGGGACTTCTATTATTCTTCCTAGAAAAAAATATTCTGTCATTCAATTTTTGTCTTAATTATTGAAAGAACACAGGGATGTAAATAGAGCACATAAAAGCTTGCTTCAACCTCCCAATTAACGTTTAAGAAAACAAAAATATTTGTGAGAGTGTGTTTTGTATCTTTATGTTTAATTCTTAGTTTGTGTCTCTTGCCATGATTTCTCTCCATTGCAGTGTTTCTTATTTTACAATTTTTGATCTGTTCTGACCTGCATATTAAAAGGAAAATCCTCTCAATAACCTTGTTAAAATTATTCTAACCTCTTCTGTCTATAAGACATTTTCAAAGTAAATTGTTCAGTGACTTAACAGCCCTAATTGTATTTTCTCTTCAGACAGAGAAAAGGAAGGAAGCAAAAATGTTAATGCAGTGGTCAGTACTTCTGAGCTGCTTTCTCCTGTATATTTTTGATGCAAATTGGTTGCTGTGATATGCAAATGCCTATTTGTTTTTCTTCTGGTTTTGGCTTAGAAGAAAAACTGGAGAAGCTGTTTTTTGGTGCTAAGTAGAGTATATTATCCAAACCTGCTTTCCAGAAGGCATTAGTGTACCTGTCAAATACATATTTTTCTAAAACTATTGAGAATAATGAGGTAGGATTATTACTCATACTATGTAAGCCTGCACTGAAGGCACTTTATTAACTACAAACATGGATAACATTATGAGTTCATCAGTTTTCAGACAAAGGGTTGCAAAATTATCCGCTTAATTTCAGATGAAAGGACATCATTCTGTATTGAATTAGTCTGGGTCAATAGAAGGTGGATTCTGTTGTCAGGACAAAAGTAGGTTTTAACATTATTTAAATAAAAACTTTCTAGTGTATAAAACCAAAATTGCTGTCTTAAAATGCTGTAAGACAACAGTGGTTGAACTTTTGTTTTCCTTGATAATATCATAAGACTGTCTCTGTAGAGAAGTTGTGAGAGAAGACAGTTTTCACACCAGTTAAAATGCATTAAATTATTGTGGTGAGGCAGTTCCAAGCTCAACACACGTTATGATCCAGTACCATTGTCGATCTCATTTCACAGAAAAAATCTGAAATTAAAATGCATGTTATAAACAACGAGGGAAGCTGAAGTAATCTGTTTCAGTCCATTACTTGACGGGATGGGTCACTTCACAGATAGGGAGTTAGAAAGATATTCAGTTCCTTATTTACCCCTGTTTTTAACACTGGTGATGGACCCTTGGACCACTGCAGTCTTGAGCTGGAAGGCCATGACTGAGGGTTGATAAACTCTCAGATGATTCTGAACTTGTTCAAGACTTCCTGCTCCAGCTGGGGGCATATAAATCTATGGACTCCAGAGGAACTCAACTCAAAGTACTAAAAGTGCCAGCTGATGTTACTGTGGGACATTTCTCCATTATTTTTCAATGGTATTAGGTGTCTGGAATGGTCCCAGTTAACTGGCAGCTGGCAAAAGTTGTTCCAGTGTTATGATCTGATTATTAAAATTGTTGGAGAGATGTCCCTGTATGGGTTTTATTTAACAGTAAATGTGACAGAGACGGAGAAAGAAATAGAAAAAGTAGTGGTGGTGAGAAGAAAGAGGGACAAATCCCATTGATCCTCTTCTGGTCTTCTTGGTGGTGAGGGCCCACAAAACAGAGTGTCCAGTGGATTAATATACATTTGGGCCAGGTGGGGAAAACTGCCCTCTCCCTGGTGGGGAGGAGGGGGCAAATTTTACACTCTTGCAACAGACCCTGAATTTATTGCATCACTTTGCATCACATGCTATTGTCTGGTGCAAGGCCTCAGGAATCAGTCTGGGGGTGCTTTTGGGGTCTTTGGTGGTTTATCAACCTCTTCAGCTGCCCCTCACATGAATGTCCCATCAATGTCCCATGTGCATGTGACCTTCGCAGGGTGGGAGGTTTTACAGCTGAGCCAGTTTGTGTAAGGAAGTGAATCAAGGGAGTTAAGAGTTAAAAGGACCAGCTGCTTGCTTAACATTATGTATAGCTTACCTAATCCTTATCACACTTGCCAAGCAGAAAAGGGAAGGTGCAAGACCATTGATAAGGGGAAGCAGCTGTGACCAGAGATTCTGTCTCGGACCCCGAAACCAGCTCGAACCAGAGGTTTGGACTTGGACCAGGGACTCAGAGAGTATGCGCAAGGAGGCGAGGTGAAAAGTTCGTCCTGAGGAAGACTTCTTACTTCATCCTGAGGAAGGCTCTTACTTCATCCAAGGGACACTGGCCCAAGACCACAAGGTGGCACTGCGCAGGTGCAAGCATATGGAAATGACTTTTGAGCTTATTATAATACAAATTGAGTAATTTCATGAATATGTAATTTGTAACCCAATATAAACCAAGTGTCGCATACAGTGTGCATGTTTTCAGAGGAGCGATCCCCCATGTGTCCAGTGCTGAATGAAATTCATACCTACTTCACAACTTACGAGCTGTGAAGTAATCCTATTCAGAAGGATGGGTGTTCACCCCCTCTGACCAGAGGTTATGCCACACACGAAACTCTCCTGCTCCCCTTTTGGCTGGGGGGAAGTCTGCAAACCTGGCCTCGACAGATGGGTCTGTGGGCTATGGCCTCCCCCACCCCAAACACAGCCAGGGATGGTTTTCAGGACAGCTGCTGGGTTTGGCTTTCTTGTGGATGGTTTCGCCTTGTTTACTTCTCCCTAGACTTGAGATAATTGGACAATAGTGTCACCTTTATCTCATCTCAAGTTCCCTTCAGTGGCTTAACTCACAGTCCAAAGTTCCAGTCAGGAGGCATCTTCAGGGAGGGTAGAACTTTTTTGGTTTTGACTTCTTTACAAAGTTTTGCCATAATGGGAAGAAAGTCCTTCATAACAATATTCAAGCCACCAACAATAACATTTTAGTCTCACACAAACCAGTTTTCAGAAGGTTAAAAAGGAGGACTCTGGTAATTATAGGCCTGTCAGTCTCACTTCACTGCCAAAAATGTGTAGGCTGTTGTATTCTGGGAGTTATTGACAAAGACTTAAAGAGACGATGCAGCCACTGATTGTCACAGCCAGCTTGAGTTCACAACGATAAAGTCTTGCTTACCTAACTTAATTTCCCTATGACAAGGACACCTGTCTGGGTGACCAAGGGAAGCCAGTACATGTGGTGACTTGGGATTTTAGCAAAACTTCTGATACCATCTCTCGCAGTATCCTTCTGGATAAAATGTTCAACCTGTAACATGATGGGTGAATTAGCAGATCGGTCTGGTCCAAAGAGTTGCAGTGACGGGCGTTACGACAAGATGTCGGCCAAGTCACCAATGGGGTTCCCCAGAGCCCAATTTTAGAGCCAGTGCTCCTGAAAGCTTTTGTAAATGATCTCAGCACAGGAATCAGATATGCTTTAAAATAAGTTAAACAATGATATTAAATGAGGAGGAGCTGTGGATTCCCTTGAGGGTAGGGAAAACTTACAGAGAAATTTGGATATAGTAGAAAGGTGAATAGTCACTGGTTGTATGCAATTTAGAAGAACAAGTGACAGATTCACCACATAGAATGGGATGATTCTGCTTCTAAATACAGATTGGGGGATAAGAGACTTGAGAGAGATACGCAGAAAGAGATCTGGGGGCTTAAATGGACAACAAGTTGAATATTAATCACCAGTGCATCCTTGAAGCCAAAAGGGCCAACCCTGTACTGGAGTGCATCAGGCACAGCACTGCCAGCTGGGCAAGGGAGAGGATTGTCCTGTTCTGCTCTGCACTGGAGTGGCCCCACTACATGTACTGTGAGCAGTTGTCAGTGTCCCACCACAAGAAGGTCATCAAAATATTAGAGCGTGTTCAGAGAGGGGTGATCAAGATGGTCTAAGGGCAAGACCCGTGAGAGAGGCTGAGATCACTTCATTCATTCAGTTTGAAGAAGAAAAGACTCAGGAGTCTTTCATGTCATGTCATGACAGCCTTCAACAAACTCAAGGGGTGAAGCGGAGAGGGACGTTCTGATCTTCTCTGGTGACCAGTGATAGGATGCGAAGAAATAAAATGAAGCTGCATCAGGGGAAACTCAGGCTGGACCTTAAGAAAATGTTCTTCAGTAAGACGCTGTAGTAGGCTCCGCAGGTATGTGGTCATGCTACCAAGCCTGTCAGAAGAAAATGGATGATGCTCTTCATCATACAGTTTAGTTTCGGTAGTTCTGTGACGAACCTAAAGCCGAATCCTTGTGGGTCCCTTCCGGCTAGAGATATTCTATTATTTTGTGATTCTATGACTTTTCACAATATGATCAAAAAATCTTATTTTTTATAAGACTTTTACAAGAAAGCTATAGAACTATTGATATGAATTCCTTGACAACTTTATCTAATTATACTGTACAAAGTAATTCTAAACTATATAAAAATACAATACAATAAAATATTGCTCTAATTATTGGTCTAATTTCATATCTGAACGTGTACTGCTCTTTCACAGACTAAATAACCTAATTGATAGCAGTTATTAACCAATGGTCTTCTCTGTTTTTCTTTTAGTTATTTGATGTAGGCCTTAAGAGACATAAGATTAGGCTGGTAGGATGAATACTGCTGTACGAGTTACTTTCTGCTAAATTTTAAAAATTTTTTACATGTATCAATTTACTCAGCTGTTTATAGAATAGATACTGTACAGAAACAGTACAATCTCTTTCTTCAGTAAGCAGCGCATTTTCTAGGCAGGCAAGTAAAGAACAAGTTCTGTCTTTCTTCTGACTGCAAATCTGAGACTTAAATTAACAGGCACCTAGCATAAAAAGCGAATGGGGATTTGGCAACAGATTTTCTGGGCAGGAATGAGGGTTTCAGTTTCTGATTTGCCCTTAATATGTCTAAGAGCAACGCACTTGTAATCTCACTGTTGAAGATTCCTCCACAGAAGTATTCAGAAATACAATCTTGCTTGTTATTCTAGAATGTCTTCTACAATTTATTTTTTCAAATTATGCATATTTAGAGAAATAAAAATGGCATGTAAGATCTGAGAGAAGTGTTCACTTAGTGACAGGTACTGTACTTACACTAATTTGTGATTTGTTAGTGAGATAAAATATTGGAAATACGAACACTGAATGGTGTATTTGATGTTCACTGAAAGAAAAATATCCATTCCTCGTGGTGGAAGAAGTCAAACACTTGCACTTCTAAACCCAGATTATAATATATTCAATTTATGTTGAATAAGTTTTTCTGTCTCAATAAAAGAAAGTCCAGTGTTCAAGGCTGTACACTGGCAGTGTTTTCAGCCTGATGGCTTTCATGTGCACCTAAAGGTTAAACTCACATTTCTTCTTTACAACACTTTAAAGTGCTTAGCTTGAGGGAGTTATTATGGAAAACAGAATATCTGTTCTTTTTGTATTTTGTTCACCCTTCAGTACTGTCACCATGTTGTAATTACAGTGAACAAATAACTGAAATTTTGCTTTGTGCTTCACCACTCAAGGCTTCTGTCTAACGCATGTTTTCATCAGTGGGTAACCGTGTGACATCAGCAAACATGTGCATGGCCCTACTAGCATTAACATGGTTTACAAGAAAATACTTAACACTTTGAGACTTAAACCAGATGGACACGTGCTTAAATGTCCATCAAACAAAATTATTTTCTTAAACTCTTAACTGAGCACAATGGGTGGTATTCTTTTTATTGCAATTCATGAACCATATTTTTAAAAGCAAAAAGCAATTTGCCAACCAGTTGGCAGTAGGAAAACTAATAGCAAGAAGCTGATTTCTACATGCTGTTCTAATAACAATTAGGAGACCACCAATATTTCTGAATAAAGAGAAAAATATGGTAAACAGTGAAATCTTCTAACCCAGTAGCGTAAATTAGAAATTGGTAAAAATTAAATCTGCTTAGACAAAGAACATTAAGAAGTATTGTGATATTGTGATGAGAAGAAAGTAATAATTAGAAGTGAATGATATAGGAACTCTCACTCTCGGAGGTTGCCTAGAGACCAAATTCTATTCATTTTTATGATGCAGAAAAAGCTAAATGTCGAAGTTGTGAAGCTAGCAGAAAAGCAATTATTCAGAACACAGGATATTTTACGAAAACAGCAAAGCTGACAGTGCTTGAAGAAAATAAAGAATTTTTTTGAAAGGTGTGCTGACATTAGTGTAGTTGCTGCCAATCTCATCAGTAATCTGCATATTCATGTGTGTTGCATCACTTAGTGAATTTCTTTGTTTAGCTGCTAGGAGCCTATCTTTCTTTAGGGATAAGTTGCATTTAAACATAGTATTTTTGGTAGGTTTCCTGTTTGCTTAGCCGGAAGATAAGCAGTGATTGGCTGCTCACTCACTCCATAAAACCAGTTGTGTGGAGAAGAGAATCCTAAAGGCAAAGGTAAGAAAAACCCATGTGTCAAGATAAAAACCGTTTAATAACTGAAGGAAAGAGACGAAAAAACAAGTAATACAAAGGCAATCACTCACCATCTCCCATGAACAGACTGAGGCTCAGTCTCCAAGCAATGACAACATAGTTGTTGTCCAGTTTTATTGATGAGCATGATGTTTTTCGGTACAGAATATCCCTTTAGTCAGGTGAGGTCAGCTGTCCCCTTTCTGTTCCCTCCAGGCTCTTGCTCCCTCTGAGCCTGCCTCTGGGTTGATAGCAGGGATGGGCTGAGTAAGAAACAGAGAAGGCCTCGCTGCTCTGTAGGCACTGCTGTGTTACACACTAGAGTGTCATCAACAGTTACAGAGATCTAAAACCATATGGGTGGCTGCTCCTCTGCCAGATCCAAACTTGTACATATTTGTGTCCAGAAAGAGAAAAAGACTCCAATTTTAGCAAATTATTTTTATGCTGAGGTCTCACTGAAGCGAATGAATGCTGTGCTGAGATTTTAGACAGAGAAGTAAGGACTGTCAACTGTATGGCATCCAGATGAAGAGCCCAAATCAGTACAGTTTTTATAAATTTGGCTCACAGTAAGAATGTAAACAGACTTACTCTAGTTTTCATAATAGTCATGCATAAAAAAACTTGTTTGCTACAGAAACATAGAAATTTGGTGGTGTTTCAGCTATCTTCTAGTAAACCAAACTTTCTTCAAGTTGTAACGCCCGGAGTAATGGGACTCTCAAACATTCTACGTTGCATGTCTCATCCTTGTGCTTATACCTCTGTTTTCTGATAAATAAAGCATTTATACACCTCTTTCAGCGTGCCAATCACAGCTAGTATGTCTTTAGAATGTCAGAAAAGGGAATGGGGAAGGGCTGTGTATGTGAAAGAAGAACGTGAAATGGAAATCCTTTCTTAAGAAATTTGGGAGTGATATTACTAACCCACCTTTTAAAAAAGTGTGCGTTTTCCACCACTGAAAAACTAGAAAACCATTTGCAAGGTTTTGTCACATAACTCTGGACATGCATCAAACAACTGTTAAGATCTGACACCTTTTAGGATTAGAAGATTGTCGTGGTTTGAGCTGGCTAAGTGCCAAGCCCCATGAAATCTGTTATTTTGCATAAGGGGAAATAAGGAATATTGAGGAAAACTAAAAATCTGCGAGGCAAAACAGGTTCAAACTTAAACAACTACTGTATAAAGAAAAAAAATTATTGCAAACAGAATTAGAGATAACAAGAAATAATAAGAAATTAAAGCAAAAACCACACTCCACTCTCTTCCAACACCCTCCTCCTTTTGCCAAACTTGCACAAAGGATGACACAACATGAGATTTTGGTCAGTATTGCAGTTCTTAAAAGCCTCTCTAATATTTGAAGAAAAAGAGTTTTTCTTCTGCTTAATGTGACTTCCAAACTGGCATTAGCAACAGACCTGCCTGGAAATCCGCTGCTGTGAAAAACACCTATCGCATGAAAATTCCAAAGTCTCTTTCACACTGCCATTCATGGGCCACACATGGGGTATCTCTTGTTTAAGGATAAACTATTCTAGCCTGAAAACAATGGCTCTCTTCTTCATAAAATCTGAAGAAAAGCCTCTTAGAGTCTCTCACAGATTCTAGGTGACCTAGCATGGCCACCTTTTCTTTTCCCACAGGCTGCACACAGAATTCTTATCACCCCATGTCTTTTTAAATGGATTAAAAAGAAAAAAACAGTTTGTGATACTACAGGTTTTACCACAGCCTGCAAAAGATATTTTTAAGCTGCGCGCCAAAAAAGTGGCGCCGCCCTCCTTCCTCCCATCGCCATCTTGAGCTCCGTCTCACATAACTTACTTTCTCTTTCTCTCTGACCTTGATGTCACCATGTTGCAAAGTTGCTTCTTCTCAGACTTTATGCTAGAGAAAAGCCTCTTTCTCTTCGTGCTGTGGACTGCATGGTGTCTTCTTCAGTCCAGTATAAAATGTGTTGGCTCCAAAGAGCTCTGCCTCCTCCCGCCGGGTCTGCGCGAGGCTGCGTGGAGGGGGAAGGGAAGCCCTCCAGTCTCCAGAAGCCGTGCTGGGTGGTTTTTGGTTGTACAGCAGTCCATGGTTGTTTCTCAGCTGCCCATGGCTCTGGGACGGTTTCTCCTGCAGCATCCTGGGGGCCCATGCCCAAGTACTGGGGAAGGGAGGCCCGGGCCTGCTCCAAGGGATAGAGCCCGCAGCCTATTTTCAGCCCCACTCCCCATGGGAGAGCGGGAACCAAAGGCACTTCCACAAGGCTTAAATATGCAAAATTTGCAAAAGCGCAATTGGCTCAAACTCAAGCCAATCAACTCAGCTCCAATCCACTACAAAGATCCACACAAAACAGCACATACTAAATAAGTATACACTTATCCATGTCTACATATATATACATACAGATACATACATAGAAATACACATATAAACGTACATAACGAAGAAAGCCTTTCCTCCAGAATGCATATGAGAAAATCAGTGGTTTTTTGTACTTTCTTGTTTACCTACCTGTAATTGACTCAGTAAGGCCGACTCACAAGTCAAATAGAGTTACAGTTCATTGGAGATACAATTGAAAATATTCATACTTACTATTCAGCTTAGGTTTTGTACTGCTATCCTTTTTTTGTTCCTGTACTATAGAACTGCTGTCTGTTAGTTTTTGGAATGGCACTGTGTTCATCGATCTACTGTAGATTTTAGGAGCTTCAGAGAATAATAGACTTCTGCCCCAGGCTATGTAGCGATACTACAGCTGTTCGGCAGGATCTGCAAAAGATCTCTTAATTTAAAAATAAAAGTTAGTCACAGAGAGTTGCAGTTTTAGAAAAGCTGAGATACCAAAATTATGAGCTCTAATTATTTATTTGAGAATGATACTGGGAGTCTTAAAATACACAAAAAATAAAAACCAAACAAAACAACAAAACCAAGGAGATAATTTTGTCCTTTTGGGAGTAAAAAAACACTCGAAAAGGCTTTAAAAACTTGGAACCTTTTACAGAAAAACTCCTGAATTATGGATTTTTCTAAGAAGAGAACTAGAACTACAATTGAAAAAAGTTGATCTGTTAAGCTAATTAGGCCATTTTCAAGGCAGTTCACAGCTCATGTGTATTTGTTCAACCTGACCTTGTTATATTGCAATTTTTCCCATAGGTCATGATGTTCCACTTTACAGTGGACCTTGGCCTTGTCACAGCAACTCCTGCTGGCAGAGGGAAGACCACAAGCAGAAAAAAGAGGGCAAGAGCTGTATGAACTAGAGATCCTCCTGGCAATCTAATAACTTTGAAAGCCACAGCATAGTGTCAGGTTAAGACACAACCTCATAAACTAAAACAAACAAGTAAATTTTTCTAAGTGTGCTTTGATGACATTTTGAAGTGCTTTTATAATGCCTTTTAAGATGAATATGTTTTTACCAGTCATGTTTTTATGTGTGTGTATACATATATACATATATGTATATATATACACAGTCTTGATCATATGTGCTACAAAGCTACAAATCTGGATACCTTGACAGGAATGTTGTCTTCAAGAGGAAATTAAGCTCCAGGTTGTTTCTGGAAGGATATGACGTATTAAAAAAATCTCTTTAATTCAGTCTGAGTTTTAAATGAAACTGCTGCAGAAGGCGTGTATATTCTCACTCAAGATATATTTCCATTTCCAAAATTATCAGAATGGATAGCAATACATGAAATTTTTTTTTATGCACTTATGAGCTGATGGTCTTTGGAATTCCTAGTGCATATAGAGAAGATACTGTACTGAATTTGAATACAATTTAGGTCTGTTGAGGGTTCAATCATTATTGAAGATGACTGTGTAATTGGAACTGAAGAGGGAATCAGTAATAGAAACATAAAAAATAGCTTGGCTGCCTACAGATAGGTCAAAATTTCAGAATGTAAAACTAAAGAGTGACTAAGTATCTTTTTTCTGTCTTAGGAAGTAAATTTGATGCATTTATTTAGCCAAATCTTCTGTTGCAAAATATGTGGAGTCTGTGTTTCATTTTTAAAGACCTTCATTTCTTGTTTAAATTTTTTCCTTGTCTTCTGCCATTCAAACATTTTTTAACCCTTCTCCTAGGACTGAACTGAGAATAAACACTTGTAACTTTCATTTTCAGTGCCATATATGGCAAAAATTGCTTTAGGTTTAGGATATCCTTTTGAACACCAGAGAGAAGGAAACAGCCTGTGGATTTAAACTGTTCAGCTCTATGTACTTAATTGCAATGTTGAAGACCAGAGTTGAGTTTTGCCTCCTAGATAATCAATAGAAAGAAATAGGTAGGGTGCTTGGGTTGGGTGTGTGAACCAGCCAGTGCAATGCAGACATGCCCAGAATGCATGTGTGAGATGCTCTTTTGCTTGATCTAAACATGAGGATTTCATCTTTGGCTGTGCAATTTCTCACTAATACCGTGTATGTTTATAAAACTCTTCTCACTTAGGTTTTTATGAAATGTGTAAATCTGCTGTTCCAAAGTTTGAATTTTGTTTCTTTCTTACACTGTCTTTTTTTTTTTAATATCAAACTAAAATCAAGCACACATTTATGATAAAGTTCAACAATTGCTAGCCCGTTAATTAAAGCTTTTAAAATTATTGTCCTCCTGTATACTACTTTTTATTATGCAAATATTTTGATATATAATTAAATAAAGTAATGTAATATGAATTTTGTTATCCAAATGCTGTAATTTTCCAAGATGAACAATGCAAATCCCAGTCTGTACTCACACTATTACTCTTTCGTCTGGACATGATACCCATGCACACAGAATTGCTTTTGTGCTGTATTACAGTGCATTTGTGCTGTATTACAGTGACAACAAGGCTCTAATGTCCTCAGAGAAAAATCCTTTTTGCAAACTCTAAGGTCCAAGCTCCACAAAATGAATAACGTAAGTTATTCATATTTTTATGAATAATTTTTTAAGAATATTTTTTTATTTATTTTAAATAATAAATTAATTATTTAATAATACTTTTAATAATAATAATTTATGAATAATTATTTAATTTTAATAAATATTTTTAAGAAAGTTATGTTTTTTTCCAAACAGAGGAATTGCAAATGTTTTCATTGAAGACTCACAAGCTGATTTCTATATATTTTTATACCCAAATAATATTAACTTCTGGAAATCTGTAACATTTTTATTTTGTATTTCTATTCTCTCTAAGCTCTACACTGCACTCATAGGTATATTTGGACCAGACAGTACCAGAGCTCAGTACCAGCATTAACTCAGCAGATATCAGTTTGTTCTCTTAGAGTAGATATAAAACATAAGTCAATATTTACTATTGAACCATGTCAGTGAATTCACTGGAATTGGAAACATTTGTATTTGCCAGATCAAAGAAGTGGTGAGAACTAAGTAGAGATGGAAAATGTAGATGTGTCTTCACAGGGCACAAGGGATAACTATTCTTATTTTATTTTAAAGTCAGTCACTTAAGAAGTTTCAAGTGGCTATGCAGAGTATTTTCACTCTGTCTTAAAGTAGCCATAATTAAATTTTTATTCTGACAACTCCCCCAAAATAATGAAAGTGTGTAGAACTGAAGGATCTTCACTTCCTAAAGCAAGTGTTTACATAGATTTCATGTGGTTTAACAATGACACATTAAATCACAACTTTCTTTGAAAGTATCCATGGAAATCAAAGTTTAGGTAGGGCAGATATTCCCCAATATAAACTAGTACTAAGTGTCAGGTGATTTAAAGTGATCTTTTGAGTGGTTCATTTTACAGTCTGTACTCACTTACTTGTGATGCAAAACTGCTTATTGAAGTCATCTCCCAAAATGATTGAAACATTTAAAACAGAATAACACAAAATTTTAAATAACAAAAAACTAATAAGGAAGAATTAATATTCTGTTCTCTTGCAAATATTAGTATTCGTATAAAGTAGAGCTGTTGCCAAATATTTGTCTGAATACAAAAACCACTGACTCATTGCATTATTAGGTGCTGAATTATTTCTCAAAGTATAAGGATGTCTAGATATCCTCACAGTTACACTAAAAAAGTGGACTTTGTTAGGCCTGTGTAACATCCATCTTACTCATTAACTCAAATACCTATTTTCTGTTCATGTGGGACTTCTACATTATCTTAGTTGCAGAAACAGTACAGCTATATTATAGAGATAATATCAATTTGAAGTGTTTTGTAGTAAATGGGAAAAATGATAAGTACAAAATGACCAGAAAATTATATACAAGTGCTGTGAACAACAGAGCAAACAAAATGCAACATGATGAAGCTCTTGGCTTGGTGGGTTTTTTTGTTTATTTTTTATGGAAGACAATAGGTTATATTCTTTCTATTTTAAAGTACAGAAGGAAAAATGTATAGATTTTTAAGACTATGCCATTAATTTTATTTTATTTTGTTCTTTTTTTTTTCTCTCTTTGGGTGATAATCCAAATTTGCTAGTAGATTGAGCCACATTAAATACAAGCAGATTATGTAAGTGCTAGTCTCAAAAGGGAGAGGCTGTTTTAGTCAACAATCTTCTTGAAAAACCTAAAAGCTTGCCTTAATTTCACAGCTGTGCACCACACCACCCTTTGAAGGATGATTGCTGAGCTACATCACTCATGGATGAGCATCAGCTCATGTCTTTCACAGCCAAAGACACAAACTCCACTTTTGCATCGCTGAAGACAAACCTCATGGAGGGGGATTGTCAGTCTCTTTTGTCACCTCCATGGAATCCTAAAGGAAACTGCTCTGTGGGGAGTCAAACCACAAAGGCCTGACCATCTTCAAGGATTTCTCTGCTAAGGCTGTTTTCCTCTCCTAAGAGGACAATGTTTTTTTTCTTCCTTGTTTGCAGAACAGACTGCTCCTGTTCAGAGTCAGTCGTCCCTCTATCTTCCAGAGAGGTACATGGTGAGGGACTGATCCTCCATGTGCATGGAAATATGGCAGAAAGAGCACAGGGACCTTTGGAATGCCATCTCATGGTCTGGAAAAAATTGGGTTATCTTGCTGTCATGTTACCCAGTTCCAAATTGGAAAACTAGAGTCAGGCAATCCAAAATGTGGTAAAAGACTTAGTTTCTGTTTTTCAGTCCCTTTAGAATAACCCTACACAATCTAAAGGCTTTCAGTCCTCTTGTTGTACAGCTGAAAGAGGAAATAATTAAGTTGTGCCATAGAGTTTCACATCTGTACAGAATCGTAGACACAACAGAAATCTTATTCAATGGCTTGAACTTGTAATAATTCTTGTTATTCTTAGTCTCACTGCAGTGGCTGAATTGCAACAATCAGCTTGATTTTTCATGGACATGTTCATGTCTCCCAACTAGAATAATTATACAACATATTTCAGCATCACTAGCAGTTCAAGAGTAAGATGACTCAATGTCTGTTTTAGCTTCAACTATACTGCAGACCGCTGCCAAGATGTTAAAGTCCTTTTGAGCTCTTTTTACTCTGTTTCTAGACTGCAAAAGATCCCTTGCTCCTTAATTATTCCAAAGAAGGTTCCATCACCCTCATTGTTTCTTTTTCCTTCAGCTGATATCTTTCATCATGAACTATGATGGCAGGCTGAAGTACTAACCCTGGAAGCCTTGCTGGAGAAAGATGAATGGCCATTAGTCTTTTGCAGTACAAGCTAGTGGGACACAGCTTTATGTGCTTCCGTGTTACAGACCACAGAACTCCTCAACACTGATTCCTTCACCTTGGATATTTTCCCATCCTGAGTTTCCGTTTGTTCCAAGAGCTTGTAAAGTTTCGTATCTCAGCTTCCTCCCCTGTTTGCACTCAGATATTGCACACAAGTTGCAGTCAAGCAAGAATGCTTTTAAGGCATTCTTGAAAACTTTCCCAGGCAACCACACTTCCTTCTGTGCTTCTTGGATCCATGTGCATCATTACTCTGAAGTCTAGGTCTAAAACCACAGCACCTGTGCCATCCTTGCTGAATCTTGATGGGTATGAGGTGTCATGCTATGAGGTTTCACCAGGAGCTAGCTTGTGTGACCACCCTACACAGTACAGAAAATTAAGGTTTTTCAGCTGAAACCTTGCCAAGTTACTCATTGTAACAGACTTTATCTGTGTCAAGACTGAGACAGTCTTTAGAACGCTACCAAAATAAATGGTACTAAGAGTGAACTTTTGATTCTACAGATGGCATAGTTTACTGCTAAACAGTTTCCTGAAGATTTCTCTCTGGATTTCTTTAAAGCCTTGCAGGAAAGCAGATAAATCAAAATCAATATTTTAAATAACAAAACACATGTAACTATCATGAATATATGCTATTTAGCTATTCATATTTAATTTTTTTTTTTCAACTGCATTAAGCGCTACATTATAACCTTTTGTACTTTTCATTTCATTTGCACAACTTTTGGTCTAAACTAGATCAACATAAAACTACATAGAATATTACAAGTATTAACCTTTCTGTTACCTGAAATATTAGGTTTGAATCCAAGAATTTCCATTGTAAAACTACAAATGACACTAGAAAACTACTGTTATTCCTTAGAAGATACTTACGAAATAGCAAATTCATGCTACGTCTTTCTTTAAACTCACCTCCTTCCTAGCATCAGGGAAGCATATTTGCTGTTATTCTATTTTTTTCAGGGAACAAAACAGAATCATTTTGGTCTCATCATTTGTGTGTGCTATGGATGCTTGAAAAACATGGTCAGAAGTGATACACTCATCAGCTGAAAAATAGTTTTGAAAAACCCAGACAAAACCTTTTCTTCTTTGTTTCCTGAATAGGAACATCAACCCCATAGCTATAGAAACTGAGGCTAAATAACAGTTTGCTTCAGGGCAGTATCCATCTGTCGAGTGTGTACATCAAGCACAGAAAGGTTTCACCACCAAACACACTTTTTAATTGATGAGATTAGGGCATTAATTATTTACAATGGTTTTTGTGCTTCCTCCTGCTGCAACTGACCCCCTTGCAACCTGCAGTCATGCCTTTCTATGTGACATTGATGATCCTCCCAAATTTGCAGGTGGCCAAAGCCAGTTTGAATATAAACATTTAAACCTGAAAGCAACAGAGATAAATATAGCATTTTTGCCAGTCCAACGGTTTTGAAAGTCAATATTTTTGTCTGATAGATGCGACTATCTACTCCAGAATCAAAATTCTCACCAAGAAATCTCTTGTATTCAGGGCTGCAAAATGAATTTACCAATTATAAATAAATGAACAAATGCCATGCAGCTCTTACATCAGCTTAAAAAATGGGTAACAAAAATAGCCTTTTGGATATGAACTTTTGCTTCATTCACTGAGAAGAAGTTTCAGCTGTGTGGTAGTACTGACAGTTTGTCTCTGGAACTGGTACTCAGTAATACTCAATAATTGATACTCAAAAATTGTCATACTGCTGATCAAAGCAGAAGAATCAATGATGTGCGTAGCATCCTGCATGTCTGAGAAAGCCTAGAAAAGGATTTAATTGCCTAAGTGGAAATTTTAAAAAGATCTCAAGATCTGCATTTCTACAGAATTCATCATCCCATTTTTTCTATATAAAGTAAAAATCTGGGTAAGGGTTGAAAACAGATACATAGTCAACACTTACTTTTCAAGTGTGAATCATAGAAATGATTGATGTTAAAGCAGCTTAATGGCAATTATTTGTGTTACATATTGCTCATATCGGAGCAGAGATGCAGTTTTACAAAATAAAATAAAAGCTTATAGATAAAGAATTTGCCTATGTACAAGAAAATGGGTGTGCTAGGGAAGCTGGTGAGGTAGCAGAAAAATCAAAAGAACCATTAACTTGATCCTTTGATCTTTTGAAAAACTTTCTAAGGCAGTTCGATTGCAAATATGTCATAGAATATTTGTACTTTAAATACAATGGAAAAGAAAGTTCACTACGTGAATACTGCTGACTGCCAACATTACAGATAAAGATGAAAGAAACATTTTGATTAACATATCTGACAGTTACACATTTAATCTGCTAATTGTTATTATTGTACCATGTTATCTTTGATGAGAACTACAGCCTTAGCTTATGGAAAACTTTTCTAGCTCTTGATATTTCTTTTATATGATGTTCATCTCAGAAGTACCAAAGAGAGCTACATATACAGAACCCATTTACATATATTTAGTTCAGTATTTGAAATAAGTTTGAACAATCTTCAAAGTTTGGGTGTGCTGTTTGAGTGCTGTTTTATGAAACACAGACAATAACATCTCCATAGAATTTACTTCATGGATTCATAATGAAGTCATTGAAGCAAAATTTACATTGTTTTCTGTTCCAACAGAAGCAGAGAAATCCATATATAATTCAGCATAACTGAACCGGACAATGTGTAGAAATATCCATGCTAACTCGGCTTACTAGAAATAAAATTGTTGTATTGGTGTAGAAATCCACCTGGAACTAATTAGTTATGAGAGCCAGGGATGAGCTATGCCATGCAGACATCCCTTTAGTGTGACTGTTTTTGAAGCACATACAATTATAAACCCACTGAGAGGCAATCAGTTACACAGAGATTGTTTTTTCTTTATTTCTTTGAATTTAAAATTTTGCATATTTACTCTGGCATGCAGTCCCTCCTTCCCATTCTCTCTATCTTTCTACTGAATCCATCAGCTCTGAAGTAACAGCAGCACAGATGGAGTTTATCTCTTTTTCTTTCTGGAAACCCAAACTTCATTCTTCAGCATAAAATTCAGTCATCATTTGCAGATCTGCAACTGACAGAAAGCCACATCAAAGTAGATTCGTAAGTAGTCAAAGAACCCTTTCAGACAGTGGCTGTGTAGATGGAAATTCACAGTGGTTTGGTGCTGTTTTATATTCCTCACTTCAGCATAATTTTCATGTTACACTGTGTAGAATCAGTACACACCACATTACACGTGCAAGTCTTTGTGATAATGCTCTGAAGCCGAACTATACAGAGTGGATATGAAGATGAAAAGCACTGGAGATTTCTGTGTCTTGCAGGATGACTATTTCTAACAAAAATTACAATTTGAAAGTGTGGTTGGTTATTCTGAAATAAACTCCCATATGGAAAAGGCCTTCCTTAGAGAAATAATAGCTATTTTACTTCCTTATATGTTTGTCTTTCATCAGGCTGTTTATCACAAGCAGACCCCAGAACCATCTACTGATCATACATCACTATTTTCCTAAAATATGCAGTCTGACACTTTGTGTAAAAAAAAAAAAAGAAAGAAAAGAAAATGCCTACTTAACATTCTATCTTGATCTTTATAAAGACATGATCTGAAATTCACCTAACTGAATTGTTTGCTATGGGTTGTGAGTTTGCATTCAGGAATCCAGCTTCAATGAGCCTTCTACTAGAAACACAGCAAAAAGCAAACACATCTGCTTAAAATCTCCCTTGACTTCTTCATTGCAGATAGAATTTCCATTTCTCATTCTGAGTCAGAATTCATGTACATATTCCTAAGATATGTTGCTTGTTGCTTTTCTTACATTATTTATTCTTCATCACATAAGCAGCCATATCTAATTTTTTTGCTGACTGTATCCTTGCATGGAGTGATCCATTTTTATCTAAAAAGACAAAAGCTCAGCTAGAACTCCACCTGGTCAGGGTTGTGAAAAATAATAAAAAGTGTTTTTATTGAAAAGGATGGCCAAGGAAAATCTCCATCCTTTGTTGCACCTAGCGAAGAACGTGGTCACCAAGAATGAGGAAAAGGATAGGTACTTCATGCATTGTTTGCCTCAGTCTTAGACAGAGAGCCTGGTTATCCTCAGGGCCCCTGAGGTGGTACAGAGGGACAGGGAGCACAGTAAGCCTCTTGCAATCCAGGAGGAAATTACTGGTGACCTGCTGTCAGGTAGGCAATTACAAGTCGGTGGGGCCAGGATGGGATCCATCCAAGGGTACTGAGGAAGCTGACAAAAGAGTGGCCTAGCTACTCTTCATCGTTTATCATTAGTCCTGGTTAAACAGGGTGGTCCTAGATGACTGGAGGCTGGAAAATGTGACAGCCATCTAAAAGGAGCGTCAGAGGAAGGATCCAGGGAACTATAGACCTGTCAGCCGGACCCCGGTGCCAGGGAATGTTGTGGAACTATCTTGAGTGCCATCACACCGCACATACAGAACAACCAGGGGATCAAGCCCAGCCAGCAGGGGTTTAGGAATGGCAGGTCCTCCTGACCAACCTGATCTCTTTCTGTGACCGGAAAGGCTGTGGATGTTGTGTACCTGGACTTCAGGAAGACCTTTGATACTGTCTCCCACAGCATTCTCCTGAAAAAGCTGGTAGTCCATGGCTTGGACAGGTGTTCTCTTTGCTGACCTTAACACTGGCTTGATTGGCAGAGAGTGGTGGTCAGTGGTGCTGCACCCAGTAGCAGCTGGTCATCAGTGGTGATTCCCAGGGCTCAGAGCTCAGGGCAGTCCTGTCTAGTATCTTGATTGACGATGTGGATGAGCAGATCAAGTGCACCCTTGGTAATTTAGTGGACAACACTAAGTTTGGTGGGAGTGTTGTCCTTCTGGGAGGTAGGAAGGCTCTGCAGAGGAATCTGGACAGGCTGGAACAGTGGCCAGTTCAACAAGGCAAACTTCCAAGTTTTATACTTAGGTCACAACAACCCCATGCAGTGTTACAGGTTTTGAGCAGAGAGGCTGGAAAACAGCCCAGTGGAAAAGGACCTCGGGGTGCTGGTGGACAGTGGCTGAACAGGAACTGACTGTGCCCAGATGGCCAAGAAGGCCAATGGCATCCTGGACTGTGTCAGCAATAGTGTGGCCAGCAGGACCAAGGTTGTGATTGTCCCCCTGTACTCAGCAGTGCTGAAGTCACACTTAGAGTTCAATGTTCAGATATGGGCATCTCAGCTCAGGAAAGACATTGAGGTGCTGGAGTGAGTCCAGAGAAGGGCAACAGAGCTGGTGGAGGGTACAGAGAGCAAGTCATATGAGGAGCAGCTGAGCTGGGAATATTTTAGCCTGGAGAAAAAGAGACTCAGGAGTGATGTTACTGCTCTCCACAATCACCTGAAAGGAGGCTGTATCAAGGTAGGAGTTGGCCTCTTCTTCCAGGCAAAAAGTGACAGGATGAGAGGACATGGCCTGTTGTTGCTAGAGGAAATTCATGTGGGACATCAGTAGGAATTTCTTCACAGAAAGTTGTGTTAAACTTTGGAATGGGCTGCCCAGGGAGGTGATGGAGTGACCATCGCTGAAGGTGTACAAGGAAGAACTGGACATGGCACTTACCACCGTGGTCTAGTTGTCATGGCTCTGATCAGTCAAATGTTAGACTTAATCTCAGAGGTCTTTTCCAGCTAAAAAATTGTGTGATTCTGTCAAGGAGGAATGATGTTGAAGTGAAAAGTTCTTGTTTGAGAATGAGTAAATGACCAGAGAAATCCTAGTTACCTGCAAATAAATCTTGCTAATTAGCTTGGAAATAGCCCATGAAGTGCATACCAACAGCTTATGATGAATGAGATAGAGAAAGGGCAGTGAATACTTCCAAAAAGAAAAAAAGATAACCTGATAAACTGCTGAATTTGAAAAAACGGAAGATGTTGAAAGGCTTCTTGCTTTGGTGCTTACTGGTAAAAAATCAATCCTTCTGTACTACAATTTTGTATTCTCTGATTCTGACAAACAGAATTTTCACTTCTTATTTTACTGCCCTGTTAGAAAGACTGTGGACCACAGATATGAATTAATTGACTCCTATCATTTATTCTGTCATTCACAACCAATTATCAACAAACCTGTTTCAGAATCTAAATTTATACATTGCTACTTTCTCTTCAGTTTAACATCCTAGACATACTGAACATTTGAGGATTTGATTGCAGTTGTCAAGTTGAAAAGCAAGAAATGTGTGACAGAAAAACATATGTAGCATCAAAACACACATCCTGCTTCTTTCAGGAGTCCTATCGAACTGATAGGACTATTTTTGACAAGAGATTCTTTGGTTTGTATATTTAGTGAATGTTTCTGGTAAAATATTCTTACTCATACAATGAAAATATATTACAAATATTATGATTAGTGAAAGAAAGATAGTGAACAGTTTTGCCACTTTGAGTTGAGACTATCATTATAAGTTTTGAGATACATAGGATTAAAAATAATTAGCTAAGTAACCATCAAGATACTAATAGTTAATAGCTGTCTTGAAATTTACTTATAAGCAAACCATGATACAAAATCTATAGAAACATTAAGGGCCAGGAAGGCCAGTTCAAAAAGAAAATTGACTTTTCAGTACGAGGTAGTGGTAGAACTGGAAAAGGATCCACACTTCACTCCTTGTCCAGTGTTTGAATCAACTGAATTCATTGCTTCCATATGCCATTCCATAATGGCAGAACTAACCATAAGACCCTCTGAACATTAAATACTGCAGAGTCCTTAATTTGCCTAGAAAGTCAGTTTTTGTTTTGGGAAGCAAGCTGGCATTTCAGCTTCCTTTCAGTGAAAAATGCCTGCTCTGTGTTTTGGATATAGAATTGCTCTATAGCTGAGATGAATTGTTTCTAGCTCATACAACTATCCTGTGTCAAAGAAACTTGCTATTTTCTGCAGGGTAGCAATTATTGTGCAACTGAATTAGCCTAGCTTTATCTTTTACTTACTCCTATGATATATTTAAGAAGGCATAAAAGTCTACGTGCATTTTACAGACATACCTGCTTTCCTTTCTCTGTGTTCCAGTAAAGCTAAAAAATGTTTAAATCTAGCAACGGAAATCAAGACGTGTGGTCCCATGGATCTCTCTTCAACAGTGGAGAGTAAGTAATGGGACATTTATAGACATTAAGGGAGAATATAAGAAAAAATAGGCGCAAAGTAATAAAGCAAGAAAAAAAGTAAAAAGATCAGTAAGCCATTAACTATGCAATTGTATTCATGTTAATACATTATAATTGTGAGAAACATTCTAGGAATTCAATTATCATTTAATACAATAGCCTGTAACAATTTAATTAGATATCATTTAGCCTACAGACATCCACTATTAAAAATTCTGACCTTAATAATTTTATCCATGCTCATTAGATTAATCCAGATATGAGCTTGTGCATCCCTGAGATGTTACCCTCTGCATTATGACTGCCTCAGTCAAGAAAAAAAGAAGGAGGGATGTCTTCGGTGGCTCCTTTCTGTGAGGAGTCGTGGGCTCAATATGCTGAGAGAAGCAAACCCACAGGGAAGGCCGCTGCCTCCCTGGGGTCAAGGTTAGAGACATCATCAAGAAACTCTATGGCCTGGTACACTGCTCTGATTATTTTTCACTGTGGGTTTTAGAGGTGGTCAGCAGCGAAGACCAAAGAAAAAGGCTAAGGACGATCAAGCAGTACCTCAGGATTCTGGGACGACTGCTTGAGGGATCTGAGGTACAAGTAGTGATCTCCTCTATCGTCCAAGTTGCAGGAAATGTTGGAGGTAGAAACAGGAGAAACATACAGATAAATATCTCTCTCAGAGCCTGATGACACCAGCAGAATTTTGAGGTTTTTGGTCACAGGTCAGTTTGCACATCATGGAGCCTTCTGGCAAGAGATGGTATACACCTATCTAAAAGGGGAAAAAGAATCCTTGAGCAGGAGATAGCAGGTCTCATAGAAAGAACTTTAAACTCAGCGTGAAGCGGGAAAGGGATAAAATCAGGATCACTGGTAGTAAGCTTGGGGCGGCACACTACTCTTTGACAGGCAGGGTGTTAGTGAAGCCTTTTAGTCTGCTGTTTAATAGAGACAGGGGATGATAATCTATGTAGCAGCAAGGATAGGAGGTTGCAGGATTTGTTGATGTGTTAGAGTCCATGGAAACTCCTGAGAATGGCCGTGCCAGACCTAGAGCTTCTCCCTCTGAAAAGGCAGCAGGATTGATAACCCAGCTGATGTGCCTCTACACAAATTTATGCAGTAGGAAGAACAGGAGGAATTGAAAACCATGATGCAGCAAGAAAATTATGAGATAGAGATTTTGTGTGATGATATAGCTGGGGTGCTACATTGAGCAATTGTAAACTCTTCAGAACAGACAGACAGAGAGGTGGTGAGGTGGCCCTGAATGTTAGACTGTTTTGACAGTCCGCAGCCTAATGATGTTGGTGATAGGGTTGAGTGTTTATGACTAAGAATCAGGGGGAAAGTCAGCAGATATCCTGCCCAGAGCCTTTTACAGACCGCCCAGCCAGGATGTAGAGGCAGAAGAAATATCCTATAAGAAGCTAGCTGTGATTGCTAGCCCTTTTCTCTTTTTCTTTCAACTTACCAGATGTCTGTTGGAAATACAACTTAGTAGAGAGGAATGAGTCTAGGATGTTCCTGAAGAGTGTAGAACACAACTTTCTGACATAGATGGTGAACTAACCAAAGAGGAAAAGTGCCCTGCTGGAGCTGCTCTTTGCAAATAGAGAAGTTTACAGCATAAACAAATAAATAAATAAATAAATAAAAATGATTGGTTATTTCAGTGATATCATGAGCTGTACATTTTTTCAAATGCTTTCCCTGTTTGAATTTCTGCCTGAATACATGGGATTTTTTTTTGTGCAAAGCCCTCCACTTGTGTGTATGACATGAGGCACTGATGTAAATTTAATTGTGGATTTTGGTACCATCCTTGAATTGAAATATGTACTAATAATATGGAGCAATGACATAATATATTGCAGAAAACTCCCAAGCATATTTACTATACCTTAGTTATTACAAGAGAACATGTGTCTACACTATGCTGAGAACCTCTTACATTACACCACATACTTAAAATTGTATTTACCTCCTTAAAATGGAAGCATTTGTCATCTGTGGTATATTCAGCAGCTGTTATGGTGGAGCTCTTTAAATGAAAGCCTTTTCCTTCATTTGTCCACATAAATTGACATTGACAGGCTAGAAAAACAGCTGTGAACTTCACATATTCACAGCACCATTCCTCAGCCCTTCTCAGAAGTGCACTTGAATCAATGTGCCCATGCTGACCTTTACCCTGTTATTCCCTTTGATACATGCTACATGTAAAGAATACTAGAAATAAAATATACTCTCAATCATGCAACAAGCCAGCAAGTTTTTGCATGTGTTTTTGAAGATTTCTGACCTCTGTATGACTTCATTCTCTGGTTGCCCTTAACTTAAACCCTACAGCTTGCAGCATCTCACTTTACCCAAGCTGTATAAATTGAATTTACATACACGGACTGTCTCGATTATCACCTTAGCATGATCAAAACTTTTCACCATCCAGATTGTAACTGAACTGGTCATCCACACTGAAATACTGGGAAAATTTTTAAAAAAGCAAATAAATTCATAAATGGAGTGTGTGTCTTATCTTCATCTTTTTTTGTTTGTTTTTTTGGGGTTTTTTTTTGTTTGGTTTGTTTTGTTTTTTGTTTTTTGTTTGTTTGGTTTTTTTTGACTCAGACTATCATAGTTATTTGGATAATCAGGTGTCACACTTCCATTAAAACCAATATTGAAACCAATATGTCTCTGAGAAGCTGGACCATTTTTAGCCCTCCAATGCAGTACTGAATATCACAAACAATATTTCATGACACTACCGCACAGTGTAAGTTTCTTTTACTCATTTGAGTAAATGTTGAGCTCAAGAACCAGAGAAAATTGCAAAGGTGTTCTGATACATCCAGTGGCCCCGGAAGAAAATATAAATAAATATAACGAATAAATAAATATTATTTTAGATATCATCACGATGTGTTCTTACTCTTTCCAAACTATATGTACACCCTCATTATACTAGTCATTTTTCTAGTGTACCCCTCAGATTGGTTGAGCAATCTTTAGCTTCAAAATTTAGCATCTCCCCACTTTCACGTCAATTTTATAAGATCATCATAAAACAAATTATTCTTGTTTTATGCGCAAAGAATCTCTTTAATCACCTCATACATCAGTGAAGTCAACATAGCCCAAACAGTACAGATATAAGAGCTGGAGAACTGCTTTCACCAGAGATGTTAAAATACAGCTTTCAGATTCCCATTTTTCTCTGTTTGCTTATGAAGACACCATATTTCAGAAAAGGAAAACTTTTTTTTTCTTCTACTCTTTGATTGCTCCCTGGATTAGTGAACTTGTAAATATGCTTTTTTGTTGTATTTTCCTGCATTTGATCACCACCTTTTGAAAAGTAACAAGTCAAAATTTTGCATAGAAGTCTGCTAGAAGTTTTGGCTTTCCTTAACCTTTTGAGCCACTTTTCTTACAGGAAGATGGTCCTGGGAAATATCAGTCACCAGATGCCATGTACTAAAAATCCTCTCATCTGAAAAAGAAAAACGGGGGGCCGCAAGGTTTGAGACGTAGCTTCATACCAAAATCTAAATGAAGCATTCAAATGAACTAGGAAAATCAATGCTAAATTTGGTGGGTAATAAAAATAGGGAAATTAGGGTAATGAGAACCTTTAATAACATAATTATTAATTAGTTATTGAGAAGAAATGTTTTTTAAGTGATTATGAACTTGTATGACCTACAGCAGAAGGGAGAAAGGGAAAAAAACCATAAAGTTAATAGAACATATTTACAGGCTATGCTAGAACTTTTAGATTATTTTTTTAACAAATATATATGTCATGCCTGCCAATTTTCTTTTCGTTAATCTCCATTTTTTCTTCAACTTAGTTTATGAAGGTGTTAATAGAAATACTTACTAGAAGATATTTAACATGTGGCATAACTCCACCTGAATTTTGCTATGACCAATACTCTGAGGTAACTTGAATAAAAGCCAAAAATTATGTATAAAATTGACCGCAGAAAATTTAGTGTGTTTGTGTTAATAAAGAGCTGTAGAATACTGGATTTTAAAAAATGTAGTCATAGATGACCAAAAGAAAATACATGCTATTATGTAACAAAAAAATTCTTTTGCAAATCCAATTAATTAGATTCCAGATTGCGGAAAACTGTCAATTTCTCACTTTAATTCATAGCTATTTGTGGTCTTCACAGTTTTAATGTGGTCCATATAATGCAGTAACATCAAGGCAGACAGTTCCTTCAGCTTTGATACTGGTTTACCAGAAGTGTGAAATGGTTTGGATGTTTCAAGATTCTTTAAGGTGTCATTTGGAAGTGTTCATTGCCCCTCTTATCTAGCATTTTTAGAAATTTGTATCTTGGGAGAAAATGCAGTTCAAGATACTGTGCCCATATTTCTTTATGTGAATCCTAGGAGGTTTAGTAACATAAATTACTAAGTTAAATTAATTGAGCTTTGAATGATGCTGCCTTCTGTACCATTTAAAGAAGGAATAGTTTTCCACTGAAAAAGCAATATATGACATGAATTCACAGAAAAATATGAATGCTTTGTTTTGCATCACAGACCTGCAAAGAAGGTATTGAATGAATTTGTATTAACTAATGATTTTTTGAAAGCTTAAAAAATGTGTCAGTCCTTAAAAATGGGGAAAAATTCACTACTGAAAAGGCAATGACAAAAGGCAACTTGTATAAGTAATTTTAAGCTGATGTTTCATCCTGCTTCCATATATATATTAAATTATTGATACCTCTTTTAAAATAATGAAAAAGAGCTATAAATTACGCCATATTTGCTTCTGTAGAAATCATGTTTAACAAATGAGTTCAAAAGAAGGGGAATATTGAAATAAGTGCTTTATCTTGCAAAAAAGTCATCAAGAAAGCAGCTTTACCATGGTACTATATTTTTAGTGCAGCAATGAGATTTTTAACACATTTATTCTGGATGATATAGCATGTTAGCAATAGGAAATTAGAAGAATGATTTTCTAAAAGCAAGGAGCTTGTTTGATTGATATACTAGTTTAAGTACTGAAAACCAAAAAATCTGCTGACTATTTTCTTAAGTACATTTGCTTTACTGATGCTGATAGCAGCAACTTAACTTTAACTACTAAACAGAAAGTGATCCTCTTGTATGTACTTTGTAGCATGTAGCTGACTTGGATTATTTTGGAAGGATAGTCAGAACAGGTAAAGTTACTAATTAGTCAACTAATATAAAGCAAAAGATCTAAATGTGCAAAGATTCCTAACAAACTCAAGCAATCGTAACACTTTTGTGTCTTTCAGCTTTATTTCTCTATTACACAGTCTTTATTTCTTTAATTCAGGTCCAAAAAACTCTGCATTTATACAAGGATTTTATTTTTATTAAAAATAGTTTCCATTCCCTGAATATTGTGGCAAAAATTTATGAAAGAGGCTTTTTTGTGAATTGTTTGAGCAAAAGAAGCAGAAAGCAAATCTAAAATAGTTGTTTCAGTGAATTTCAAAATTTCAAGTTACTTTAAACCCTTCATGTACTTTTGGTGTTGTGACTTACTCTTTTAAAACACAGAAGAAATATGTGTCTCCCTTCTTGACTTGAAGTACGAAGATGTGTCTGGGTGTGAGAATTGGATGAAAAGAAAATACAGACTCCAAGAACAGTAATGCTACTAACGGAAGATGATTCTGTATATATATTCTCTGCCATTAGCAGGTATTTGGACTACTTTTCCTTGTATTCTACAAGCCTGGTGACCCTTGAACATATGGGCAAAACACTAATGTTCAGGTAAAAACCCAAATACTTCATTTTGCATTTCTTAATCTGGAAATTGGCTGTACAGGCAATGATTAAAGATATCAAGTTCAGAATTTCTACTGTTCTGTCAGTAGAAGAGAAAGAGAGGAAGGAATGGCAAGAGATAACATTTCTGAGTTAGAATCGAAGAACTTTCACATTCAAAGTAGTGACAGAGCTTATATTTCTCTGAAAGACTAAAAATAATTATTAAAAAAGTAGCAGGTGAATGATGGAAACAGAAATAAATAACTTGTTTATAATAATACTCTTTAGACAGAATTAAAAGCACATTATTTCCCCAAAAATAAAATTCCTGCCAAAAAGGAGACATGTTAATAAAGCAAACTAGTCCCTGTTCCTATTGCATATGCAACTATAGTGCAAAGAGTAACCAATGAGCCACAAAGGTAATTTTTTTCTAGTAGCTTTACACTTAATAGGATGCAGGTGCAAGCTCAAATCGAAATACATCACAGAATCTAGAGAAGATACTGAGAATAACTGAAAACGCCAATCCTTCCTTCTGTGAAAAACAGAGAAACACACAAGCTCTTCCTGTTTCTTAACCTTACGTACAGCTGGGTTTTTCTGTGTGCACCACAGAGGACGTGGTGTGTTACGCTCTTGAAAGAGATACTATTAGAAGTGAGGCAAATCACAACAGAGAACTCCTTGACCAGAAGGAACAGGAGAAAGCATCGTAATGCCGAAGTGTGGAAAGATTTGACAGTCTGAGCTAAAAATTGCTAAAGTTAATTGAAAGTCTTTCCAAAAGGTATTATAAAATCAGTGTTGGGGCTGGTTTATTTGTTTGTTTGTTTGTTTTTCTTTTAGGAAAAATGGGCACAGAAAACGTTCCATTTGTATCTCTAAAAGATGTATGCTGATTTGAGTATGGTTGGTGTCTTCTACTTTTGATACACTACGGTCTCCTTCTCCCACTATTAACCAAATGCTCTATGTTGTGACTGATAATATTTACCCTTTTTTTAAAATATGGCTACATTGCTTGTTTTTGTGGAGCCAGTCTGTATAGCCTTATGTATATTTCCAAGAAAGACGATACTGAGAACTGAGGAAAAATTATGTGAAATACCTTAGCAGGGAGATTTCCTCTAAAAACATTGCTCCTTCACGAAAGAACATACACATTTCTTGTGTATTAGAGATGTAATATCTACTAAAATGATCCTGTGCACACAAGCCCAGTGGAATTCATTAATTAGTGAACCCTGGGGTTCACTGTTAAACTTGCTAAACAGGAATATATTTGAAGCCTTCCACCTTTCTATTTGTAAGTAATGTAAACCAAAATGAAGCGCCAGAGTTCCTTCTGGCAGTTTTGAGTGGTTTCTCAAGTGTTAATGTAGAATCAAGTCTCTCTCAAAAGTAACTTAAGAAATTAATTAGAGAATAAATTATTACTATAAAATACTTAGCTTTGATAAACTGATAACATAGTTGAGATTGGCTGAAACAATTTGAGATGAGACTACACAAATACAACTCATTTTGAATTGTAGAAAAAGAAGAAGTCATCCAGACATTGTTTATTATATTCTATGTGCCAAAAAATCTTGCTTTTCTTTTTTTCCCTTGAATCATATTCATATATAGCTCCACGTAGACAGAGAAACACCTAGATGTGTTTTCTAATGTTAACTTAACTTACTAAGTCCAATTAAGGCAATGAAGTCCTTATTAAGGCAGGTAAGTCCAGTTTTTCAGACATGTCTGTAAAAATTACATTTTCTTCTGTACTGTTTATAGAATAAGGAAAAATGAAAGTTTTCCTTCTCTTCTGCCAGTGGTTACCACTGAGAATGATCAATGCAAAACCATCCCTGAAGACTCTAAGAAACTCCCACCGAACAAGATAAAGATCCAGGGATTCTCTTAGGTCAGCAAATCTAATTTATCAAATACAAATAAATATTGGGATTCAATTCTTTCCTCATCCATATGACATGATTTTCTCCTAGATATCCATATAAAAGCAAATATCTCTTTTTATAATAATAGCTTTCAGTTGTTTTTTTCTTGGGAAGTCATAGAGATACTGAATTCAAAGGTCATTGGGCAGCATGGAATTACTTTGAAAAGAAAAATATAAAGATGGTTGTTGTGCATTGTGTTGTTTGTCTTTCCTTTTTTCCATAGCAAAAGAAGTTAGCTTCTGAAACTTTCTTTTATTTTGCTTTGAGATTGCTCATAAACTTCTTATCCATCCATAGAAGCCTCCTGGCATTTTTGCTTGATTTCATTCCTGTTGAGATGCATTGCTCTTGAGCTTGGGGGAGGTAATCCTTGAATATCAGCCAGCATTCCTGGGCCCCTCTGTCTTCCAGGGCTCTGTCCTGTGGGACTCTTCTGAGGAGGTCCATGGAGAAGCCAAAATGTGCTTTCCTGAAGTCCAGGGTAGTGAGCTCGTTACACGCCCTCCTCACAGCACTGATGATCTTGAACTTCACCATCTCATGGTCACTGCAGACAAGGATTCCTTGAAGCATGACTTTCCCCACCAGCTTTTCCTTGGTGAGCACAAGGTCCAGCATGGCATCCCTCCTTCTTGGCTCCTCAGTCAGTTGTATAGTGAAGTAGACTTTGGCACATTCAAGGAACATCCAGTATTGCTTGTACTGTGCTGTGTTGTCCCTCCAACAGGTATCAGCAGAGTTAAAATCCCCCATGAGAACCAGGGCTTGAGAGCATGAGGCCATTCCTATCTACCTTTAAAGGGCTTCATCCACACCATCCTTCTAATTGGGTGGCCTGTAGCAGATCCCCACTATAGCATCCCCTGTCCCTGCCTTCCCTTCAGTGTTGATCCACAAGCTCTTGGTTAGCACCTCATCCTTCCCCAGGCAGACTTCCATACTCTCCAGTTGGTCATTGACATTTAGGACTACACCACCTTTTTGTCTCCCTAGATTTACTTTCCTAAAAAGCCTAAAACCTTCCATTTCAATGCTTCAGTCACAGGAGCCATCCAACCACGTCCACATGATGCCAGTGGTATTTCCATATAGGTGTGCGTACATCTGTAGCTCCCCTAGTCTGTTCCCCATACTACACGTGTCTGTGTAGAGGCATCTGAGCCAGGCCCTGAATAAAGCTGACTCGCTGGCTGGAGTATCTGGAATGACTTTACACTGTTCTAGCCACTCATTACAGGCATCTGACTGGCAGGATGGGGATGGATAGCCTCCCTTCCCCTAAAAATCTAGTTTAAAGCCCCCTTCACAAGTCTGGCAAACCCCTGAGCAAATATACTTTTCCCCTTCTTTTTCAGATGGAACCCATCAGTCCCCAGTAGACCAGGCTTGCCGAAGTTCCATGGTCTGAGTGACTGAAACCTTGAATGCACCACCATTGTTCTAACCGTTTGTTGACCTGTCAGATTTGGCTGGTCATTTCCTCTTCTTTGACCTGGAGGATTGATGAAAAAACTGCTTGAGCCCCAAAACCCTTTACCACCTCTCCCAGGGCTCTGTAGTGTCTCTTAGTGCTTCTCAGACTGCTGCTGGCTATATCCTCTGTCCCCACAGGGAAAACAAACAGCGGGCAACAATCAGTGGGTTTTACTATGCTTAGCAGCTTCTCAGTAACATCCCTGATCTGTGTTCCTGGAAGGCAGCACACCTTTCTTGAAAGTGTGGCAGGCCAACAGATGAGTGCCTCTGTGCCTCTTAAAAGTAGAGACACCCACTACTATCATCTACCATCTTTTCTTGCCTGAACTAGCTGTTAATTTCTTTATTTGTGGAGCAGATTGGACTGCTGCAGTTTTCTCTAGGTGTTCTTCCATGTGATGGATGTTGTCTCATTAGCCTGCAGAGCTACAATGCAGTTCTGGGTGGGGATGTCCTGCTGAGTGGAAATGTCTGGTTTTGAAGAAAGTCCCTTCCTTTAATTAGTTCCTTTCCTCTTCCTTTTGTTGTTTGGGTTTTTTTTTTCCCACTTCTTCCCAATCCTGTGTTAATGCTCTCCCTCCTTTCCATGTGTTCCAGGGGATGAATTTTTGGCTTCTCAGTGGGCTGTGGTTCCCCTACCACTGGGCTTGGAACCACCTCTCCCTCTCAGCTTCTGTGGTATCTTTGTCTTTGACTGCTTCCTGCAGCTCCACCTGTTGCTGGAAGTCCTTCAGAAGGGCAGGCCTGTCACAGTTCAGTGAGCCACTCCATTCACATTTCCTGATACTCTTTGACTTTTCTACCTCCTCTGAGCTCTGACAATAGGCTGAGAAGACTGTCTACCTGCTCACACTGAAACAGGAATTGTCTTTGCTGTCCTCCAGCATCAGTTAAAACCTCTGCTCTCACTGCAAACTGAGATCAGGACAGCTGCATGTTGATTTGTGAGATCCATCTGGGTCGTTGTGTTCCACCTGATGGTGACTTCTGACCAACGTAAAGCACAGTTAGTCCTGTTCTAGCTGGGTGGGTGACCATTCTCCACATTCACCTCAGGTTCCAGGTGGAGAAGTGTGCCCTACTTTTGTGAGCTGCCTGCATGAACTGCCTTGCAAAATGCCATGCCATGTTCTTGTGAGATGCCACGTCCTGTTTGCCCACCCTGTTTGCTGTGGTCCTGCTTGCTTGCGCCCCCAGAGCTGTTTAAATCTCCTGCAGGATGTTCCTGACAACCCCTTCTCCATGATTTGCTTGCAAGAGCTTCTGTGTCCACACAGGGCTTTGAGCAGCCCACATATGGATTTGACCAGCTGATTGATTCCTCTAAGTTCAGGAATCCCACTGTACAGATCCAGCAAGTCCCCCCTGGACTTAACTCAGTTGCTGCTGCTGTGGCTGCTGCTGCTCCTGTACATGAAAGGATGTACCCGGAGTTGCAGCAATGTTTGTTGCTGTTGTTGTTTCTGTTTTGGTGGGTTTTTTTGTTTGGTTTCGTT
>VZRR01012543.1:88435-126607 GCA_013398015.1 Oreocharis arfaki
GGTCGGGGGCAGGTTGTTGTTTTGTTTGGTTTTTGATTTTTTTACTTTATTTTTTGGGGGGGTTGTTTGTTTTTAATTTATTTTATTCTGAAACCTTCATATGCAGTGTGTGAAGTAGAATCTTATCCACATATAACATGCTTTTTGAATAACAAGGTAGTAGACTAAAAGAAGTAAAATATTTTCCTGATATAGAAGGCACTATTCCTTGTTTTAAGCCACTTTTGGAAAACTGTTCTACAATTTTATGTTAAGATATTTGGTATAAATTAGAATGTGAAAAGTGAGAAACTTAACCCCAAGGCATTTATAAATTGATTAATGAAGAAACAGGATTTTAATGTAGCATGAGAAAAAAAAGTTAAAGCAGAGTTTATCACGGGAAAGAAGATGTAAGGCTTTCTATAACACTTTATCATCAGACATTAACTTAAAAACAGTGTCACCAGAGTTTAACATTAATTAACTGGCTTAAGTGTACATCACACGTTGACAAACTGGTGATATCATGAGTGGTTGTGTACCTAAAACATGTCTCATGCCAAAGCCATGATAAAACATTCTGTATTTGTATGGATCAGACTTAAACACAATGAAGAAATTTGGAAAAAAAAAATCATTCCCCAGTGACTTGTAAAGCCCTTAACTGGCTAGAAAACCTTTACAAGGTATGCTCACCTGACTGCCTGCAGTTCTATCAGCTTGAGAAACCTGGTCTCTGTCAGTTCTTGTATGGTCACAGCCTTCAGTTTCAAAGATGTGCCAAAAACTCTTGGACCAGTGTGGTCAAATGCTACTCTACTGTTAATCTGTAACAAATTTAGATTCTGTGAAGAGGGGAGCATGCAGCAGTGCAGTGTGACTAGCCAGTCATATTGCCAGTCCACTTCTGGGGCCAACACTGATGTGCCACAGTGACTACAGGATTTTTGCCTGTGCAAGTATAGCACAAGCCCAGTTAATTTTTGAGGCAACATGCTGAGAGGTAAGAGCTGGAATCTGAAAATTATTGCACTTGAATAAAATCACTTCAGTCCAGCTGAGAACATAACAATTTAAATGCTGATCTTGAATTACTATTATTAGCACTTGGGCACTCTTTCTTTCCAGTAGAGAATGAAAAATTTATCTAAAAAGTAATTAAAAATTTTATACCATGAAATAGGGTGAAAAAATCCAAGCTATCCAAGAAAATTAATAAACAAGACAGAATTTCTCTAATATATTTTTATATGAATGTTTAAAATTATGTAAGTGGAAGAATGCAAGCTGTTCTTTTCGTAAATTGTGAATGGACACTATTCCTGGTTTATTATGAAGATATGATTTTCTTGCATTTTTACCATCCAAGTTTGTTTTCATACACCTTTTAAATGTAGACAATAATGAATGATTCAGATTAGGTCTGGTGTCTAATTGCAAATAATCATCCATTATGTTGTTCCTCATAGAAACTGCTTCCCACAGTTGCACTTATTTATGGCAGTATCTGTTTAAAAAGAAACGCTCTGTATGGTAAAGTTCCAATATAGTTGGAATAAACTTATTTAGGATTATTTAAAATTTATTTTCAGATTAACATTTCCACATGGTGTGGAAATTTTCATGCTGGCTCATGTCCAGTGTTATCTAGATTTATATTCTGTCTGAGAGATTGGGGTGAGGGTGAACAGATTGAACAATTAAGAAGCAATCTACATATCGCTTCATTTTAAGCATACTTGCTTTCATGCACATTTCTATAAGACAAATTTAACACTGCTTTCTTTTTAATGCTTAAAATATACAGACATAGTATAATTTTATGTCTTTTTTAACATTGCCTCTAAACATTTATACCATGCGTAACATACTACTCATAAGTGAGAAGCTAAAACAAGAGTATCTGAAATTTGAAGAAATTGATTGGGATGAGAAGACAGGAGACATTTGTGTTGTTCCAGTATTCACCCCTGCACCCTTTCCCTTTCCCTTTCCTGACAACTGTGAAAAAACTCTCCCTTTGAGTTAAATAGCAGTAAGTTTGTCCATGAAAACACATGTGTCTGCATGTACCACAAGCACTTTTTGTTACACAGCATGACTGCTCAGGTTGAAGAGCATAGAAAGTTATTAATTAGTCTCATGTTCATTACCTATTAGAGGTTGGGAAGAAATCATTGCCATTCAATAGAGCTAATCTTTCTTCAGATCCAAGTCCAAGTAAAGAAGAGGATCAGTTAAATATAGTGGGGGCAGGGAGGAGGCAGTGCAAAAGATCAATGACTTCTCTATTCATTTTCTGGTCTATGATAACATTCTCTTTAAAATATTTGTCTTAGATGTATTGTAGTCAATGACTGGGTTGTAATTGCCATGAGCATCTTACTAGGGAGCACTTAGAAGAACTTCTGATGATTGAAGTCGAATTTTGCTACTACATTTATTCTTGGTAAATTAATATGTCTTAATATTTTGAGGCCTGTTACATGCTTCACGATTTTAAAAGTTTGGCTGTGCCTATAAAGAATGTAAAGAAAGGTTTAGAGCATTCTTCACCCACTGGCATTACTTATGAAGCTTTTTTTTTTTCATGTGCAGTTCAATCCTTCACTCTCGAAGAACTAGATGGATACATTATCTCTCACTGGTTTTCTAAATTAAATATAAAAACAAGGTATATCATGGCAGAGGAGGTAATTATACTGGTGGCAAGCAATAACAGCATAGTTACCATATGAGTTATCAGAGTCAGTTTCACAATAACTCCTGATAACATCATTTTCTCTATTCCATAAAATAGAGTTAAAAGTAGAATATTTGTGTTGGAGAGAGAAACAGAAGATTGTTGTTGGTGTTCCTTCCATACTTCACTTCCACTGCACCCTACTTATCTGTAAACAGAACCAGTTACATCATTATAAAGAAAAAAAAAAAAAAAAAACAAAACAACAACCCAAACCTGAAAAATTAAATTGTGTAGCCTTTATATACACATTTATAGTAATTTTATGGTAATTTATACAAGATCAATAAAATGTGCACCCCCGTATGATATCTTTTATTATCAGTTTTGTTAGGTTAAAAAGGTTGCAATCACCATGTTTTTCACGAAGTCTTCAGTGGAGGAGAGATGCTAGCACATAGGAGGCAAGCACTATTGTCACCTTAGGAAGAAGCCTGGGTAGGGCATTGTACTTAAGTTAATTAAACAATGCTAGTTGGATAATCTAAAATTGAGAACAGAGTGTTTAGCCATGTTTCTTCAAATACTGAGATAAGAAAAGGACATAGTAAGTTGCTATCTTATATTGTTTTTCCTCCCCTGTGTCTGCATGGCCCCTGATTTTATTCATACACAGAGCAGACAGAAAAGTCATTTCCATCAAGATGATAAATAGTGTGGCAAAGTGGGCTTCCTAGTAAGATTTGTACAAGAGAAACCAGGAGCTTATCTTCCCTCCATGTGGGGACCTCTTTAGGCATTGCTACTCTGGAGAGAAAATGTTAAAATGATCAGTCATAATCTCAGCTGCACACTGTGGTAGCAACTGAGAAACATCCCAGTGTCCATCTACATTCCTCTTCTGCTTACTCAGGCACTTGCCTTTAGTTCAGAATTTTATCTCCAGTGCAAGCCAGCTGTATCTTACAACAGAAAAAAAAAAAAAAAATTAAATATGGCTCACTGAATCTAATGAAACTTGATCTTAGAAATCTTGAGCTTAGTACCAGACATAACCTTTCTGACGTCTTATGTGTATACAGCTACCGCAGAAAGTGAGTTCTTCAGAGCCAGTGCGGCTTCAGCTGACCCTGAAGTGGCTGTAAGGCTTCTAATACAGCAGCCAGCTGTATTAGAACTAGCCTCCAAAACACATACCAAGAGTTCAGCTAACAATGATTCAGCTGAACTGGTGATAAGACCAATGGGAATTTGTATTCTAAATGTCTAACATGTGAACAAAGTTTAGGCTGTCTCAGAGATGTAAATGAATGCAGTATTAGCAGCATTGACATGGGAATCAGGGACACAGGTACTTTTTTTACGTCCTGAGGCAAGAGAAATTTATTAGGGATGATGGGAATTGTGTTTTCCTTGGGGAAACTTGAGGCCATGGTTAAAAAAGGCTCATAAACAGGCTGACTGGGAAAGAAAGCCACAGAGCCCTTCCGTGGAATTAAGAATGCTATTCCAATGAATGCCCCAGCAAGTAAAAACACAGACTTAAAGCAATTGTTAATTTGGTATTTACTATTGATCTGTGTCTAGATAAAAATATGCAGAAAGACATGCAAATACCGATATTAGGATGTTTTCTAGTAATTAGTTACAATTATGTCTACAGGTGGGCTATAATCAGAAAATATTTTAATGAGTTGTTTAAGCCCCACGTGTTTTACTTTGTTAACATCTCTTTCTGTCAAACTTATTAGAGAAGGATTATAAAGCTCAGATAAAGCATGCTGTTATAGACACAGTGGGTATAGGATTGGGTTTTTTAATTCAATAGGTATACTGGCCAGTAGGATAAAAGGACCATCTCCGGTTGACACTGTTACTCACACTGTTATATGCAGAGCAGAAAAATAAGTAGAACAGCCTCAGGAACAAGAAATGGGTACATCACAAATCAATATTTTAGCAGACGGTAGCAAGAAATAAGGAGAGTGATGGTGAAAACTTGGAAAGAAATTTCGAAATATACAGTATAAAATACACTTGAGAAGGAAAAATAGCCCTCATTTTAAAAGAAAAGCAAACATCTTTCTCTCTGTACTTCAAAGTAGCAGGGGTTTTTTTTTTCTGTAATAGGGTGTAAGAGGGTGTTAGGTTTAGCTTTATCCATATTTTGTATTCACAGACCAGACGATCTGGTATAACATATGCTACATTCTTTCCCTGGGTAGTATAGTAACTAAACTAATTTGTTCTCCTAGAAGCATAGAACTGATTTGATTCAGAATATAACCTGAAGCAATTCCTATGAACAGTACAATTTCATGTTGCCCCATACTGTATGTTGCAGCTTCATTGAATATAATTTTTCATTTTTGTGCATTGCATTTACCAGGAAATAGAAGTTCAGAAAATTACTAGTGACTACCTTTTTTTTTTTTTTTTGGCGGTGTTCCTATCTACTGTGCCGTCTTCAACCACAAATGCAAACAGTTCATACAAAGCATGTGTTTATTTTTACAAAGTTGTATGCACTTCTGAGCATGCTAATCTTTTCTTTACAGCCACCAGAGCAAGTCAGCAACATAAGGTAGATAAATTAAAGCTAGCAAGCCAAAATTGTGAATGTAACCTGCAGTTTAACCTCAGAGTGAGGGTTTTCTTTTAGTACTTGCAAACAAAACTGTGGGTCTCTTCTAACAAATGAAATTTCGGAGGGATTTCATAGCCTTTGTATTCATGACAACTAGCAAACAGGCAAAATCCTGGAACAGATAATCCTAGCACTTTGACTGCTTGTAAAGAAAAAGTCAATGATAATTCAATACTTTTTATCAGACAGTGTTGCGGCCTGAGTGCAGATGGATGGGGTGCCACAACCTTCCAGAAGCATCCCTAGTATGAAGCCGCTCGGCAAGGCCAACATGCACACACACAGCTTCACACACACCAGCTAGCTTGAGTAATGGATTGATGGCAAAGAGTCGGGGGTTTATCGCAGCCACACGCATGAAGAGACCCAAGAACGAAGACCCAGAAAAAAAGAGAGGTCCAGGTTTATGTATGGGGGCAGTACACAGGCGGGGTTAGGGTACGGGAGCTAATGGGGGAGCTCTGAGGGAGCAGCAAGGGAGCAATGGCCCATGGGGAGAACAGGGAAGCAGGAGAACCTTCTAGATAAGGTAAAAGGGGGCAGGGAGGCCAATGGGCCAACTGAGGAGCAGAACTGGGATACATCAGCATAATGAAACAAATTAGCGTGGGAGAGGCCTTTTCTGTCAAGATAGCCTAGGAGTGCCACCTGGGGCTCTTCCCTCCAGGTGACCCTCCTGGTCCCTCTGTTAACAGGCTCACCGGCCTCCAGAAGACAGTAAAGAAAGTTCTTGCCAAGTAACAGAGTTTAAAATTGGGCAGAGAGGACAAGCAGTCCTTAGCACACAATTCAACAATGCAATTGTAGCAACATTGATTTAGTCTATAAAGATGCTGCAGAATAAATCTATTTTTGACACAAAGATCAAAAGATGCAAGTACAGTGAGTGTAAATGTTGGCCTCTACATCATTAGTTTAGGAAGAATGCCAAATTGATTCTAGAAAAATAATGACTGTAACCATGGGGATAGGTTTCACTCTGCACTGTCTTTAATCCGTTTGGTTGAAATGTTTCCTGGTTGGTTAGGAAGGTCAGGTTTTTTTAGAAGAGAAGAAAAACCTGTATCTACCAAACAGAGAGAATCAAACTCAATCTTTTTCCCATATAGTTTTTTCCCATTTCCAGCAAGCATATGTTTTCTTCAGTAGTTGAAATGTGGTTACTGAGTACATGTTGTGAATCTATATACATATTTTTTTGTATTCATGCAGGTATATAACAGAGACAATTAATAATAGGTGTGTTAAGAAGACTGATGAATGTGTCCATGTTTAGACTTTTAAAAAAAGTTTTCTTCAATTAATGGTCTGTAAGAATATCTTCATGCTAATGGTTCATTCCTACCCTAGACCTCACAACATGTGCAGAATCATTATCTTTAACAGTCATGCTCTAAATTAGTGAGTGTACACCACCACAAAACTCACGAAAAACTAGAGATGTATTCAGGCATATGGACTGTGAGTGAGGAGCTGCGGATTCTGAGCTCCTCACTGACCTCATGCACCCTAGTTTCTCCTTTAGGATAGTTTTTGGGACACACTGTTCTGATCCCTGTGGCAGGGGTTGAGATCTCACTTGCTCCAGAAGCTGGCACCACAAGCCAGGTGCACCTGCACCCACAGTTTAACTCCAGTTGTTGAAGGCAACTCTACTCATGCAGCCAACACCGCTTAGTCCTGGCAGCACCACAGACACAGAAAAGAGATGATCACGCTGACCAAGACATTTTACACTTGACCATCCCCTTTTATACCCGTTTCTGCCTACCTCTGCTTTTCTCCTCCCCAGTCCCTTTCTTCTGCACCGTTCTCCACCAGTTTGCACAGTCCTAGTGACCTCCCAAGCTTCTGGATCCCTGGGTTTGCATCCTTGTCAGCTGCAAAGCCCCTCTTTGCTGCAGTTCCTTGTTAGCCCTTCAGTCAGTGTGTTGGCCAGTTTTGCTTCTTGCCTTTGTCTCCACTATATTTACCTGTCACTTTTGTGTCTCTCTATATTTTGTCCATGGCGTCTCCCTTTTCTTTGCCATCCTCTTTGTTTAGGTGCTCAGTCAGGTTATCCTCCTGAAATGAAAATTCCCATGTTCCTATACCCTTACCAATGGGCACAAATGATGAGATTTGGTCATTTTGTCTGCTTTATCATTTGTTGATCAGATTTGGGACTCCTGTTTTTATCTTCCCACTTTACTTGTTTTCCCTTTTGCACTGAAAAGGTCCTTAACCAGATACTCTAGAGGAAGCAGACACCTCTGATTCCACATACATTTAAAGCCTTTAAAATCCAGCCAGCCCAACACAGGAAGTTGTCTCTATAGTATGATGGTGAAAAGACCTATCCATTCCAGTAGTAATGATTTTACTTAGAACCACTTGGACAGCAAAAAGGACTTTGAAGGATAATTGAGGTCTAATGTTTAGGGTAAATTTTGCATATCAGAAGGCAAGGTTTATACCGATGGTATGGTTTGGGAATTATTTTAATTTCACACATTCTAAACAAATGCAATGGTCTTTGGTTATTGTTTATTGCATATTTCTGAGTAACCATCTCTTTTTTATAAAATCAGAAACATTGAGTTAAATATTTTCTTTCTCCTAATAAAGCCTGGAATAATTTCTTAATTCTCTAGAATTTTCACATTAAGGTAATGTTATTTTTTATTCTTTTCTAATCACTCCTACCCAAGTACATATTGCCATAAGAGCTGTCCCTAGAAATGCTTGTGCAGCTTAGGTCTGGATATTTAAACAAAAATTAAAAATTCATTAGGAACTTGGCAATAGAAACCCAATATTTAAAGTCTGGAATTTCAAGTTCACAGAGTCAGACATTTTAATATGTGGTTTGGGTTTTCGCTACGTGCTCCAGAGGTTCTTTACTTACAATAGAACAGTATTGCTGGCATTCTGATCACTGTATGGAATTAAGATAAACAGAAACAGGGAAAAGTTTTAACAAGAAAGCTCAATGCTATTAACACATATAAGCATGTCTATTAATGTTAATAAGAAATGCCTAACTGCATCAAGGAAGATTGAGGAACTGGCCACTTTTGGCAATCTTTCAGTGGCCAATGAGTGAAAAGGTGTCTTTTTGAAAGTGTTCCTGGCTGACATTTACTGTCAGAATATTTGATTTACCCCTTCTTTCCAGAAGACAGTGTAGAGCCTGAGATGAAAAAGTGATAATTTATCTATAAACCTTTTAATTTCTCTGGTTTGCTGAACATTATGAAATGATTTGGTCACAAGCGTTGAGTTGAAACATATACTGCGTCAAGCAAAATACCTGGAAAATGTATAATTATGCTTTTGGGACCTTGAACTTGAGACTAACTGTCATATATAACGGCAATATTTTAAGTATATGATGTCTTTTTCTGGAAAAAAATGTGACCTCAGTTCTTTTTATCATTTATATTTGATAAGTAATTAATGTCCCTGGACTTGCTGACACTGAGTATCAATTTAGTGTATATAATTTGCACAGCATGTGGAATCAGAGAATAACTTTGTTTGAAAGGAACCTCAGAGGTCACCCAGTCCAGCCTCCTGTGCAGAGCTGGTTGGAGACTGCCCAGAGCCTTGTTCGGTCCAGTTCAGAGTCTTTTTCATGGAAGGAGATACCACAGCTTCTAAGCAACCACCTCTTATATTTAACCACCTAGGATGTGAGATGTGACACATCTACACTTCAGGTAAAATGTATGTGAGGGGGTTATTAATCTGCAGATTAAGGTGAATCTTGAAATACTGAAGAAGAAAATGACTTAATAAATATCTTGGAATTTAATCTAGATATTAAGAACACATTTTACTTAAACTCTGTCTGCTGTTAACTGAGCTCAGGATAACTCATTTTGTCTATGCAATTAATCTTGAATATAAACATATTTTCACCAAAAAAAGCCCCCAAACTAAAACCCAGAAACTGTAGGTATTTAAAATGAGTGCAGTATTACAATACCCACACCTGAACATGATCCTAAAATCAAGCAGTACTAGAATGTTTATTTTTAAGTGTCTTTGTCTCCACACTCTCTCTCATTTGTGACCTTATATTGCAAACTTAGTACTCGAGTACCTACATGGGAGGAGCTTAATATCAGAGAAAAATATTCACAGAGTTCAGCAAATTTCTGGCTATTTTCTAAACTACCAAAACTGATTATAAGCTCCTAAAGTAGGACACAAGAATTACTTTTTTGAGAGGTGATTGCATTTTAGGTGTGTTTTGTGAGTTGCTTTCTGTAATCTATTAGATGGTGCCATTCTCAACAATCCTGTTTAGGTTGCTATGGATTACGTCCCTCAGAAAAATCCAGAAGAAGCCAGAAGTTCTAGTAATTGGAGAGTCTTGCTGGGAATATAATAATGTGGATATGAGCAAAATCTGAGAATAAAAGAATTTTTTGGTAATTATCTGCATGATGGAATTGTAAACTCTGGGAGTATTTAGACTCTTGCTAAATTAAGCTATGATAAGAATTATTATTTGAAAAATTGCCCTGTGGACTTAGCTCTGCCTTTACTGTTTACATATCATAGATTTGGAGGATCTTTCAGTGAGAAATACTGTGCCTAGTCTCCTGCTTGTTGGTATTTAATGTGGTTAAAGGCTAAAAATATAGCCTAAGATAAGAGTACATGCAAAGGAAAAGCAAACAGAAAATCATTGTACATCCCTATTGCTTTATTCCAAATGGGACCTGGAAAGGTCTCTAGAAGAGCTAGAAATTATTCTATGTGTGATATCAGTGGCACAAAAAAGACAGGGAGTAATCTAGCATAAAAATGTTATTCTTTAGGAGCTTTCAATGCAATGCACCTCTCTGTAAAGAAAGTTAGTTTACGTAAACGTTACTGAAAACCCGCCAAAACTCTTATGGGTTTTTTAATGGCTATTCAATGGGTGTCGTGCTTCATGGGATTTTCAGTGTTTAAATAATCTGTGAAATTAAAACGAGAAAGGAGTATTTCCTTCAATTTACCATTGAAAACATTTAAGGGATCAGAACAGCACAATAAACTAGGAAAAAGTAGAATTATATTTAATTTTTTTAAAACAGAGTACATATTAAAAGAAATCATTGTTTAGAATGTCAGAATATAGGATGTACATCATTCTTCTTCCCTATTTCTGTTCTTCTTTTTCCCAGTTATAATCACTGTAAGAACTTCAAATAAAACATAAGCTATCCAAAATTATTATATTTGCCATAAGGTGGCACTATGCAGTAAGGCAGTGACATGGCTTGGAATATCCAATTTAATTGTTTACTTCTAGTCTTTTTTCTTATTTTAAGTCATAAGGTTCCATGAAGGACAGGTCTCAGGTATGCAAAATATCTAATCTACATGGATTTAAAATTCGTAAGGGTTCATATATTAAAATCAAGAGTCAGAAAAGACAAACTGCAATTTAGGTTGTTAATGCTAATCAGCATTTTCTTAATATTGTCATCTAGAAGCAGTTTTCCCTCTCTGAAAATACAAACTCCCACACTTTAAAACTCCTTACTGTACAGTGCTGAGGACAGTACAATATCATGGTCCCATAGCTTTCAGATGTCTTTATCTTGAAGGAAAGAAGTTACAGTACATCCCATTTTAACAACAAAAGAAGTACTTCAGCAATACTGATTTGCTGAAGGATAGTTCATGCAAAGGACCACTTAGTGCTAACCAGCTCCTGATATGGGCAGCTAGACATCCACAGAATGGCTGAGTTTGGAAGGCACCTCTGGAGATCATCTCCAACATGTTCTCTTAAAGCTCGAGCAGGCTGCTCATGGCTATGTCTGGCTGCATTCCACATGTCTCCACGGATGGAGGCTCCACGACCTACCTTGGTAGCCTGTTCCAGTGTTTGACTACACATAACAAAAAGAATCTACGCTTAAATGGAGCCACCTCTATTTCAATTTGTGCCCATTGCCTCTTGCCCAGGCACTAGGCAACACTGAGATCTCTCCCCATATTTTCAATCCAGGAGTTAAAACCACTATTGCTATTAATGGATCATTTGCTTTTTTTGATCTAAATCCAACCTGATTATTGTTCTTAGTTTTATTTGTGCTTTCTAAAAACCTGTAAGAATTCACTAAGCTATTTGGTCCAACGCACCACAGAAATTATGAGAAATAGATACATGAAATCATTAAATGAGCTGTTAAATAATTTTTACTTGTGAGTGCCCCAAACTTAAGGTTTTTTGCTTCTTTATATTGGGTGAGGTGTGCTGATGCTTGTTTAGTCTAGTGTCTTCTTTGCTTCTCTTCAGGGCTGGAGTACTGGTGCAAGTACCACAAGCCATCTGTTTAAACGTGCTTGCGACCATAAATTTTCTCTGTCATACTTCATGTTGAGTTTGACACAAAGAAATCTCACCTTGCCTAAAAAGCTCTCAGTAATTCTTTGCTTGCCTTGAAAATTACTCAAAGTAATTTCTCAAATTAATATGTCAGATTTTTTAAACAAAATGAGCAATTTGACATGGTCTGCTGATATGCCTAGTTGACAAAAATCCTGTGCTACCCATTTGCGATGCTTTCAGTAGTGGTGACACAAGACAGATATTTTTAGGATTGTTTTGATTAGTCTTGAAACTAGCAGTTAGTTTATAACTAAAAAAATACAACAGAATGTTTGTCATAAATGAAAAAAAAAAGGTTTACTTCATCCATACCATATGATAGACTACAACCAAATAGCTGTTCTCCGTAAAGACAAGCTAAGTGTCAATGGTTATAATAAACCATACTTACAGATGATTCTAACATTTCTGTTTGTGATTGCAAACTTTATATAGTATCACAGGTTCTTCAAATTTTCAAAGTCTGGCCACAAATAATGTAATACCTCGTTTTCCATTATGTATTCAACTGGCATTTTTAATGTTTCCCAACACAAGAGGTGCATTGTTCCCAAAACAAACAGTTTATTTTAGTGAAGAAATGTGAAACAAAAACTATTCTACAGGTTCTGCAGCAGTTTTTAAAGCTTTTTGTAGAATCTTCTCTGCTTTTGCTCTTTAGTGTTGTTACATTTTGATGGTCATAATAATTTTTGAAAACATATTTGATATACTCTGACTGAGAAATCCAATTTAGCAACATTGATATTACATGGATCAAACAGTTTCAAATGGTTATTATTATTCTGCTAGAACAATTAATGTACTGAATATATTACATTTTTAAAGTTTACTTCCCACGACAAAACATACTAGCTCAATTTATTTAATTGCAGTTTTAATTAACAGTTTGCCAGTACTTGGCCTGGGGGCAAAATCAAAAAGTTTGACCTACAAAGTTTTTAATGAGTGAAATGTAGGGGCTTTACAAAATCCCTTGGCAGCAAACAGGCAGAAATAATTCAGAGCCCTTACCTTAGATAAAGCTAAAATCTGTGAATAGGGAAGAGATTCAGGAAATGAAACCACATGAATTATGGATTCTTCATTGTGAAAATCTACTGCTTTTACAATGGAACCTCAGATGTCTTTGTTGGAACAAATGTTATTTAATATCTTCATTAAAGACATAGATGGAACGATTGAGTGCGCCCTCTGCAGATTTGTGGATGACACCAACCTGATTGATGTGGTTGACCCACCTGAAGGACAGGATGCCATCCGGAGGGACCTGGACAACCTCGAGAATTGGGTCCGTGGGAATCTCATGAGGTTCAATAAGTGCAAGTACAAGGTGTTCCACCTGGGTCAAGGCAACTCCAGGTATCAATCCAGACTGGGGATGAACAGAGCAAAAGCAGCCATGGGAGAAGGACTTGGGGGTGCTGGTGGGTGAGCGGCTGGTCATGACCCAGCCAGGTGCACTCTCCGCCCAGAAAGCCACATGTGTCCTGGGCTGCATCCAAAGCAGTGTGGTCAGCAGGGGAGGGAGGGGATTCTGCCCCTCTGCTCTGCTTTGGTGAGACCCTGCCTGAACACTGCATCCAGCTCTGGGGTCCTAGCGCAGGAAAGACATGGACCTGTGAGAGTGAGTCCAGAAGAGGGTCACCAGGAAGATTAGAGGGAGGGAGGAAAGGCTGATGCAATAAGGATTGTTCAGCCTGGAGAAGAGAAGTCTTTGAGGTAATAGCAACTGTCCAGTAGCTGAAGGGAGCCTACAAGAAAGACGAAGAGAGACTTTTTACGAGAGCATGTAATGGTAAGACAAGGGGGAATGGATTCAAACTGAAAGACAGAAGACTTAGTTTAGATATCCAGAAGAGATTCTTTACTGTGAGGGTAGTGAAGCACTGGAACAGGCTGCCCAGAGAAGCTGTGGATGCCCCATCCCTGGAGGTGTTCAAGGCCATTCTACATAGGGCTCTGAGCAGCCTGGTCTAGTGAAAGGTGTCCCTGTCTGTGGCAGTGGGGTTGGAAGAAGATGATCTTTAAGGTACCCTGCAACCCAAAACATTTTATGATTCTATGATTTAATTTTCCCCTTAAAATAATCCTTCTGCAAAAATGTTTGTATGTTATCCTCTTCTTTTCTCCTTTGGAAATGGAGAAGGTGACATGGGCTGCAGTGGAAGTGGCAGGTGTGGAGATGAGTTTTCCTTTCCGTCTCCTTTGTATCTTCACGTTGTCTTGAATCAAGTACCAAGTTCATACAATGCTATGTTTACAGCAAAGAGGGCCCCTTCCATGGCGTTTGCCTGCAACTACAATCTGTCTCTTCTTTTCTGCCTAGATGCAAAATCTTATTCACTTGACTAATGCAGCCATGGAAAAAAAATTCCATGAAAAACTTTCTGTGAATAATTCATCCTTAGTTGATTGCTCTACTAGGCTCTATTAGAGAAGTAATTTTTTGACCTTTTTGTGGCTGAAAAACCAGAATCAGAAAAAAATCTGATTTGAATTGATGCTTACTTCAGCAAGTTTTGGAAAGTATTTTGTCTGACTTGGTTACACTGTGCATGGAACAACTCCTTCCATTTCTGACATACCTGTTCAGAAACAGTAGGCAACTTTTGGGTACAATGGTGACTAAAACAGAAGGCAAGTTTTTCCTTATACAATGAAATTGCATTGAGAAAAAAAAAGAAACTAACTGGAAGTTGTAACCATAATATTAATATAAATGCCTTTTTACTGATATTATTTAATCTAGGTTAGCATTTTCTGTAAGCTGAAGTACATTTACTATGTCTATTCATTTAAAGCAGCATTAACAGATACAATACCGGATACTTGTAGAAAATAAATAAATAAATAAATATCAGTTTTGCAGTTTAGTGTGTGACCTCATTTTGTATTAATCTTTGAATGTCTGGTACTGACTACTTGCAGGAATACTGAAGAAGGCCATATATTTTTGAATGCAAAAAACGTACTTGTGTAATTTTCTCCCCCCAAAAAAGGATTTCGCCTTATATGAAAATAAAATTTAAAATAATTGCTTTGAATAGGGTAAGTATAAAGGACAGAAGGGAACCAGGGAAATAAGTTGTTTTGTCTCCATTAATAATATATAATTTTACTAAATTACATAATCCAAAATGGAAGTATGTTTGTAGATGACTGCTTGGAAGATTATTAAAATCATGGCTCAACAACAAAACAACAGCTCAAGCCAGGTGCCTTCGAGAGGGACCCAGAACAACGGGAAGCCTGGGCTTTTATGTCTGCAGTGTCTAAATGCACAAAAGTCTTGGGTCATGGTCTCTTGCTGACACCACAGGTCCCAAGGTCCCTTGCCCTCGTTATACAAAAGGTCGGCACCAGTTCACAGCCTTTTGCCGTGGGCTCCTTTCACCCAGGGCTCCACCTGCAGCCAGCACTGCAACTGCATGTCAAGCCACCTGCACTGGATGTATTCACAACAGCTCTGTGCATGCAAACAGGAAAAGAATGAGGAAAAAGAACTGGAATATGGGGAAGAACATAAGAAAAGAGCTAAAATTTTAGGTGTGTAGCTAAACCTGATTCGAGTTTAGCTCCGTGAACTACCCAATCTTTAGAGGTCAGTCTTCACATTTCCACAACTATTATGAAATTTGTTTACATTATGATAAAAATATTTAAATTTTTCACATATAAACGAGATTCCCATTGTAGTGCTTTGAAACAGACAATAAGAAGTCAGAAAAAATTGGATATCTGTCCACACATAATGATTTGTTCAAATCCTATGATGTGCATGCCATTAAAAAAAAAAAAACTGACTAAAAACCTAATTCTGAGTAAAATTTAGATACAAAACATTGTGTCATGACACAAGAATTGATGAATTTTGCTACTGTTCAAGGAAAGGCTTCACAATTTTCGAAGGAGAAGAAGATGGTTGTAGAAAACAGAGTAAACTGTATTTCTATTTATTTATTTATTTATTTATTTAATTCTGTATTTTAAACCAGCCAGATGTTTCAAAGTGATAAGCCCAGGAGCATTTCTAAGTGGAAATATTGAAATACTGGAATTTCTTTGCATATTTAGTTAACTTATTTTACAAGCTTACACCACCTTCCGTGTGTAGGTCTGGAAGCTTTCAGACATACATGAAAAACCTCTACCACTGCTCTGTTTTTCATGGCCATCTTTGATGGAAGGAATGCAACCAGAGTAGTATTCAAGCTGCTACCTGGAAGTGAGGGAAGATTCTTACAGATGATACAGATAATATTTCGCCCTCTTCACTGCAGTGGTAACCTGTCATAGTAGGATCAAGTTCCCACACAGAATATAGGTCAATTGACCTGTACAAAAGAGGAGATTCAGCAGTTGGTTCCATTTTAACCAGCAAGACAAGCCTGAGAAGAACATAAACTAGTTTGAAGAAAAACAAAATGTCAAGTAAAATGTGATTAGACTGGATTAATACCCTCAAACTTACTATTTCTTTCAGTAATGTCTGTTTGTTCATGATTTTTAATGATCAATGAACTTCAGTATTTTTATTGATTTTAATCAAATCTCCTTTTTTTTTCTCAATAATGTAAGGGTTGATTTGGCAAAATCCTAATTTTCTAGTGCAGATTTTCCCTCTCTAGTTATTTTCTTTCTTAGTGCTTTTTTCACTCCTGTATTGGATTTCTTTGTAGCCAACTGCACTTCCTCAGGCTGCCTTTGCAATGAAATCCAGAGGTGTGGTTGCAACACACATATTGATAGCTGATCCAGCTTTAACCTCACCAGTTTGCTTAATGAGAGGAATGAATTTGTAGCCTGTGTATTGAATAGTGGATGTCCTTGCAAAGGCAGTTCTGCTTCTGTGAGTACTCAGAAAGATTACAGCTCTATTGAGTATAATCCACCTGTCCTGCAGCCACAACAGCAAAGGTATATCAATAGTTTATGTAGACATAACTCAACAAATAGACAATTAATAAGGTATAAAAAAGTTTAGGAGTAGCTTCTGAAATATTTTTTAATCAGCATCATGGTGGGTGCTGTCAAAGAAATCAATAACTTACTGCAGGTAAATGAAACTAAGAGATTGAAATTAGAAAAATAGAATGAAAAGCTGATTTCAATGACATTGTACTCATGAAGTTCTGATGAAAACTTACATCAATATACTGTAAGTTGACATGTAAGGAATATGATTTCTATACATGGAGAGTAATAAACTTTGATCAATAATGTTATTCATTATTTTTATTACAAAATGAAGGTCATATGGCCAAACAGTATATGCAGACATTGTTTAAGGTACTCTAATCAGGTGCCTGTGTATGTATGTGTGTTTGCATTTTACAAGAAAAAGTTACTGTCCCAGGAAGATTTTGCTAGACTTCCAGACTGAACCCATACAAATTGGAAAAAACCATCTGCAGCTATGTTAAATTAAAGTGCAGGGACTCTTTTATGCAATCTACTGAACTGATTGTCCCCTCTCTATCCTGAAATTTGCAGTACAGTTTAGTATTTTCTTTATTGTGTTACTGATGGTGCACTGCCCATTTCAATTTTAGTCAGTGAAAGAGTCATTCACTGAAATGCATAAAATGTGCTGGGAATTTCTGCGTGCTCTGGAACTGGAATGTATAGTATGTATAGTCCTTTAATTCGGAGTCCAGATCAGTCTGGGGAAAAAAAAAAAACCCAAACAACTTGACAGATAAAATATAAACATTAGCTTGATTATATCTACATATACAATTACTGTTGTTTTTATAAAAGGAAGATAAATATAGCCTTCTAATATTCGTTGTACCTTTCTTGGAAAAGCTCCTGGAGCTTGTCTCTGAAGTGACGTTGCAATTCCCAGGACTTATAGCCTAGAAATTGTTTCTATGGCAGCTTTAACAATTATTTTTATAGATATCTCTACTGAGTATTAAAATATGCCTCATGAAACTGCTTCTGCACATCTGCTGAAATACATACATCCTGGAAAGTTCCTTTCATAATTACCAGAGAGAATCCTTTCACAAGTTAAAATAGTCAAATTCTCTTTATCTGCATAAAACAGAGACCCTCAAAGCCTGTTCTTTTGTAACATGTACTAATGATCTTTAGATAGTTATGGTGTCATTTGTTTAATACACATGAAAAGTAGATTTGTTGTAAGTTTTTAAGGTAGAACTTGTAAGTTGAAATTCCAACTTAAAATGCTATAAAATAAAAAGACACTTCTGAATTTTTCTTTTTTATTCGGAAATTTGAGGAATTCTACTGTATATTAAAGCATTCTATAGTCTTTTTATATTTCTAGTGCTGTACACGTACTGATTCAAAAAGACACTACTAGTGTCTTTCCATTGGTTTTTGCTATGTTCTCCACATTATTTACAAGTTTGGTTCTATAGATGCTCAAAAAAGTGTAGGTTTCAGAGATTCCGAGGTCAGTAACAACCTCAATAAAGCACAAAGAAATGGAAGAGCTCTTCTTAGATGTCACTGATAAGTATTTCTCAAATTGTTTGTAATCTGAAATCTAGAGTATGAATAGTTTCTCAGCATTTCTAAGAGTTTCTTAGCTGCTTTACAAAGAAAGCACGATATTTAAATATTTCTCCTTATAGGTATTTTCTGTTTTCTAATCCAACACTATTGTGGTGACATAATAATAATGATGTGACAAAATGGGAGGAAATACATTTGAGATTTTTTAAAAGGTATTTAGCAGTAGGCAGTACACAAATGAAATGAGAGAACATGCAATATATGCAATATAATGGATAGGATTTATATGTCTTTATATAGAAAGTGGAAGTAAATTTAGGATGGTGTAGCTGTAGGTGAAAAGCTGTGTAAAGCTTTGCAGGGTTGCAGACCTGAAACTGGGTAAATTTAGTCAGAGGCTCGAGAGGAGTTTCTTGGTCTTCCTTCTAAATAGCTGATCTATTATATTTTCAATTTATGAACCTCAGGATTTAGACATTTAAAGCGTGATTTCAAGAAGTTGAAAAGCATAAAAATTTTTCAGTATCCAATGTTTTCTTACGTCGTGCAGGCAGCAGAATATTAAAGATTCAGCAGCAATTATGTTGAGACAAGCATTGAGGAATGTGCTGGGTACGGTAGGTTCAGTAGATGTATCTGACTGATCTGTAATACTTAATTAGAAAGAGATTGGCCAAATCAAGGAACTGCCTGGTTGATATTAACAAAATTTAAGTTGTCCTTACAGCAACATTCAGTCATAGCTTTGTAAAATTACTAATTATTTATATTTCATTTCTAGTGGCCATCATTTACAGTTTTGTTTAAATACTTAGGGTAAGTAAAGTCTTTGTTCCTATATTTCCTATGTTTTCTGCTATAGAATGTAACCCCTATTAAAGCAGAATTTTATGAGAAGTGATTTTAAATGTGGCCACTTATTGGACTTAAGAATTTTAGGCTTTTAGAGGAGGCAGAAAAATTCTGGTTTTGTTCTTAAACATTCAGACCTGAAAACTTTCATCGCTCAATTCTTCAGAAAGAACATTTTGTATTTTGACTTTATCGGCACTCAGATTATTTAAGAATCATTTACCACCAGAGCAGACTCAGAACAGTTCGTGCAGTGCATAGATGCAGCAAGGAGAGCCATTATATTGCAGTGAGATGCTAACTATAAAAAAGGACTAGTTTCACTATGTTCCTGAAAATGAATCTGTATCCAGATGTACTAGATTTGAAGTGTGGCAGTCATCTGAATATTTGCTCAGTAGTGTCTTACTACTGAAGTGGAGATTCAGTTAATATACTTAGAAGAGCTTTACGTTTCTGAGTTTGTTTGGGCATATATTGTTCTCTGAGCTATTAGAGCTCCAATGAATTTTAAATGAAATGGATGTGAGACCTATAAGTAGCTGTCATCTCAAATGATCATTGAATCATCACAAGTTTTCTCAAAGAATTTCTCCATTGATGCTGCTCACTTAAGATTCTATTAACAGTATTTGTCTTCAACAATCCAAGGAGCGAGTGGTAGCTACATAATGGCTTACAGAGGAAGACAATTCAGAGAATCCAAGTCTGAGAAACAGAAATATATTTAATTAAGCATTCTGTTTGCTGCTAACATAGTTTCTGAAGGACAAAACACAACTGAAGCTTCCCACTGATGTTGAACTCTAATATTAGACCATAGGCACTAGCAATAAGAATTGTCACTATGAGAACGCTCTGAATCACTCCAAAAGACATGTTAAGCATTCTCTTTTATTTGAGTGGGGTTAGTTCAAGATATGTCTGTTTTAGGGGTTATATTGAGATTTTTTTCCCTTCCCAAACCTCAAATTGTCTGCTTCAAGTAGTTTAGAAAACACCAATGACAATTTCTTTCTTTTGAGACTGCAATCATACTTCAGAATGTGATAGTACTACTAAATGAATGATAGTTTTTGTAATAACACTCTTTATAATATAGTGAGTTTAAAAACACAGCATTTAAGAAGCGATGGTTAATAATTTCCAAGTGCCATTTCCTGTGTAGTTGCTGGTAGGCTTTTGGAAAAAAGTCTTGCAATGCCCATCACACTCCTCAGGGAAGGTTTTACTCTGGGCAGTGTGAAGGAGAAATGAAAAAATTCTCGTAAGGCCAATAACAAACAATTTTTACTTGCAAACTTTAGAGTATCCAGACAGAATAATGCACTTAGCAAGGTATTGACTGGATTTTTTGGTCTGGCTTGCAATGTACTTCAAGAAGAGGAAGGTAATAAAAAAAAAAAGGAAGAGAAACAGAGAAAAAGACAAAGAGAGAGGTAGATAGTCACCACTGTATGATCCAGTGTGGTCTCAGTGGATTTTAAATCCAGAGTAGAGGAGCATGGCATGGGTCATACATCTTGCCATCCTTTTATCAGTTCTGACCCTCTGAGGCCCTTCCACAGGTGGGCCTATGCTAATTTCAGCATCAAAATCTTGTCCCTGCACTTTACACAGTGCCAGAATTAACTAAATCAGGTGAATCTGAGGGCTGCTGGTAAAATCAAAATGCAGATAGGTATTGGGAATATTTTTCATTTCATGAATTTGGGTGAAAACTGGAGCAAAATGATGTGATCAAGTAAGACCACAGATCTACCAAATCTGAGCTGCAAAACCCAGACTTTCATGGTGTCTTTACTCATTATTATCATTATTATTATTTTAAAATTTTGCTATAGAATAATAGATAAACTAGATATCCCAAATACTTATAAAAATTGTACACTACCTCTTTTAAGGTCTTTCTTTTCTTTTCTATCCTTGTTTCCATACTCATATAAATTATCAAAGAATGCAGAAACAGCAGCTATCAAATTTTAAAAATGAAACCATATTTTATTCATTTCTTTCTTATTTTATTCTGGCCATGTAGGTGAAGAATTGTTTATGAGTGTAATTTAGGGTAATGCATGTCTTTTCTTTATATAATCAATCCCACAATCTAAAGTGAATGCACACATTTAGTCAATTGAATGCAAGGTGTTTGCTAGGTCAGCTTGTGCTGGCATTGTTAATGCTTCTCTGTAGAAGAGAAAAATCTTTACTAAATATCTAGTTATGCAGAAGTCTAACATCCAGCTGTAGATGCATCAAGATGAATTTTATTAAAACACCTCTTTCTTGCTGTCCTATGTATGTACACAAACAGATGAAGCTTTTAAAGTTGCAAAATGATTTTCATATACACTGCTACTAACGTTTTTACCTTGAGAAATTATAAATTTGAAATAGTAACTGTAAGTAATAATTCTAAAGTTTTGGGTGTTTTTACCTTGGAGATTTCCCTGGAATAATGTCTTATTCAGAGAACTTGAATTTTGATGTTTTATAAGTATAATCAGCTACTGGCAATGTAATTTGCTAAGTAAGTTTGGGTTAGATTCTGGTTTCAGTAGTTTATTAAAAATTCGAAATTGGCATTGGTGTTTTTACATCTGCTTATATGTTTTTACATCTACTCTTTGTTGAAAGATAAAAAGTAGAAAAAAAAGTTGTACTGTAAATTTCTGTGGCGGATCATGCAATTCCATGTAGCTTATTGACTGTTTATTGAAACTAAACATGCAGAAAAAAAACTCACAAAAATTGAAACTGTGAAGTAATTATGGTTCTGTAAGAGACATTACATTACACGTGGCACTACACATATGTAAGCATGGCAAAATAAAATGGAAGTTAGCTGAGAATTTGTTGTTAAATTTTTTTACATATCTCTCAGGTAAACGAAAAAGACAAAGTATGCCCTAGAAGTGTTAGTCACCATGGATTATTTTTGTAATCTATAGGGCTTTGCAGTAGAGGTAGTGGTGTCCCCTTAAATATGGAATAAACTTTGGCTTTGCCGTCATGAAGTATTTTCCAGTATTCTTTTTCCATAGAATTTATTTAGATGACTTTACAACGTTAAATGGTGGAAAGGCAGAAAACTTAATAAAAAATTTGAGAGCAAGACTTATAACAGCTCATATCTGACTCAGCTGTTTGGTTTGTATTTATCTCCCTCTTATTTTAATTCTAAAGCCAGTAAGGCTGCAGTGTTGTGCATCAGTTTACAGTTACATCCTGGGGAGATAGCAGAATCTGAAGAGAAAAGAGAGACAGAAGGCTCACAGTAAAGAATGTAATATCTCTTCTGCGTAAATCCCAAGACTGCATTATTTTTGTATTATTCACGTCATATGATTGTTCTATGTTGTATGGTTGGTAGTACATCTTTCGGTCCCTCCTCTAAAATAGTGCTGCTAACCTTGGGTTTCTTAAACCTTTCTTCACCTGTGCCATGACCAAAGTCTGGCTTTCTAAAGAAAATTCGAAAAGTTTCCTAGAAAAGCAGCACCAACATTGCCTGTAAGGGTTTAATTTTTATAAGGGATTTGTAAGTGGTTACATTAGTAGTGAAACTTAAACATATATGAAGTGGGTGTTATCAATGTAAATGGTCTAGAATCTTTTGAAAAAAAATTAAATGGTCTGGAATCTTTGAAAAAAAGTTAAACTCACATATTAAGTGGGTGTTGTCGATGTAAATGGTCTAGAATCTTTGAAAAAAAAATTACTGAAATGGTGAAAGATGATTGAGTCCTGATCACCAAAGTTTTTGGTTACTAATATTGCTTTCTATAAGACAGAAAAGTGAAATTGGCTTCATTAAGAGGTTTTAAATGAAGAAATGTGAGGCATTAATTCATAACTCAGTAAGAATTTGCTTAATTATGTGAACAGATTTTACATGATAATCTCAGATGATCCAGTAGTTATTGAGCAGTAATAAACCCAACAATTTAGCTGATTTATCTCTATCCCTTGACAAAGTTCGGTCCAATTTTTGATAAGTGCAGTTTCTACCCTTTGTACCCCATATCCATAAACTGCAGCAAAAGGAGGTCAGGATTCGCTTGTCTATGGAATGATTTTCACACACAGGCATCTGAATCTTGAATTAGGTGTTTGTAATACTAGGAGTCAAGTTCAAATCTATGCTTCCTTTGAAGAAGTTTTTCGGGATCCTGCTTCTGGATATTGCTCTGCCAGGCAATCCCCTACACATATGCCCTAACAATCCTCAACCTTTCCATCTCCTCTTTAAGTAGTATCAATTCACCTATTTGATTTTACCTTTTCCTTATCAGAACTTGCAAATAGGTTTCATTTTTGCCAAAAAAAAAAAATTAACTTAGATAAACATTAAATTAATCTAATTATCTAAAATCTTACTCTGAATTTCACAATTTTTAGCAGGAAAAAATGCTTCTTGTGTTGCTGCTGGTATAATATTAATGGAGTTTTGAAGCATTTTCATTTATGTAGTTTGGTTTGGGTTATGTAGTATAGTTTATTCTTGAAATATGGAGTTACTATATTATCTTATTTTGAGAGTATTTAGTTAATGCTAAGAATTAGTGCTAAGACCTTGGATCCTCATGTCTTCTTTGTATTTCAATGTTTCTTACATATTTTAAGCCTGAGGAGCAAAGAGAATTAAAAGGCATATAGGGTCTGAGACATAATTAAGGATAAAAGATTTACAATTGCTATTGAACTTGAGATGAAAGATGTAATATTTAGCATATTTACTTTGTATAAATCCTCTGAACCTTCCCCGTAATTCAAACTGAAGTTCTCATTGGAAATACAAAGATATGAAGAGAAATAAGGTGGGATGAAAGCACAAAAGGGACAAAGAGAATTCTTTGCTGCCAATTTAAGCTACACTTAGTTAACTGGTCTGGCTGGGATGAAGCTAATTTTTCCCATAGCAGCCCTCACAGGTCTGTGCTTTGCCTTGGTAGCTCGGAACAGGCTGATAACACACCAGTGTTTTGGCTACTGCAGAGCAGTGCTGGCACAGCCTCAAGGCTGTCTTTCCAACATTCCAACCCCCATATACCAGTAAGGTTTGGTTATTTTGGGGTTTTTTTGGGGGGTTTTCTTTTGTTTTGTTTTTAATTAAACTTCTTTTTTTTTCCCCACGTGTTTGTTTCATCTTGCTTTTTTTTTTCATTTTTCTTCTGAGAAGCGCATAGGAGAGCACAGTTTGGTGGGCACCTGGTGGCTAGCCAAAGTCAAAACATGACAGCGGGCAATGTAAAAGCATCAGAAAGTTTTAGTTTAGAAACAAAGTAAATAATCCTGCTCAAGAATCTGTTGTACAACAGTTTTATTCTGAATAAATATAAAATTGTATTTAAATAAAACACTAAAAATAAATGTGAAATGTACATATTTTTCTTTTTTGTTGTCTAGTAGAAAACAAGAAGCCTGTGTAAGCTATAACCAGATTTAAAATTCTTTTTTTACTGCTCTGATTTTACTTTTAATCATTGTTTTTCTGCATGCATAAATACAATGTCTAACCATTCAGGTGAAGATGTCCTTATCCACAAATAATTTTTTTAAAATAGCTTGTCTTCTTTGATATATGGTGCTTATACAATACCTTTTTTCAATAGAACAGATAAACAGAAGTTTTTCAAAACAGAAATACAATCATACTTAATGATATAAGGTAACCTAGCAAGCTGATTGCTATTCAAGTTGTTTTTCGGCAATATGTCTTTCTTACTTACTTGCCTGCAGGGGTCTACAGTCAGAGGAAAAGTCATCTTTGAAAGATGATTGATGTGTAGGTTACTAAAATTTTAAGTGTTGCTTGTATAGTTGTGTCATATAACTTCTACTGGCTGCCTTTCTTCACTGTTCAATATTCTCCCACCAAAAGTACAGTGGAAGATGTCCACCTTTTAAATACATGATGGATGTTCCATAAATATGTTAGCATGGATGAATCAACAGCTGTTAGGCAAAAAAATGAGATAAACATTTATTTCATACACCAGGCAGTTGTCAAGCAATATTAATATCCTTTAGTCAATAGAAAAGTGCAAAACAGCTGCTGAAAGGACTATGATAAACAGATGGCAACAGCAGTCGAGTCTAGCTGGTATTGACTTAACCCCCTTTATACAATTTCTCAAGTTGCACCCCTTGGGAAGGACTTGTACTGGAAAATAAGTTTAAATTGAACTTTCCCCTTTACTGCAATAGCATATGACAGCCTACAGTAAATGTCCCTATGTTTTTTTAGTTGGGTGCACTGCATGAATAAAATTAATGGACCAATAATTGTATCAGGAAGGAAGTAGCCAAAAATTTATTCATTACACATGCTGCTATGTAAGACTCCTGAGGGCCTATGTTTTTGGAGAGTAATAATGTATGTTTGGTTACTTCGAAAAAAAACATGTTTATCTGGCTTGGTTTTGGGTTTTTTTTACAAGGTGTAAGCTCTTGTATTTCCACTACAGTGTTAAAATCTGCATTTCAGACTAAGTACTGGTTCCTTCCTAAATGCTGGGGGCTTGAAATTCATATGTCTTATAGAAGATCTTATTAACATGCAACATTCGTTGCTCAAGGCTCATTGACCAGCTTTCCTTATCCATAAAAATATAATGCCAGATTCTACAGTAATTTTCATTTACTCCCCAGGTAAACTTTTGAATGATCTCTGTAAAACCAATTTGAATAACATCTGTTTCTCCTCCCAGTTTGGCTAGATGCTGACTGAAATACTGAAGAAATTTAAAGCAGCATGCTGAATTACATTTCCAGAACAGTTGTTTCTTTTGACTGGAATCAGCAATCATGTTTTTTAGACCAAAGGAAGACATAGAGACCTTACAGTTTATCTTCCAATAAAATATAAATTAGTGATACCAGTCTTTGTAAAAAATGTATGCTCTATATTCCAACAATAGGAAAAGGATATACTTTAAATTAAATACCTGGCAGTATCCTTAGGTGACGACTTGATTATTCTCATTTCCAAAAGCAAATAAGATGCTTGAAGAAAGACACTTCTGTACTTCAACATCATCATGAATTACTTCCTAGAAAACATTTAGCCCTCATGCTAGGTTTCTAACAGAGACTTTAATTATATTTTAGACTTTTAAATTACAACTATAAATTTTATTTAGTTTATTTTAACTAGTTGCATAAAAAAGGACTCATTTAAATATAATTTAATTAATACAATAAGTTTGCATTAGCCAATTTATAATTTGGATACTGGAATTAAAAATAATCCAACTGATTGGATATTCATATGTATGGAAGACACGTAAAATAAGATCACAGGGCTAAGATTCATACACTGATTATTATTTTACTCTCCCAGTAGTACAGCAAATATCAGCAAAGCTATTCAGCAATTCCATACAGATATAAGAATATATTCAGGGTACATTCCTGGGAGGCAATCCATTTCTGTGAATATGTGCATGCTACACTGTTTTAAGTATCCTAGGATATATGAGATTCTTTCACAGGATTTTAAGACATGGTTTGAACCTGTGCTCTTCTGAATCAGCAGTCAGTCTCAAAAAGGGTGATCCTTATTTGTCTGAACTTCCATTGGATTCCTCTTCTCCAGAACTGAGTTCCACTTCAAAGTCTTGTAAAAACTCTGGAAACAAAATGTTTCCATATTTTAACACAAGGTATCATTGTACAAAAGACGAACAGAAGAAACCCCCGAACAAACCAAGCAAAAAAACCCCCAACCAAACAAAAAAATCCCCCCAAAGTCAACAAAAAATCAAACAAACTAAAACAAAACAAAACAACCCCCCCAAAAAAAAAAACCAAAAAACCCCTCAAAAACTGCAAAAAACCCAGCCAAACTCAAACAAATGAACCAAACACAAAAACCCCTCAAAACCATAAAGAAAACCCACAAAATAAATCAAAATTTGTCTTAATATCTTTTAAAATCACAACATAGCTTTGAAACTAGATGCTTACCTCTCACTTAGATCTTAGAAATCAGTTAAGTGTTAAATCAGGAAGTGTCAGTATTATCTTGCAGTATGATGTGGGATTTGCCTTCTTGAAACAAATCATTGACTTGGAGGCTGCCACACTAGCAGTGGAATCTATGAATGTACTACTTTACCGAAATTTCTACATAATTCAAGTTTCTTTCATATAATTTATGCAATTATAAACTCTTTAAAAATGAAAGCATCAAAATTAAATAGCCACTGTATGGTTAAATAGCTTCCGCACTGTATTTGAAATTGTTAATGCGATTATCTTAAAAATTTTGGTTCCTCTGACAGCCCTCTATAACTACACACATTATTATTCATTCTGTAATGTCAAACAAGGCAAAAGTGTCTTAAGTTCTGAATAGTAATCGTGTTTTGTTGAAGCATACATTGACAGCTAATACGGATGGATTTTTTTTTAATAGTCACCAAGAGAAGTTTATATGGGTTGAAAATGCAATCAGTTTTGTCTTGCTTTTCCTAATGAGTCTAACTGGCTAAATTCTAAAAGTGAAAAAAAGGTCTATAGTAATCACATTTTAAGAATCTCAGTTTTTGATTTCTTTGGAATTATCACTTAGTAACATTTACCTTTCTCTTAGATGCAAGAGTCACACGTGGATTTTTCTCTGTTCTCTCACCAGTTTTATTTAATGGCCCTGATCATATAGGGATGGGTTTTCTATCATTTTACAAATCAAATACTTTCCTCCTCAGATAAGATGTTGAAATATAAGACTGCTGTTCAACTCAGAGAACCTATTTCACATATGTAACTTCAGTACAATATCAGGGAAAGCAGATCTCTGTGTTTGGTATTAATAACTTAACCATTGCCATGATTGCAATCTTTCTTACCTAAAGAAAGCAACAATTTAAAACCACAAATGTTGCTGGGGGTTTTAATTATTTTTGTTTCATTTTATTTTGTTTTGTTTCTGGGTGGGTTTTTTTTTGGGGGGCGGGGGAAGTTGGGGGTAGCGGTGTTTGGCTTTTGGGGTTTTTTTCCTCAAATGCCACAACCAATACTGGAATTGCTCAAATGTTTATTACATTTTTAGGTCTGCATATAATTCCTCTTTCTCACCTTTGATAAATCTTTTATTATTTGTATGATGATGACACTGTCTTGTTGCTATCTGATAAGGGGACTAGCAAGATTAACACTATTCTTCATGCTGAGCTAACAGAAAGTAACAAGGTGACTTCATGAAAATGGAGCTAATACTCAATTTAGATAAGACTTCTGGAGTATTGTTCACTCCTTGACCTCTGCCAAGGAGGAAGCTTTTCAGATTAACTCTGACAAGAACACACAGCAACACAGTGGATATTACTAAACATCTTCCAGTATCATATCTGGCCTGTTTTATTCTTTTATCTAATGGCAAGACAGCAATAAAAATGACACTACATGTTTATATAGATGTTACCCATATTGAGTTAATCTCTTCTGAGTCTGTGTTTTCTTCTTTTTCCTTTTTTTTAACCCACTGGCTTTAGAAGATTTCCTTATCTTTCTATAGTTAGATTTTAATCTTTTTTATGAGCACTTGTTCCTAAGGCAGAGTTAGTGTCAAATCTCCCTATATTTATTTCCTATGCACATGTTTGCACTGTATAAAAAGGGTTGTTTCTTCCAGAAAGAGCAAACAATGCTATACAGAACTTATTATTGTCTTATTATTTTTGTATCTAGATTATCTGGATAAAAATTGTGTGGACTTACAGCAGTTTTTTTAGAATAGTAGTCCTGTTGGAATTGTAGGTAGTCTTGCAATTCCATTTTTTGGTGGTAAAATGATGGTAGCATGGTACATATGTGTAAAAACTGAAAGATGTAAAGAATTTAGGAAAAGTCTTACAATTTTTAAGCCATTTACCATATATGAAACAGTCAGGTATGTATTGAATGAAAGAATTTGAATTCTTTCTGATCTTTCCCAAGTCTTCTCAAACTATTTTTTGAACATATGAATTGATCAAGTTAACTGAGAAACTTGCTGAAAGGCAAGCTTAATTCAGAAAAGCTTGTATTGTTTAAGAATCTTCAGTTCTGAGTTTTTCCTGGAGTGCAACTCTTACCCAATTTTGTAAACCCAGCCTTCAATAATCTTGAAAGAGAAAATAATTAATACTTATTAATAACTACATCAGTGAGTGTATTTGAATTATGTTTTACTCTTACATAGGGACTTACACAGAATATTTTCTTCACCATGGGTGTCATGACGTGAACTGACAGCAGTAACATTGCAGGGGCATGCTTGTAGCCTCTGGATATTATTAGTCAGTTGAGCCCTCCACAAAATTTTTACTGTATATCACGTGACAATAACTAATCTCTTAGTTTATATGGGCTGTTTTTCTTATCTCTAATACAAACTAGTGACTCAAAAAATCTGAGAACTTCTGTTTTTATAGGGCAGATGAAGTACTGCAACACAACTCACAATAAAAACCAAAATAAAACTCATCTTGAACATGCAATATGACTCATTAAGAAGACTCAGAGACAGAAATAAATGTGAAATAACTGTAAAGAACATGATGAAGACCATTTATTGCAACTGCACATATCTGCATTCTGCTGGATACACACATTATATACATCCACATATACCAATGTTGTGTGTGACATATACAATGCAAGGACAGCATATTCCAGATACAGCACCCAGCTAAGGAAACACAGGCTGCTATAGAAAGCACGATAGGAAAACATGAAAGAAATGGTTAAATGTTTCAGAACTGCTAGAAAAGCAACTCAAAGCACACTAGTTAAAAAAACAATGTCATAGGTTACCTGTGTTAAATAAATGTCACTAATGAGATGCACTTATATTTACCCACATAGTAAAATACTTAGGCTTGCCTTGAATAAAATGAATACTTCTTGCATCAAACCTAGAAATTAAGCTTCTTTTCTGGTTCTTTCCCCATTTCCCCCAGGATGTGCCCTGTTTGTTTTAAGTTATACTGTTTAATCTGCACACCCATCAGGCTGCTTGCATAGCCCAAATGCACTGGCACCTCTCAGAGGCTATGAGCAAAAAGAAAGAACAGCTGCTAGCAGGCCTCTGTGAGATAATAAATCAGCAGGATGTGGTCTAGGCATTCAGGAAGACTGGAGATCAGGTTGCAAATGAAATACATCTAGGAGGAAAACAGAAGAAATAAAGCAAGCTATTTGTAAGACAACATAAAGAAACTGTGTTTGATTTTGGCTCTTGTGAAACTAAAATTGTCAAAGGGATGAAAATCAACACAGCTAATGAGTAAAGCTGCAGGGAGCCTGGCTCAAAAAGAGAGAAATAAAGAAAGAAAGAAACAAACAAAAAACCCCCAAACAAACAAAAAATTGAATAAATTTACCATCTTTATTCATCAGAATAGTGAAATAATTCAATCGCCCACAAAAAAAGATACACAACTTTGCATTTTCCTGTTAAGGGCCAAAGAAAAGGATGCTGAAACTAAACCTAGTTCATGCACTGCTATTTCTAATAGGTTTCAGAAAATTCATACAGTTTGGACTGCAATACTATAGTAATGCTCTAATTTTTCTCTTTACCTACCTTCTCTCCATGACTAAAATCAAGAGTATTGATAGCACATCAATATCTGCCACTGCTCTATTTCTTCAGATTTTCTTTTCTTTTGGTGTCTTCTGGCAATCTCTGTGCATGTAAAATGAGGCTGAAATCAAAGGGGAAAGGAGACAATGGACCTAAGAGATTTCAAAGAACAAGAACTGGAAAATTATATTTTTAATTCAATTTTTTTTTTCAGTTACTTCATCTTTCTTTAAAATTTTTAGTTTTTATTTCCCCTCTTACATCCTAAAAAATGCAAGAAATTCACAGATATGAATTGGTTTTAATTGCTTCATTACTATTACGTTTTCTGTTTATATTTACTCTTGGATTTAAAAAACTGAAGATGTTGAGAGTAAGAACTAATTGTCTACTTAAAAAAAAGTTGAGTGGGAGATATTGTGTGACAAATTGCTCTTATTATTCCATGTAGCACTTTGCAAGATCTAACTGGAGAGCAATACAAGACTGTTCTATGTTTCACAAACACACAGAATTAAGTCCCAAACACTGTACAAACTCTACATTAAATAAAGAGGCAGAACACGCACATACAAACCTGATGGAAATGTATAAAGCAATAGTGAACATATATTGAAAAGTCTTGCTACCAGAAGCCTAAATAATGGAAGTCTGGTCTTTCGTGTGTTATATAATGAGCCTGTATAATACTCCAATCAGTTTCAGAGGACTAGTGACAGTGGTGGCAGTAAATAAACAAAACAAAGCAAAACTTGTAGTCCCTTAGGCTTTTTCTGCCTACTTCCTCCAGGTCTTGAAAGCACTTTTGATCAGTTATGAGCACACTACAACTGTTAAGCAGCTCTCATTCAAGAGTCATGACCTTACCCAGGTCTTACCCAGGCACAAAACATTTTATGTTTCCCCCACATCATCAACAGTTATGACTTTTCTTTTCGTAAATAGCAGTAGTTGTGTCTTTAACATTTATTTCTCCAGTGTTTGTGTGCATTTCATATACATATCTTTATACTTCCAGAAGCTGAAAATCTTGTACCTCGAACATGTAATCTCTTACTTTGTTTACTCTCATGTAAAATTGCCAAATAATTTCTAATTAACACTAACAAAACAGGATTTTTGTGTGTCTATGTTTCACCATCTATAATTTACCTGAGCAAGACAAAATCTTCTTTCAAATTGGGAAATGTAGTTTTCATTTAAAAATTAATTTCTTGCTCTAAAATATTACGGCTTGAATAACAGTCACTGCCCTCCAATGCCCCAGAAGAGTAGTAGCAATGCATAAACAAATTAGAGTCCAAGGCAACTCGTAAGGTGTGTTACATTGCTCCATATTTCATTGGCTAGCAAAACAAGCAGAGCAAAATATTTCAGAGCAGGGCTGATATACTTTATTCCACAGAATCATAGAACAATTAGGGTTGGAAGAGACCTTAAGGATATCTAGTTCAATCTCCTGACCATTGACAGGGACATCTTCCACCAGACCAGGTCACTCAGAGCCCCATCCAACCTGGCCTTGTACACTTCCAGGGACAGGGCATCCTCAGCTTCCCTGGGCAACCTATTCCAGTGCCTCACAGGAAATTACAGTTATCCTGACAGTAACAGCAACATATATCTTCCTCAGGCTGCGATTTTCCCTTGATCTGATCCAAATTCCTGTTCTAATTATGGAGGAACTTGCAGTACTCCTTGAACTTGGAGTAAGCCTTGAATTATGGAGGAACTTGGAGTAATCCATTAATTACTTGGAGTAATTCTGGAAACAAGAATTATTCTGCTACCAATTGAGTACCAAGCCCTCAGTGATATGTGTTTGAAAGACAGCTGGTGTTGGAGTTGTCTTCTGATTTCCAGTTCCATGTCCTTTGGGAAGAGAAATGGTTGAAATCTTCACCAAAAAAAGTTAAAAATTGTATGCATGGGTTTTTTCAGGTAGCATAATTTCCTGAACAATGGCTGACCAAAAACTATTAAAAATCTAATTTAAAAAATCACAGATATTGTTATGCTTCCTAAATATTGCAACCGTGACTTAATTTTCTTACTCCTTTTAAAACTCTGTTATAAGAACAAAATAGATTCTAATGTGCATACTGATACCCTTTTGGTAAACCAAGAAAATAAGATGACTTGGGTTTTGTTTTGTTTTGAAATTTTTGTGGGATTTTTTACCAGAAAAATTTATCGTACTTTCTTGGCAGATTTAAGATGCATATTTTAATTTTTTCAAGGAGAGTTAAGAAAAAACCAGACTAAATAGTGGGGTATAACTGAATACTTTTATGCACCTTTACGTGCATTTAGCAACTTTTCCCCCCTCTTTTCCAGTAGCAGCAGTATCTGATAAAAAGAACTTGCCCTATAAATTTTTTTGCTGTGGGGTGTTGACTTTTTGTTGCTTTAAATTAGTAGGGTTTTTTTATATATGCAAAGATAATCATGAGAAAAAACACAACTGGATGTGATGGAGCAAGTCTGACATAAAATTCTAGAGAGAAATATGTTGGAATTTTTTGTTGTTTTGGGGTTTTTAATAGTAATATTTTAAAATAGTATGCAGATGGAATAAAACCCTACATACACTGGATTTGAATATGGTGACCTAACATTTGAGATGTTTAGTAAACATGCTATAGCTTGAAGTCCTGACCCTGAGAGTGCCAGAGATGTAATAGATACGCCTAAAGAGAGTTCCCAGAGGAGATGTTGCTTCTTGTCTCTACCTCTTAGTAATGACTTATGCCCTATAACTCATGTTCTAATTAGCCTCATAAATGTTTAATTTTTTCTTTTGCTGTTGTGAAAAGCTGAGATTGTTCTGCTGGAGTACTCAGAATTACACGATGCAAATAATGAAGTACTGAGACTACAGTCCTTTTCGTACTTCACCTCTGCTTTTATTTTCCAATAAACCCTTCTCAAATACAAAATAGGTTTGTGCATTTCCCTTTAGGAGAAAAAAAGGAGCAAGTGTCTTTAATGGCATCATTTCTAACTTCTACCTAGTATTGCTTTTTAAACTTCAGATTGAGACAGTATCCCGGTTTCGTAATTTGACCTTCAGAATAAAAAGTGTGTTTTGCACAGTTTGAGGCTGGTTAGCCCAGCAATGAGTATGGTAAGCAGCTAGCAAAAATCATGCCTTCATCTTTTCACTCTGCAGTGACTCATATCTTTTGACCAGTAAATAAGCCTTTACCTCAAGAAAAGTTCTATAATTGAAAGTTGTTGGTTTTTTTTTTCTTTCTGTGACAAGACATATAAATGCTAGGACCAAAGTTTTCATGATGCATAATGGAATAATTCAATGCAGAGAGGTTCCTTTAGATTTTAAATGAAGTATCAAGGGATATTTACTGGAAAAGAATATTACTTGTGAAAGAGAAGTTAATGGAGTGAGTAAACAAAATCAACATCCTTTCTTCTGCAAATTTATATTGGCTACAAGACGCAGCAGTGGATTTTATAAGTAATTTATTTGTAGTATCCCACTGTCACTCAGTAGCTGGAAAATTCCTTAACTTAGTGAAACTGTATTTGAAGAGTGCATTTATGGCTTTTGAAATTATGGCTTTAATTATTGATCAGACACTTCAGCATGGCATCCATAAATGCAACACATTAATTACTCTAGGAGTTAGCTGTGAAGTTGAAAAAAAATACTGAATAGATGATGCCTTCCTAATTATTTTAAGCTTTAAGTGGTCTGATGTTGGTCACCAAAGGAAAAGAATGTTGATCCTTTCCATAAAATGTAGCATACACTAGCTTTTATGTGTTTAATTCAAACTAGTTCATATAATCCAGTATGTAATAGATCTTGATACTTTTTATGGGCAAAAATGCTGTAATTTCCTAGGCAAAGGATACAACTCATGTTCGTAATCCTTTTTTTTGGCAGAAAGCATATCTCTTATTTAATGTTCTTTAAAATATTTTTGTATTAAATATTCATCCTTTTCTAGGATAACCACCTGCTGAAACCCTAAAGAACTGTTAGTAGAGTAAGTCTCATAAAAGTTGGACAGTATGTTAATATATTCTGCCTCTGTATGCTCCTGTTTAATAATGAATGCCATCTCATCCTGGTGCAGAGTTTATTCTCTCCTCAACTTAACATTTGTTTATAAATATTATAACAGAAGTTCTTCAATTGTTAATCCATTTTGCGCAACGGCAACTTGAGAGACCCCCTCATTTTACTCTGTGCCAGAAAGCATGTGCCAGAAAGCTGTTCTTTGACATTAAAAATACAAATTATTAAGGGCTTCTGTAATGATGCAGAAAGAAAAATAATCCTGTTCTGCTAGACTTTCGATTTTTGTAACAGTTTGTCTTCGAATAAAATTTATCTGAATTTTCTAAGAAAATGGCAATATGTTCTCCTATACCAAAACTAAGTAAATGAGGTTTTACCTTTCTATAGGCATGAACGGGTCTTGAGTTCATCACATTCATTATTTTATTTCCTTTTTCTATTTTCCCTCCAGTATTGACAGTATTTTGATGAATAATTCATGGTAATATATGTGTATGTATAAAATGTATTAAAAGCAAGTTGTTGGAACAGAATCATGAGGTAAATAATTACTAAATGCAATACTTTTTCTGATTAAATCTTCTTGATTATTTCTGGTATACTTCATCAGTCAGAAATTTTTGTCAATCCAGTATTTCTACTTTGAGAATTAGGTTAGCATGTCAGTCTCAGCTGTACTATCAGAATATGAGCTGCAGAAGATGAACCAAAATTTGGAGACTAGAATTTCTTGATTTGAAATGCCTAGACTCGAGTGAGAAGCCAGAAATCATCTTGTTAAGCCCACTGGTTCATCATGCAGTGTGTGCAAAATGTTAGTCACTTTGAAATGACATTCAGAAAATACAGTCTCTTGCACAGAAGTGTTCTTAACTACATACATACACCAGACTCTCTAGAACAGGTAATAGTTGAGAGTCAAAGAAGAATGCTGCAGGAGAGCTATCCAGGTGTCAGGACAACACTCCTCCTCTGACAAATACCTCGCAATATTCTCTACATTTTATTAAAAAAAGAAAAAAAGGCATTTGTTGCTGGTGTTATTTGGATATTTTGGTAATTCACTTAGGCTTAGGGGGTAGACTGCTTGTTCCTATCAGTGAACCCTTGATGCCTCTATCAAGACAGAATATAAAATGTACTCTGGGACAGCTGCCCTACTTTTAAGGTTAATCCAGAACAAAATCTGAATCAGGAATCTTGTGAAGTCCTAACAGGTGCAAACTTCACTGGAAGCATACTGATAGAACCACTTTTCAAGCTTGTCTAGTTGTTCCTCTCATGTTACCCAACTTGTACTGAGAGACATACTAGGAAGATCCAAAAAAGGCTGTGAGTTTTTTATTCCTTTTTATTCTGTCTGTGAAGAAACTTCTGTTGCTGGAAACTACAGTATAATGTCTGACAGTGGAATGAACAATTTTTGATAGCCTTATAAGATTGCTCCATAAAGTGTTGGTTATTTTTTTGCACAGACCTCTCTAATCCAATTGCTCATCCAATTTAAAAGAAATTTAATTTAGCCTGGTAAGAAAAGGCTGCTTACAAAACTCCATTTTCTGCTTGTTCTTGTAAAACCTATTTTGAATTCAAACAGTTTTCAAACAGGATTTTGAAATGAACATTGGTTTTAAAAATACTTTAAATATGTTTGGGCTACCTGCTCTAAACACAGGCTATTGCAAGATGTTACTCCAAATATGGCTGGGTGTCATAGTTGCTTTCAATCCCCCATGGCTTTCACATTATCTAGAAAAGCGAGTAAATTCCCCGACTTTTCCCATAAATACGGAAATGTTCTCAGTATTGGGCTTTAAATTGCATATTTTCCCCCTTTTCTTTCTAAGTCATCATATTAGATTCCATTCTGATGCACTATTAATTTAGTGCTAGTTACAATACTTTTACTGAAGGAGCACATATCAGACAACTGATGATGGAAATTCACTTTGATATATGCTCACATATTTTTTATTCCAAAGTATTTTCCTTCCTAGTAATATAAACTGTCAACAATATTTAGGATTTTTCTGAGGGAGGGTTAAATAAAACCAAAAACTTTTCCTTGAAAATGGAGTTTTTACTTTCAATTTTTTTGTGTGTGTCTGTAACACATTCATGCCTCTACATAGGTGGGTAGATAAAATAAGCATTTAATCCCTGGCTTCTAGCAGAAGAACCTCGTAACAGATTACCAGTTGGTTTCGTTTGGCTTGGTCAGTTTTTGGATTTTGTTCGTTTCTGGATTGCCTTTCATTTTGCTCTTAGTACTTCAGTGTTATCAAATACCTTATAATGAAACTCACTTATGTTTTGTGTTTTGTATTTATCAATATTTTTCAAGAAAATAATAAGCAGTGAACAGAAGGCAAAAAAAGAAAACAAGGAACCAAAACCCCCAAAATCCTCCAAATTAATGGTTGAGAGCCAGAAATTTGTCTTAATTATCCTTATAAAGCAATTTTAAAGACAAGAGTGGCTGGTTTCCAATTGATTAGCTGTACTTCTGGGATTGCCCCTGCTGCTCAAAATGACTCTTGCCTTAGGGTGACATAGATCACTGAAATATGCTTCCTAGTGATGCTAGCAAGCCACAAAATCACTAATTAAAACTGAAAATCTATTTTTGTGTGCATAATAACATAAAGTTTCTTAGCATCCCTTGCAGGCTTCAAGAACACTTGAACATTCTTTCATTTGCATCTTTATAGCCCACAGGGTATTCAATGCCTTTTTTTTCAATTTTAACATATGATACTATTTACAGATTTAGTGAAAAGTTTTACTTCTACATGGGTGTTTGATCACCTGTCTGTCTCTAAAATTTTAGGACTGAATAGTAGATCACAATTGACTTAATCACTCTTTCTTCAAGAAGGAGAATATTTAACAAGAAGTGAAGGGAAATGAAACCTCAGCCAAATTTCTCCGTATATAATTCTTCCCCAGACTGGTTAAATAAGCTGACATTCTTTCCTGGGAAAGCTATAACTTAACAAAAACTGCAGAGAGACCTCAGCGCCTCAAGCACAGACACTTGGCACTTGTGTTGAGGAAGTGGGGTGATGCTGTTACCCAGGCAACTGGCCCTGCTACACACAGGGAGCTCCATGATTTCTATTTGCGACAGGAGAAGTTGTGAGATGCTTCAAAAATGCTTTTTATAAAATTTTCAGCTCTTAGAATGGACAAGCAAATTACAGAGCCCACTTCTGTAATGTCATTTCATTTCCCAGTACTGTTTGCTTTCCAGCAGATACATGGTCATTAAGATAATTAACTTGCAAAACATTTACAGAAGCATGTGGCAAGATGACCTGCAAGCATGTAGGTGATCAGCAGAGTCAAATCAAACACTATGGGCTGATCAGTATATTCCTGTTTGTTACATCAATACATTTATTCAAACTGTAGAGAAATGCTCTGTAATGTGAAAGATAATATTCCCTTGAGATAGAAAAAATCAGCTGGTATTCCACTACGCACAGACCAATAAAATCTCACAAAAAAAAAAAAA
>VZRR01012543.1:126647-190090 GCA_013398015.1 Oreocharis arfaki
AAAATTGAAAACAAACTTGGCATACAGCATTATTTTTTTAACATGTACACACGCCCACACTCAGAATAGGGAGAACCATTATTTCACAGTTTTGAATCATTGTTGTGTGTTACTTTGTACAGGTGCACTGAAGATTCTAGTAAGTAAAATTTGCCAGTACATTATCATCTAACACTGAGATCCACTAGTTACACAAAAAAAGTAAGTGAATGTACACAGTAAAGAAAAAGGAAAGGATATCAACTGTGGGTTAGAGAAGCTGGATTTTATCTTGAGTGCACAACGCTCTACATGAAGTGATAAATTCTAAGTTTATGTCCACAGCGATTCAACAGATCTAAGTTATCTCTAGTAGTGAATGTTAATGGCAATTCCTTTTATATTTTAGTCAATGTTTAGAGTTCATGATTGAAGTCTATTTTTTAAACTATCCTTAGTTTAAAGATTTTAAGCTTTATTTTGTTGTGTTGAAAATCTAAAGTATTCACATTTGGTGTTGTGGCAGATGCAAAGTAGGCTTTTCTGGGAGAGAAAATAGCAACATTTCAAGCACAGCCTCTTTCAACAGTAAGCCTAGTTTAGTTTGCTGATGATTGTCACTATGTGTCCTTTGACTGGTTTTCAGACACTGTAGTGTTTGTAAATGCCCTAAAGAACTCAACAGATCTAAACCGAGAATTCAAGTCCATGCTAAATACTCCCCTACCTCAGCTCAAACCATCTAAAATTATCCTGAGAGGAGATGTTAAAAGTTATGGGAAGAGGTAACCTTTCTAACTCGAGTTCATCTGTTAGTTTTACACAGTCTGATTGAAATATATCTCCTCAGGTTTTATTGTGAAGCATAAAATTCAGAGTATCATGTACAGGCTTTTGACATTAACTTTCCTTAATTGCATATTTGCTAATATAATCTACATTTTCACAGAATCTTTTTCATATTAATTTGAAAAGTTCTAGTTCAAGATTTGAAAAAAAAAAATCTGAAAGTTTTTTAATAGATATAATTATAATCATATCTGCTTATAAATCATTAACAAAACAGAACCTCTACAGGATAGTCCCAGGATATTTTATTATTATGTAGAGATTATGTAGAAAATATTACCAATTATGGGATTATGGATCCCAATGGCTTACCATTGATCCTCTCTATCTGATTTTCTTGGTGGTGAGTGTCCCCCAAAAGCATAAAGTTCAAATCATTAATATATGTTTAGGCCAGATGGGAATGCCTGGGTACCTCCCTGGCAGGGGGCCAGTTTGACACGGTCTCTTGCAGCAGACTCAGAATCAGCCGCATCACTTTGCATCACGTGCAGTGCTCTGGTGCAAGGCCTCAGGAATCAGTCTGGGGGGCACTTTAGGGTCATTTGATGGATTATGACACCCCTTAGCTACCTCTAATGTGAATGTCCCATGGATGTGACCTTCCCAGGGTGGAAGGTTTTACAGCAGAGCCAGTTTGGGTAAGGAAGGATGGATGTTCTCTCCCTCTGACCAGAGGTCATACCGCACACAAACCTCTCCTTCTCTCCCCTTGTTGTGGGGGAGTGTGTGCACACCTGGCCTCAGCAGCTGATTCTGTGGGCTATGGCCTCACCAACCCATAACCCAGCCAGGGATGATTTTTGGGACAGATGCTGGGTTTGGCTTTCTTGTGGATGCATTCTTCTCCCTCAGCCTCGTTTGCATTTTCCTAGACCCAAGATGATTGAACAATAGTGTCACCTTTATCTTATCTCAAGTTCACTCAGGCAACTTGACTCAGTCCAAGGTTCCAGTCAGGAGGTATCTTCAGGGAGGAGCAGGCTTCAGTGCTCACAGCTTCTTTATACAATTTTGCCACAATGGGCAAAAGTCCTTCATAACAATGTTTAAACCATGGACCATAAGATTTCAGTTTCTGACACGTCCCCTGTCAATTGTCTCCTCGCAAGGCTGAACAGGCGCAGTTCCCTCAGGCTTTTCTGAGAGAGATGCTCTCCCCCTCCCCCCATCATCTTTGTAACCCTCCACTGGACTCCCCCCAGGAGCTCCTCCTTTTGTACTGAGGAGCCCAGACCTCTCCTGGGCACAGTAGAGGGGTAGAATCATCTCCCTCAAGCTGCAGACAATGTTCTTACTAATGCAGCCCAGGATGCCATTGGCCAAATATGCTGGTGACAAGTTATTTCTCTCCAGTGCAGGACTCCGCACTTGCCCTTGCTGAACTTCAGAAATTTCCCCTCTGCCCTTCTCTCCATCCTGTTGAGGTCCTTCTGAAGGTATTAGCCACTAGCTATTGGCCACTGCTCCCATCTTCGTTCAAGTCACTGATAAATAACTTAAACAAGACTAGACCCAGTCCCACTCGGGAGACACCAGTAAGAACAGGCCACCAGCTAGAGCCTGTTCCAATCATTACAACCTTCTAGGATCTTCTGTTCAGCCAGTTCTTAATCTACCTCACTGTCCCATCATCCAGTCCACACTTACTGAGTATCTGTGAGGGTGTTGTGAGAGACAGTGTTAAAAGCCTTGCTGAAGTCAAGGTAGACAATATCCAGTGCTCTCTCCTTTTCCATACAGGTAGTTGCTCCATCATAGAAGGGAATCAGGTTGATCAAGCTTTATTTTCCTGTAGTGAATCCATGCTGACTGCTCCTGATTACTTTGTTGTCTTTCATGTGGCTAGAGATGGCCTCCAGAATGAGGCACTCCATCACCTTTCCAGGGATTGAAGTGAGATGGATTGGCCAGTAGTTCCCTAGCTACCTTCTTCTTGCCTATTTTGAAGACTGGAGTGATATTTGCTTTCTTCCAGTCCTCAGGCACCAATCCTGATTGCCATAACCTTTCAAAGATGATCATGAGCGTCCTCACTACAGTGTCTGCCAACATTCTCAGCACTTGTGGATGAGTTCCGCCAGGGCCCATGCACTTGTGGATATCAAGTTCGTCAAGGTGTTTTTCTAACCCAGTTCTCCTTGACCAAGGGAAAGTCTTCCTTCCAACACTCCTTTAGCCTGGTCTCCTCTATCAGAGATTGCTGATGTCTGGTCTTGTCAGTGAAGATTGATGCAAAGAAGGCATTCAGCAACCCTGCCTTCTCTATGCCCTCTGTTACCTGGGTTTCCCCTCCATTCAGTAACAGACCCATAATATCTTTTGTTTTCCTTTTGTTACTGATGTGTCTAAAGAAGCTCTTGTTGTTCTTGACATCCTTGGCCAGATTTAATTCCATTTGGGTCTTGGTCTTCCTTGTTTCATTTCTGCTTTGAAAACATGTCTATATTAATTCCAAGTGTCCTGTCCAAGATTCCAACTCCTGTGTATTTGAGTACATACTGCTTGAGTAAAGACAGAATTTGCTTATTCATCCATGCAGGTCTCTTGCCATCTTTGCTCAATTTCTTGCTCCTTGGGAAGCACCATTCTTGAGCCTGGAGGAAGTGATCCTTCAATATCAATCAGGTCTCCTGGACTCCTCAGTAGAACCTGTTCCCATGGTACTCTTACAAAAAGATCGCTGAAGAGGCTAAAGGTAGCTCTCCTGAAGTCCACGGTTACAACCTTACTTTTTGCCCTGCTTCCTCCTAACGTGTTACTGAAATCTACAATCTTACAGTCACTGCAGCTGAGGCTGCTGCCAGCCTCACATCTCCAACAAGGCTTTCCCTTTTTGTTAGTATAAAATCTGGGATCAGATTTTTTGTCGGATTCTCCACTACCTTGTTAGAAAGTTATCATCAATGCTTTCCAGGGACCTCCTGGACTGTTTGTGCTTCTCTGTATTTCTTTTCCAGCAAATGTCAGGGTAGTTAAAGTCTCCACAAGAACCAGGGCCTGAGACTTTGAGGCTGCTTCAAGCTGCCTGTAGAAGGCCTCATCAATTTCTTCCTCTTGCTCAGGCAGCCTGTAGCAAACAGGGCCTGAGACTTTGAGGCTGCTTCAAGCTGCCTGTAGAAGGCCTCATCAATTTCTTCCTCTTGCTCAGGCAGCCTGTAGCAAACACCCACGACAGTGTCACCCTCACTACCCTGCTCTTTTATCCTAACCCATAAGCTCTCTACTCATCATCCACCCCAAGACAGAGCTTGATGTGTTCCAAGTTTTGCCTAACAAAACAGGGCAATTCCACCACTGTACCTTTCTGGTGTGTCTGTCCTTAACAGTGTGTAGCTCTTCATGACAACATTATCTGTTAGATAATCCATTACTGCGCCGTACGATTGATCAACTCTCTGAACTCATTTGTGTGTGAGAGTCCAAAAGTTTCTGACCATGTTCTTTATTTTTTAGACATGGAGGGCATAGTGTTTAATATCAAATTTAGCTATTTAAAGATAGCTGATGTCACACAGGCTTTCCTATTTAATAGAGTGATTGAAAGTATACTGAAATCTCAAAACAAAAGTAGATTATGGCAAAATGCAGCAGTTGCAATACACAGTTCAATCACAATACCAATGTGATTCCCATTACCAGTCTCAACCATATGCTCTGTGTCACGATGCTCAGTGTCCTCAGTAGGAAGGAATAGAAGGGTTGATGCCAGCCAAAGCCTGCTGCTCTCTTAAAATTCATTTGCTGGTTGCCTGCTTTTTATAGTTTGTGTCGGGCTGAACAATTGTTTTCTTTCCAGGTACACCTCTGGCTAAACTGGGGAGACATTCACATTCTTTTAATTAAATCAGGGACAAACATTTACATCACCAGTTCACAGCTGTCTATCTAAAACATAGGCCTTTGTGTGGCCTGTGTTCCCTTTGTGCTGAGATCAAGGTGAGCTTCTTTGCAACTGCAATGGTCCATCATACTCTACATTATTCCCAGAGCTTCACTCTTGCCCACCACTTCAGAGGCTTACTCTCTTTTAAAGATTTATTGATCTGCCACAATGTAAGTCTATCAAAGGGAACTGAAAAACACAATCAATTAAAATACAGAAATAGTATATAGAAAAATATAGAGAAACTTTTATAATCATCTAATCAGACAAAAATAAAAGCACATTCAAAAAGAGGACAAAATAATGCATTATTAATGTTCTTTCTTTTTAAAAAATGTTTGAAGCTAACAAACTGGATCAAACTAAATGTTGGTTTCCAAAGAAATAATAAACTTTTAAAACAATTTTTAAAAACGCAAAATAATCAAGGTCAGAGCAATGAAACTAAGTAATTTGAAACATATGGGGAAAAACTGGAAAAAACAGTCAGTGAGAATTAGAATTAGGGAAAATTAGATTTTGGAATCAAGAGCTGTGGAACCATACCTGCTTCTCTAGATCTGACATGCCGAAAGCATATTTCTCTGCTGGTCTGAGGATAAGTGTATTCTCGGGCTCACTGAGTCCACACTGTCTCTTTTGTCAGGTGCTACTTATTTTTCCATTGGGTGATGGATTAGGCACATTAAGTTTACGGCTTTAAGCAACAGCTTTGTCCTGTTTATGTTTATAAGAGAAACATCAATCACATGCACCCAACAGCCCTGTAAGTTCTACTCATGCCTCACTAGCTTAGCACAAGTACTATGCAATTTGTAGAGACAGGCATTACTCTCAGTGGTGTCCTCCTATCATTGTGGTCTTTCCTGACCAACTTGGGAAACCTCACTGCGTGCATTGAACTCTACTATGCAATAGGAAAAGCAGCATCTATTATCTGTAAATTTGTAATTTGTTGAATGTCAAAAAATTCTTCACTTTTATATGTCTATGAAACACTGTAATGAAAACTCATACAAGAACTGTTGGCTAACATAAGATGACCTGCAATGACAGATTTTGTTGTTGTTTATTTTGTGCCTCTTAGTGTTCACATACTATCAAAGAATATTTTTCATATTATCATCTAACAAAAAACTCTATGTACCTTCCTCTTTGCTGTCAAGAAAAGATGAAGAGCTGAAAAACTGAGATAATATTTTCTCTAGAAATAGAGATCAAACATAAAATCTGCCTATTTTATTTTAATCTGACAAAATGTTACTTGCATTGCTTGGGGGGAAAAAAGAGCGAACTTCAAAGAAGACATCTAGGGATCTTTTGGGAAGTTTATATTTTCTTCATGTGCATAAGTATTTTGTATAGAAATATTTCATACGTGGTACTGGAGTTGAGTTAAGATTATGTCCACTGGTCATCTACAGATAAATTTGCCTTAATTTTATTGTTTTCATTAGAATGGACAGTTAATCTTGATTTACTTCCTTAGTTTATATTTTACTGAGGAATTTTCTTTCATCTCCAAATCCATTAAAGAAAGAAATTGATAGATGAGGAGCACATTTTCAAATCTTTTATTAAAATTATTTTTTAAAAATGCCCATAAACCCTCAAACCCAAGACCAAACAAAAACCCAAACCAAATAAACAACAACAACAAAAAACCCCAAACCCACAAAAAACTCCCAAAACAAGACCACAAACAAACTCAAACCCAAAAATACACATACACGCACACAACACCAACAGCCTTAATGGAATAAAACAGAATTTGACTTTATCTTTCAATAATTTCCTAACCTTAGCCTGATAACCTTTTGAAATGTAGACCCCGTGCCCATTTGTTTTCTTTAGTTTCCATGATGTCCAAATTTTTTTGGGGTTTCAGGTATATCAATAATTTTGAAAAAATGTTTATACAAGTTTTCCCATTTTTATACATCGCGGTTTTTGATGCCAGTCTTTGATACAATGTGTGGTCCACTTCAGTCTTTCAGGATCTAGGCAGTAACAGCACAGAAAGTAACATGGAAAGCTATAAATGTTTTCATAGGAAAAGTAAGTATGATCATTTGCTATGATTTATAACCACTTGTGTTCCATTCTGTTAACTCTGGCTCATTTTTTCACAGAAAATGCCAGTGTGTTGTCCAGTTGTTAACTTTGTGTCCAGCACCATTTCTCACAAATTCCTTACTTTGCACTGCTTTCTGGATGTCTAATACCTCGACACAGCTGTGTTGCCTCCCTGCAGACTGTCGTCTACACCTTAAAAAGGAGGTTCTTACCCGTCTCATTTTCACATTCTTGGCTGATGGCGGCACTTGGCAGGGGAGACCATTACTTCTTCCTGAGGTCACTTCTTGCCTTGCTGGAGTAGAAATCGGAGACTTCATGGGATTCAAGTCACTGCTCATGGCACACCATTTGAGAAGGGGCACAAATGGTACTTTATGTCAAGGAGACATATGCTTTTGCCAAAATTGGGGTTTCTTATGTAACAAATAGCCAGTCTACAAGAAAGAGCTTGATGCTTAGGGATCTGAGCCTAGGACACTTGAAGTAATTTATGAATATTGAAATGAGGGTCCTTTCTGACTCCTCATGTAAAAGTATGCTCCTCACGTTGCTACATTCTACTCCTGGATGTGCAGCCTGCTGGCAAGCTGAACCCCTGCCAGCCTTGCCCTGTATATTTAGATATGTACACCCACGCAAGGATCAGCTGTTGTAACTCAGTTAATAATTATGGACAGAAAAATTAAGGAATTAAAAATAGTTTCTAGAACAGTACTTTTGATTAAAATGTGGTAGACAAAAATTGTTGAGCACTGAGTGACTCCAGAAAAAATTGTTGAGCGCTGAGTGACTCCAGACAGATGCTGGAAATCATCACAACAATGAAATTGCAAGGATGAAAGTGAAATGGGACATTCAACATCATGTAACATGGATGTAGCATCACACAAGCCCCAAAGGGTAAATGCAACCTAATGTTACTGCAGGCATAGAAGGTATTAGCAAATTGCAAGGTAAAAGTACCATATGAACACAAACTTTCTGTAAAAATACATTTTTTTTCTTTATTGAGTAAGAATTTATTCATTTATAATCACAGTTTTAGACAGCAAAATTTGGGGAGTCCAATATTATGGATATAAACCTGCTATTCTTCATATCAGGAACTTTGTTACTAAAACAAATAGTTTTTAAAATATTGAGGAGTTTAAAGAACAGCAAAGAAAACGTCCAGAAAAACCTAAGAATTAAGCAGGAACAGGGAGGAAACAATGGCAACACTATCAAAAAAAAAAAACCAAAAAACCAAAACCAAACCAACCAAAAACCCCACTAAAAGCCAAACAAAGAAAAATCCTCCAAAGCCAAAAATTGTTAAAATGTAATCAGATTTCTTTATAAAAATTAAGGTTGTATTTAGCAGGTTATCTGAATTTGTTCAGACAAAAATATATTAATATTTTTCCATCAAATCTATATTCTATCTTCATCTATATAACCTGCAATAGCAAGTATCATTAAGAAGGCTTGTCAACACTTGACATTTTATTTAAAAGAGTTTGCTAGAAGCTAACCAGGTAAACAGCATAGTAAAGATGGAGATACAAAAGTTCTGGTAATCACATAAGGTTTAATCTACAATTCTTTCAAGGTTCAGAATACTCACACTATCTGAACAACACTGGATGTGGAACTACTCTGTTTATGACTATTTGTGTGAGCTGTCGTATTCATACCGACTCAGTTTGTACCTAGCATGCAAATAAAATGCAGCTATTTGGAAGCATAGTGGTTTTCAACTGAGGCATTCACATTTCTGAAGACAGATGAGAAGACAGGATAAGGATTAAATGGCCCTCATTAGTGTGAGATTACATTCTAACAATTTACTTCATTCCAAAAATGGCTATTATTGAAATAAATCAGACCAAACATTTCGTAAAACAGAATATTCCAGAAATCAGTGATCATTAGGTCTAAAAGAATTCTGGTGGGTGTTACTGTGTTAGCTACAGGATGAACATCATCATTAAATACAAAGTGATCATCAGATTGCTAAGACTTTTGAACATAGAGTAATACCCACCAGTAAACGGAAATAAAGAAACAATGTCAGATTCTTCCTGTTAGAGTGGGACCCTGTATTTGTCACTGAAAGATGGCACCTAGATTTTATTTCTTTTGAACATTCAGAAAACCAAAACACTGCAATTGCAAAAGTTAAATCAATTTCAGAAATGTAAACTTGAACCCATAAAACTGAATTTTGAATGAATATAAGGGTAACATAATATAATGTAATATAATGTAATATAATATAATATAATGTAATATAATATAATATAATATAATGTAATATAATATAATATAATATAATATAATATAATATAATATAATAATTCCCAGTATATTTACTGAGTATAAATTAAGTGACAAGAGAATCCTTTTCTCTATCATTCCATTTTGTAAACATAAATCCTCATTATTATATATGAAATTCAGAATTGCATATAAATTAAATCTTCTAAAAACTGATTACAGAAAAGGTCTAAGTAAAATTTACGATATCATGCAGTTATTGCTTCAAAAGGTTTTAAGACCATTGCATCATTCCCTCATTTGAAAAGCCCTGTTAGAATTACTTCCAATGCCTTAGATTAAGGGCCTCTGCCCACACTGATAAGATTTAACCCATCAGTCTCTGGAAACTGACATTCGGTTAACCTTGAAGCTCAGTGAGAAGTTGCTTACTTTTGTCACATTAGAGGCCCAAACAACCGTTTCTGATTCTGTTCAGCTGACGGCTGAACTGAAACTGCCTGTCCTTGAAGAATTCTGCTTACTGGAGTGTTTTGATTCTTTCTGCTTTCATATCAGTTAAAAAGAGAAAAGAAATTTCTTGACTTCTGTTGGGGTTTTAGGAGTTCTCCTTTTGTTTTTCTCTTTAAGAATTTTCCCCACACATGTTGCTAGGAGACAATAATTACTGGATACTTACAAGAGACAAAAAGACCTGGCCACAAAGGGAGGGGTCCAGCTGGCTGCTGTATTTCACCTGGGGTTTTCTTGTGTAAGGCGAGATGCCGCAAGATTTGAACTGGGAAAAAGAGGGCTCTCGATCTCCCAGTGTTTGGAGAGGAGAGTAGCTGCAGTTGCTGTGGGGAGAATTCACCACTACTGCGGGCTCCTGCCTTCTACTGCCTTCCTTCACCGTGAGTGGAGCTTGCTCACTGGAGCAGCTGTTGCACTGGGACCCTGTTTAGCACCCTGCCTCACTAAAAGAAGGACCTTTTTCACCATCTACTCCAGTGCCTCAGGGAAAGCCCCAAAATCCCAAGCCCGCCTTTCCCTGCCCCACAGGAAGCCGGGATGAGGCTGCCTTGCCCCGCCATTCCTCTGCCACTGCTGCAAGCCTCTGCTACACTGTAGCTACTCACTCTCTGCCTGCCAGCGGTCCCGGGTTCCTGCTGCAGCTCCGGAGTTTGACACATCTCATCTATTACCTCGGATTTTGGGTTCATTCCTGCTGCTCCAGCCTGTTGCTCCCAAGGGTCCTGCTGGACACCGGGGCCGGCTGCCCCGGGGGGTTGTGAAGCTTCTCCGCCAGGCCGCCATTGCCGCGTGGTGCTTGAGCTCGCTCCGGAGCGCCCCCTGCAGGCGGGGGGGAACCATCGCACCCGCCCTGCCCGGCCGGGAGCCACCAGCGCCCCTGCCGGCCGTGAGCGGCACTGCACCGAGAGGGGAAGGGGCCTGGCAGCCGAGAGAGGCTGGGCTGGGTGTCTGGGCTGTTTTGTTATCACTGCCATAGTCAGTGTTGTATGTCTCGTCTTGTTTTATATATATATGTGTATATATACAGCTAAAGAGCTGTTATTCCTATTCTTCATATCTTTGCCTGGAAGCCCCTTAATTTCAAAATTATGATAATTAGGAGGGAAGGGGTTGCATCTTTCATTCCAAAGGAGGCTCCTGCCTTCCTTAGCAGACGCCTGTTTTTCAAACCAAGACACTCCTGTTTAAAGATGAAGGTGTTCTTGAGTCAATACAAAGGTGAAATAATGAAAGACTGGTACTATGAAATCTGACTGGGAAAACCCTGCTAAATCCTTCTTATGAATTTAAACATACATATATTATTCAAAAATATGTTGTGCTATTCAAAGATTTTTGGATGTTTTAGTGACTTCAATGATCCTGAAGTTTTTGCTGTGTCGCATTGGTAATGTGTACTACTGAGAAGCATTACAATTTATGGACTAAAACTTGTTTTTCCTTTTATTGTTGTTGTTGCTTTATTTTCGTGCATATAATTTGTTGTTGTTGTTATTGTTGAAGACAGAGTTTTGCCAAACAGAAAGAATCTAGTGAGAAACCTACAATTCAACACGTTTCTCTGCTTTATGGTTATGCCATCCTTTGAAAAGTTAGGCTTTGTTAGCATAACTTTAATGCATTGCATTCATCAGACTTTTATTTAAAAGTGAATATTTTTATTTTAAAAAGAAGAGTATATTATTTCCCTGTAACTTGGAAAGATATTCCCACTCTGAAAAGAACATGGATATTATTTACAACACCTGTGGTGACGTGGCATGTACACTTTAGGTGTGGTACTTTCATGCTAGCTAGAGGTAGTCAGTGTTCAAATACATCCATCTATGATAATTAACTGGAGTTAGCCCTAGAAATGATAACTTAAAAGGTGGTATAGTATTTACTGCTTTGTAAGAGAAAAAGATAGAAGAATTTAATAGAAAGATGCATTCATGCAATAAATGAAGATGTTAAGGAAATCTTGCAGCAGATGAAGTTATTATTCACCTGACTGCTTTTTTCCTTCCAGATCAATGGAGATGCCATCAGACTACTGAACAGCTATTTTAAGTGCTGCAGATAAAACATTTTGGAGAGTTCAGAAATATTCGTTCCTATCATCCTCACATGATATGGCTTTTTATTAAATCCTTTGGCTAGCTAAAGATGAACATATACAATGGAAACTCTTGGTAAAGTGTCCAGGCTTTACATCACTTTAAGAAAACCGTGTTGACATTTGATAATTTGAAAGTAAATCCTAATGGATAATATCTACTAGTTATCACATGGACAGCTCTGTTTCCAGGCAAGAACAGTTTGTTATCTGCCAAGTTTCATTTCATGATTTCTACTTTGGAAAAGATAACAATAACTTAGAGGATCTGTCTGGATTATAAAACTGATCTCTTTGTCTTGCATTCCAATTGGTCTTCCTACTCTGAACAGCTGTTGAAAGCCGTTGTTACTATTCTGTCTTATTCTTCTCCTCTCTGAAATTGTGAGTGCTTTGATGGCCTGTTGAGTGGTACTTTCCCCTTCCACACTGAACTTCTGTGCTTGTTACCATTATTCTGCCAGTTTTCCAGTTCTCCTAATATTTGAAAAACTATTTCCTTAAATAAGTCCTTTTCTCACAAAAAACCCCCCCAAAACATACCAAGAAAAAAAAAGAGTTAGTCTAACCTTATACCATGTATTCAGTATATTAATATAAGAAAAAGAAAAATGGGATAAGAGAAAGAACAAGGTTATTTTTTAAATTCTAAAAATTATTGATACTTTTCACGATTAACTTTTGGGTATCTATTTTGCCAATATAGCCACTCTGTTTTAGATATTTATTCTTCTGATGATTTTATGAATTAGATGGTATTAATTAGTTTAATTAAAGAAACATTTACATGCTCAGGTTATCTTACCATATCAAGACATGTTATCTTACCAACAAAAAATACACAAGTGTTTAATATATTTGTAATGGAAAACCTTACAGCAATGTTTTTCATGCTGCTTTGATATTCTTGTTTTGATGGAGTATAAAGAAATTAATACTTTCCCTATATCCATCTATAATTTTTTTCTTTCCTACAATGTCTTCTTTTAATTTTGTATGGCAAAATGTGTATATAAATATGATTTCTAACTTTAGCACTTTATCAAAATGAACTTTTAACACAGAAAGAATAAGGAGGATAAATTATTAGTTGCATTAGAATTCTGGATCAAGAATTCAGAATAAAATATGACTTTTATTCGAACAGTAAAGTATTTGAAAATCTGACCTAAATTCAATTAATTTTTTTCACTGAGTAAACAGCAAGTGCTAAAAAATCTGTATCGAATGCTCTGCAGTTTACAATGACTCTATATCTCTGAAACATTGTTATGGACTACAGATATACTCATGTTGATAAGTGAAAAAGTACAAATCTAGATATGCTTTCAGATACTTCTCTTTTCAATTACTCTGAGAGGTTTCCAAGAAGCCACTCCTGTTTTTTCCATTTTTTTAAATCTAGCTTTGCCTTAAGATAGGATTCATTCATATTATGTGTACAATACACAGTATTAATGTCTCTGAACAAGATAAACTGAAGTAAATACTGCAAGTAATGAAATTAAAACATGTCTGTTTAAGAGAAATTGTATGCCTAGTAAGCATCACTGTCTGAACATGTGCTTACTTCAACATGAGGATGCATATTTTTGACTCTTTATGTTACATACTCTGTTATATTTGACATTATACTTTTTTGTGATATCTATTGATGTAGAATCAGGAAAAAAATTAACGTGATTGGGTTCTGATGCATTAAATTTAGAAGCAACAAACGAGTCTTCTACAAATTTTACGAACAAATTATACCAGTACAGACTAGGTAGTCAGAAACAAAGCTCAAAAGAAATCAAGATACCTTTACTTACATGTTTGGTTCTGGTTTGATTTCTTTTTTATTAGTTGGCAATTATCTGACTTATTTGTCAGTAACAAGCCAATATTTACTGTAAGTTACGAATTTATATGAACAGGAGTTGTGATAATAGGTAAAAGATAACAAGAATATAAACAATTTACTATTATTGGTTCATTTTCAGTCTCGTGTGAACACTTACAAGAACAAACATTTGTTCCTAGGTCCACCCATAGACCATAAATTTTTATGAATGCTCACTCATCTTAATACTTAGAGTTTTTTCTCTCTTAAGAACTGAAACATTTTACTTCTGCTAAACTTGGCAAATTTACAAGCATTAGTAGCTATCAGATGTTAGTGTCATGTACATATTTGTATGCACATGTTATTCAGTTTTTCAAGTGTTTGAACACAGGTTTTGTATAGCTGATAATAAAAGTTTGCTTGTAAGAATTACGCTTTCTATTAGTAAAAGCAGTATTTTTCTTGACCTCAGGATGAGGATTCTTTTATCAATTATATTGCAATTGTGTACAGTTACTCAAAGCATTTCTAATGACAGTCAACAAACCTTTCTTCCCTCACAGAAGTAAACAAAGATGGATTCAAGTGAAGCCACTGGAACTTTTTGTTTCTTTTATGGAGGGAAAGGAAAACCATTTTCGTATGTCTGAGCTAAAGCTATATTTCCTGAACTCTAGCGCTACAGTGCTACTGCCTTCTAATTCCGTAGCTGTGAGTGTGGAAAAATAATAATATAATCTTTTTTTTCCCTTTTCTTTCAGATATTATGTTTCTGGCATTGAGTACGACCATGGTTTTGAGCCCAGCTGGAGATAAAACCACCCAGCTGCCAGATTGTTTCATGTTGCATATGTGAGTCAGTTCTGATTCCAGTATTTCTGCCCTTGTTCAGTTTTCTCAAAATTCATTTTTCATTGGTGCAAGCGCAACAACCAGAAGGATGTCAGGTTCATATCCCCAGAATGTTTTTGGTTAAGATTGATGCCCTCAAGTGTTCAGTGAGGTGATACATACGTAGACACTATAGAAGAGGTAATACACAGTGTTAATACCTAACATAATACAATTTAACTCCGTACCTATTTTCACTCAAAAATCAAATCCCCTTGAGATGCACACAGGACTTCCCCATCCTTCTGCATTACCCACCAAGTGCACCTGGGTCCTTGAGCAAAAGCAATCCCTTTTGCTGAGGCAGACTGCTTTCTCAGCATGATTTTAATGTGCAGTATGGAAACTTTATCCCTTTCTACAACACATAAAGATTTTGATTGGTCACAGCCAGCCTTATTGGCAGACCTTTGAGTAACCATGTGGCCTTTGCTAAATGTATCTCCCAGTGTTTGAAAGTACCACCAGCCATTTCTATCAGTGCAGTCTTTAACATCTATTACATCGTTTGATTTTTTCCGGAGGCTGGTCCATGATAGAGAATGTGATTTATCCACCAAATGTCACGCTCTTTGGCTCAAGTGTCTACAAGGTTGTTTTGGAAATGAGTTCCATTGTCTGATTCAGTTCTTTCTGGAGTATTGTGTCACCATACGACTTGCTTTCCCAGGCCCAAGACAGTGTTCCATGCAGTGCCTTGGGGAACAGGAAGTTTTTCCTGTGGTTGCTTCCACCATTGTAAGCACATGGCTCTTGCCACACAGGTTTGGGGGAGTGTGATATGGTCAGTCTGCCAGGCCACCCTATACTTATATTTCAGCCATCATCCTTCATTCCAGAGGCTTGACCTGCTTGGCCTGATTGATCACAGAGCATAATCCACATTCATTTGTAATCTGTGCAATAGAGTTCACAGTTAAATCCACTCCTTGATCATGAGCCCAACTATATGTTGCACCTGTTCCCTGATGGGCCCACTGCGATAGAAATAATTTGCTCTTCTGCTAGCAGTCCAAATCCACCTGAGCCACTTCAATCCTAGCAGACTGATCCACCTGGTGGCGGTTCCAGTGCTTTCCTGTGGCCTGACTCTCGGGTACATGAACATCTGTCTGCATGATGTACCTGGCTGACCATGTTCTCCGCCTGGGCAGCAATACCTTGCCACAATGCAGCAGCCCAGATGGGTTTACGCCTTTGCTGCTGGTTATTCTGCTTCCATTGTTGCAACCATCCCCATAGGACATCCATAAATTGGTATAAAGCATTGGCCATTTCTCTCATTCAGCAATGTCTAAAGCCAGCTGGATGGCTTTCATCTCTGCAAACTGACTTGATTCACCTTGTCCTTCAGCAGTTTCTGCATCTTGTCATCAGGTACTCCATACAGCTGCTTTCCATCTCTGAGGTTTTCCCACGAGACAGCAAAGTCCATCAGCAAGCAAGGCATATTGCTGCTCGTTTTCTGGTAATTTATTGCATAGTGTGACCTCTTCAGCACATAATATCATCTCCTCTTGTGACATTCCAAAATCTTTGTCTTCTGGCCAGTCCCTGATCACTTCTAAGAATCCTGGACAGTTGGGATTTCCTATACAATCTTCTTGTGTGATCACTGCAACCCACTTTCTCCATATAGTATTTGCTGCATTATGTGTAGCGGATATCCTTCCATTGAACATCCAACCCAGCACAGGTAACCAGGGTGCCAGGAGGAGATGTGCTTCAGTACCAGTCACCTCCAAACTGAATCAGACACCTTCATATGCTGTTACTATCTCCTTTTCAGGTGGAGTGTAACATGTTCCAGATTCTCTGTATGCCCAACTCAAAAAACCTAGAGGTCGACGTTGAATCTCCCCTGGTGCTTTTTTCCAGAGGCTTCAGGTAGGGCCATTCTCCTTAGATGCAATACAAAGCACATTTTTTGCATCTTGTCCTGGATGAACTGGCCCATGGGCTGCAATATGAACTCTGTCCTGCTTGATTTGTTCAAAGGCTTGTTACTGCTCAGGGACCACTTTGAAACCATTCTTCTTCTGGGTCACCGGAGAGTGCTTACAGTCAGACTGTAATCTGGAATATGACTTCTCCAAAAACCCAAAACACCTGAAAAAAGCTAGTGTTTCTTTCTTGTTAGTGGGTGGGGGCTTTGTGATTATCTTATTAATAACGTCCACAGGATGTTCCTCTGAAGAGAAAACAACAAAGGTGTGATTGTTAATCATTAACTTCCAAAATAAAGAGGTGCCTGAAATACTGAATACAGATGCCAGATTGGTGTCCTGACCAGGAAGGGTCACATTGTAAGCCCATCCTAGGAAATACCACAGAGAGCACAAACTGCAAGTAAGGTATTACTGGTATAAGAGAGACAAAACAAATATGGGAGCAAATAAGTGCACATTGTAATTAATAACTGTTAAACCAACACAAGGAATGTTTTAAACAGGTTTCCTTTAATGTGCTCTGGTTGGATCTGTTCTTATCTCAACCCTTTGGGCCCTACACTGGGTGCCAAAAAGGACCATTGAAATTTTAGGCTCAGCTGGAGAGGAAACACCACACAGCCACTCACTTAACTCTGCCAGTCTTCTCCTTCACCATGGTGGAATGGGAGGTAGAATTGAAGTGAAGCTTGTATGTCGAGATAGGAAAAATGCAATAATTGAAAAGAAAGTAAAATACAAAAATAATGACAATACAAAGGAAAAAAACTGCAAAAAGTGAAGCGCAATTGCTCACCATCTGCTGACTGTTGTCAGGCCCCTCCTCCCTGAGCCCTGGACAGTCGCCCTTCTGGGTAGCTCTCCCCAGTTTATATACTGGCCATGATATTCTGTAGTGTGGAACATCCTTTTGGTCCATTTGGGTCATCTGTCCCAGATATGATTCCTCACAAGGTTTTTTTGGTTTTGTTTTTTTGGTTGTTTTGTTTTTGTTTTTGTTTTTTTTGCATACCTGCTCACTGGCAGAGCATAACACGAGGAAAAATGTCCTTGACTTAGGATAAATAGGACTTAGGAAAACCAAAAATATCAGTGTCTTATCAACACCATTCTCATTCAAAATCCTATACACAGCGCTGTAACAGTTACTGAGAAGAAATTAACTCTACCCTAGCTGAAACCAGGACAATTAGACATGTAACAGCTCAGAATACAAGCTAATACTGAGCAATGCACTTTTTAGGAATGATGGCTTTGGAACTTCAGAGTGTTATCTCGAAGTCCTTCAACAAGTTGAATTACTTGTTATAGAATAACTTTCTAGATTTTGCTGTGAAAATGTAAAAACTTCATTGTTGATCGTAGGTATTTTTTAGTCTGTTTAATGATTTTAATATTAAACATCTTGTAGCAATATCGTATTTGCTGAGAATAGACAGCTAATATCTAACAGAACAAATAAGTTAAGAACTTTTAAACCTTAAGGCTCATAAAGTGGAGAGGGAATATTACTTGCCTGATAATATATATTTTGTTTCTGCTGTTTGCCTTTATTCTGTGGAAACACACTAACAGACAGAAAGCAGGTTGCCTGTTACTTTATAAGGTGCAATATTAAATATAATCTTCAATATTTATTTCTTGATGACACTTTTTTTACTTGCAATTATAAGAAACTTTCATCCACAGTAATAGCAGCTGTACTTTTACTTCAAGCAATTTCATATTAATTGATTGCAAATTCCCAGCTGGTGAAGCAAACTGCACTACAAGTGCAATGGATGCAGTTATTAATTCATTCTTAATATTAAAGAAATAAAACCCAACAAACTTCATGGATTAAATAACTGAACTTAGAAATTGATGTCTTTTAGAATGCCTGAGAATTTCATTAGGTTTCCATGTCAGTATACTCAAGCAGCATGGGATTGATTCCTGTATGAGATGGATGCCTGTGATGTTTTAAACTTCTCCATTTCTTCCTCACTTAGCTCTAGAAACCTTTCAATGGGAGACATCAGAACCTTTAATCCAATTTTGAATGTATACTAAATATATTCCTTAATTTGTCTCAATTTTGACAATACCTTTTACAGATTATTCAGCTTCTGACAGGTATCTCTCAAGCACCTGGAGGGCTTTAATAAAGTTCTATTCTCCAGCAAATAATTTCACAAGGAAAAATTACGAAGTTTTGTCATATATTTTGCAATAAATTTTATTACAGCCTTGTGGGAACACTTAATGAACACCAGTTAAATACTGAAGAACTGAACTACTATTAGTTTTCAGAAACAAGACCTAGAGGTTGGATCAGATACCCTAATATTTGCTTAAAGACGTCCAGTATTTTAGCACTGGAAACAGGAAGTAATGAGAAAACTAAAGATGGGTAACTAGAGTCAGAAATAGTCACTCTAATTCAGCTACCGATTGGTTGAATAGCTGAATATGAATATACATCATAGGCAGGGGTTAAGGCACAGCGAGGAGCAGCACTTAAGACAGTGAAATATGTGCCAAGAGAATTTCTGCATGAACCATTACTGATATTCTGTAGCCTGCATTTAGGATAAAGGTTGCTTTCCGAGGACAGATTTTTTACCTCAAAAGATTAGGTAAGCAGCGAATCATTAAAATACTCTTCCCCTGGGGGAATGGTTTACTGACAACCTTTATAATAAATCTTTTCTGAAATTCAGTAAACAGGGTCCATACACTCAAGCCATCTGATTTTCCTTTTGCTGTTGACTACAAAATCTGTGTGATATCCCATAGAATCATAGAACCATGGAATTATTACCTTCAATATCAATGAGTCCAACTGTTAAAGTAGCATGGACGTGTTGCCACTAAACCATATTCCCCAGTGCCACAAACACACACCTTTATAACATTTCCCTGAGCACCTTATTGCCTGACCAGCCTTTCAGAGAAGTCTTAATAGTGCATCTAAACCTTTCCTGGCAGAAATTGAGGCCATTTCCTTTTGTTCTGTCACCTGTTGCCTAGGAGAAAAGACTGACCCCCACCTGGCCCTGTACCCTCCTTCCAGGAAGAGTAATAAGGTCCCCCTGAGCTTCCTTTTCTTCAGGATAAACAGCCCCAGCTCCCTGAACTTCTCTCCACAGGGCTTGTACTCCAGATCCTTCATCAGCTCTACTGCCCTTCCCTGAACATACTCCAGCACCTTGATGTCCTTCCTGAATTGTGGGCCCCAGAATTGGACATGGGATTTGAGGTACAAATCCAGCCCTGCCAAGTACAGGAGGATGATTGCTTCACTAGTCCTGCTGGCCTCACTGATTTTCCTGATATTCCTGATCCAAGCCAGAATGCTGTTGGCCTTTTTGTCCACCTGGGCATACTGCTGGTTCATATCGAGCTGGCTGTCGACCTGCACCCTCAGGTCCTTTTTCACTAAACAGCTTTCAGCCTGTAGTCCCAAGAATACTCCTCCCCATACACTCTAAAATAGGTGTACAAAATATAATTTTCATAGTAAATTATTTTTCATAATAATTTGTGAAAATACAAATATTAAATTTTGATTTTATTTCGTTTTCATTTTCATAACCCAGATATGCTACTGTATGGCATTATTATGTATTTTTAAGGGATCTGGGAGCAATGGCAAAGTGTGAAGCACTTTAAACAGAGGAAGCTTAGAGAAATTTTCATAGAATATTTAGATAACTAAAATTTTCCTTAAAGGATTAATTTTATCTCTAAAATATATGTAGTATGTGTAATCCGGAAGTCTAACAAATTAATTTATATAGAGATGGCTTTCCTTAGATATTAAATGACGGGAAAGTTGTTTCAGAGAAACAAAATGTGGGATAGACAAGATAAAGCCTAGAATTTACAATTTAATCCTGTACCATAATTTGGGCAAGGAGAGCTAAGTGTGTCTGAATCTTTGTAGTGTAGAATGACAACTGATACAAGATAAGAAATATTATAGTCTACAAAGCCAAAATAATTGTTCCATTCACTCATTTCTGTGCAAAGTAGCTTTATGTAAGACTTTATTTCCATTGATGACAGCTTTAAACTGTCATGCCTCATACCAGGCATGTACTTGTATTCTAGACACTGAGCAGAAATCACTCTTAATTTCAACTCTAAAAGGACTTTCATAAATTAAAAAATGGCTTTATTAACAGCTGTTACCAGAAAAAAATGTATTTGATCATCCACTAAGCCTACATGTTTTGCAGAGTACCCATGTTCAGTAGATCTCAGTTTTTCTTCCAGTGAAGACCTGAAATATTGTGAGTGAACCCCACAGAAAAAAACACTTCTTCTCTGTGCTCCCCAGGGCTCCTCACCTTCCTCTGACACAGGTCCCCTACTGCAGCCAAGCTGACTGTGCAAAATGAGCAGAGGGACAGAGGGCAGCTGCTGGGTTTGGCACCAGGAGTTGCTGCCAAGGCACAAAAGAAGACCCAGTTCCCCACACCAAGGCCAGAGATGGTCCCAGATGGCCCCAGGCACGCAGCTGGAATGGGTGGGAGAAGCAGAATGGGGTGAGGCTCTCAGAAAGCAGAGAGGGCAGGCCAGGCAGCACCACTCTGGGGCTGCACAGAGGGACAGAGGTCTGTCCTGGGAGAGGCCTTGGCTGCATGGCATGAGATCATTCTGGAAACTTCGCAATGCATGAAAACAGCCTCACTCAGGGCCTCTCATGGGTTAATACCATATTCCTGAGGCTCAGGAAGAATTCATATTCACTCTCATGCAATCTAACTCAAAACAGTATCTCCTTTTCGAGAGGTTTTTCTCTGCTTTTATTTCCCTCTGGTTTTGTGGTTATGCATGGCCCACACTGTGCCATTCCATTATCACATTTGTGGAAAAGATTGTGTTAACCCCAGCCAAGTATTAATGATGACAGAATCAACCTGAATTGCTTTCGTAACTTTTGCCACATTTCCTCTGACAGATCCAAGCAGTTCAGCAAACATGCACTTTTTGGCTTGATAAATGTATTTTGAAAGGAAACCAAGACAAGCAAATAGTAAGCTTCCTTGCTGACCCGTATTTTGAGAGAGTTCCTTGAAAGGTTCTTTTAAATTATTTAATAGCATGAGAAGGTCTAAGAAAAATATTGTACTGATGAACATGGTCATCTGACAAAAATGAATGCAAAAAAATGGAGGCATTTAGTGCCTTGTTTGTCTCATTCTTTAATAATACTGATAGACCTTGACCCGCCCACTCCTCTGACCTTGAAGACCACAACTGTGGAAGTGGTGACTTTCCATTTGTGGACACTGAAATTGTAAGAGACAAGTTGTATCGGTTCATAAGTTCATGGGGCCTGGTGAGATTCATCTTGGAGTACTGAAGGATCTAGTAGATGCTATAGCAGGAGCCCCACGGTCATTTATCAAAGGTTTCGGGAATCCTGGGGAAGGCCTGGCTGAATGAAATCTGGCTAGTGTTATTCAATTTACGAGAGGGACATGAAGGAGGACTCAGGAAAGTACAGACTGACATCAGTGCCTGGAAAGATTATGGAGGAGTTCCTGGTGGAAACTACAGAAAGGCATTTCAAGAACAATGAAATCTCCAGGCACAGACAGTATGGGTTCAACAAAGGGAAGGTCCTGCCTAAATAATTTTATATCCTTCTACAATAAGGTCTCTCATGTAGTGGGTGAAGTGAACACAGTCACTGCAGCTTTTCTTGTTTTCGGTACTGCTTTTGATGCTGTCCCTCACAGCATCCTCCTGGACAGGATGTTCTGATGATCAGGTACACAGTGTGCTGAATGAAGAACTGGCTGAATGTCAGAACTTCAAGGGTTGTAGTGTGTGAGGCTACATCTGCCTGATGAGCAGTCACCAGTGGTATTCCTCAAGGCTTCATTGTAGGAACAGTTCTGTGCAACATGTTTATCAATGATCTGGATGCAGGAGTTAAATGCACTGTTAGCAAGTGTGCTGACAATATCAAACTGAGAGGTGCTGTTGAAGATGCCTTCTATCTCTCTATCTCTAGTTTTGCAGAGGGATCAGGATATACTGTGGGATTGGGAAATTATCAATTGCATGAAATTCAATACATTCCAGATTCTGCCCCTGGGATTGGCAGTAACACCAGGCACAAGTGTAAGCTGGGAGAGGAGTGTGTGGAGAGCAGCCCTGCAGAAAGGGATCTGGGGGTGCTGGCGGGCAGCAGCTCAGTGTGAGTCAGCAGTGTGTGCCTGGGCAGCCAGGAGGGCAAACCCCATCCCGGCTGCATCAGGCACAGCATCACCAGCTGTGATCGGGACCATCCTGCTGGATTCAGCCGTGGTGCGGCCTCACCCTGAGTCCTGTGTGCTCTGCAGGGCCCCACAGTTTGAGAAGGATAGGAAGGTCCTTGAATGATCCTATGTTGAATATGCAATAAAAATAATTGAAAGGCTTTTAACATATATCTTTATGAAGCTTAAACTGAGTAGGAAAGCATTTTGAAAAATTTTACATAAGCTTAAACTGAATAGGAAAAGAATGTTAAGATTTTCATAGAGAGTAAGCACACAAAACTGAATTAGAACAAAGATTGCTTTTTTAGAAGGCCAAACAATTCACCTGAGACTTGTATATAGCCCAAAAAGGGGTTTTAAAATGAATAGAAAAAAGAAATATGAGACACTGGAGTGAAGCAATAAAAAGGTTTTTTTTTTCCTTCCCATGAAAGGACTATTATGCTATAGAGGAACCAAAGCCATAAATGGCCTATAATATTACCAAACAATTCTCAGAGGAATTACATTTTTTGAGCCCTAAATAGATATATTAGCTAAAGTACAGTTCCTTCAGTCACTATTTTCCTTGGTGTTGGAATGGTTCTGTATTTTGAGGAATTTAAAAATTGTTTAGAGATAAAATAAGTCTTATCTTATTTGAGGAGTATGGAATAATACAAGTAGGTAGAGAGCAATTCTGGAATTCATCTAATCCTTAATGGTCCATCTGTCTATCCCTCCTACTTTCCACCCCAGTATGTCCTTAAGTTTGTTTTCTCCCCAACGAGGATTTCTTCAATGGGAAAAAAGCATTATATAATGCCATGGTTCAAATATTTGTGAAGTACACTTACATGACTGTGAAAAATCTACTCTGCAATTTTAAAGCTGTACCTTTCATTCCTGGAATAAGCCCCATAAAGGCATGCTTCTCCTTTCCCCTTCAAAAGCAGAAGCAAATCCATCAATAACCTGCAGGGATAGGTGCTTGCTCTAAAAAGATGGAGCTTTAGCTATCTTTTTGTTTGAGTATGTGTTGAAACATTTGAATTCAGTTGTATTTCTTCCAGTTTAAGGTGTTAAGCTCATGTTTATTTATACTGACTGAAGAGAAAAATTGAAAAAGTTATAAAGTACAAAATACTAATAAACTCCTCTAAATTCTTTTCTCCTGTTCAAAACAGTACAAGATGAATCTTCTTTGAAAAACTTTTTATTTCATTGTCAATATATTTTTTTCCAAATTTTTTATTTTTTCTTGCTATGTAGAACCTATGCATGTCCACAGTATTCCAGCAAAGTTCCAAAAATAGAACAATAACATCAACATACTAGAAAATAATAAAGAAGAAATCAATACATGCACTATATTGATATTAAAATTCTGAAATACTTTGTTTCCATAGAAGCATTGAGTTTTTCTCTTTAGATAATTTTTATACATCACACCTTGCTTCTTGGAACAGGGACAACCTTGAAAATAGGACAGGTTTGAAGAGAAAGATTATTGAGAAATAGTGGAGTACAGCAGAAGACAGAGAATATGTGCAGAAAGGCAAACAGCATAGAAAAAGCCAGGAGGCAGAGGGAGCCTTGTTCTTACTGTGAATAAGGTATGAACTGATTTGAGGAAAGGATCATGCACCTTCCACCTCTTTACCACTGCATATCACCCATTGTGTGATCAAACTCTATAGAATACCTACAAAGTTACCTCCTGTTTGACTGTTAGTCTGGACATTAGTGTTGGAATCCTCCTATTTGAAAGGCACTATACAGGAAAGTGTTCTTATTAATAAAACCTTGTTGCAGCTGAATAACCAAAAATCTCTAATTTCATTTTCTTATCTACAAATATTAGCACATATAATCTACTTTTTATCTTTTTCTTAGGTTGTCTTTTCTGCATTTACAAAGCAAGTTTGAGTGATATGCATTTTTGGTGAATAGCTGTCTGCTTAGGACTGAGGGAAAACCACTTACCTTGGACTCAGAGTAGTGAAAAAGTAGAAGCCATATTCACAACTTTTGCAGAAATAATTTTGTTTCCAGTAACTCTGAAAAGAGACAAGAACTTTTGCCTGTATTCTCAAACTGCATGAATACATTGCGATGACACAAACAAAAGAGTGTCATAAACTTTAAAACAAGGTGGCTGTGTAGAGCGGGAAAAAAATAACAACCCAATTAACTCCAGAATCATACCTTGAGAGAGGTGTAGACTGTGATAAGATCATCCCTCAGCCTTCTCTTCTGCAAGATGAACAAACCAATTGACATCAGCATCTCCTTATAAAGTCTAGCCCTCAAGACCTATCACCATCTTGAGCACCATTCTCTGCACACACTTCAGTAGCTTTATATCCTTCTTATATTCAGGCTCCTCCTCCTGTTCACAGGACTCGAGGAGAGGCCACGCAAGTGCAGGGTAAAGCGGCACAATCCCCTCACTTGCCCGGCTGGCGAAGCTGGGCCTGATGCACTCCAGGACACAGCGGGCCCTCCTGGCTGCCAGGGCACTATATAAGTGCTGGCTTATATTCAATGCACCCTTGATATACACCAAATTACAACTAAGGAATAGAAAAATGAAAGCAAGTTCGTCAAGATCTGAGTTACTGTTAAGACTAGCCCAGATGAGATGATAAATTAGCAGTACTATTAGACTGAGGACTGTAATGGTGGAAATACACCCTCGGTCTGTTTCTCATTCACTAGAGTTCAAGGTTTGAGACATTTCATAGTATCTTAGTTTTCTTCCATTTCAACCATTTCACTCGTTAAAATCTTGTTACATTCATACAATAATGAAATTTCAAAGACATTTTTAAAAGGGTGAAGGCAAATATTGGGAGGTTTATTGGGGCTTTTATAAAATTTTATTCTTATAATCAAAGTATCTAATTGAACAAAATAGATTAAATAACTGTAAAAGTGAAAATAATACATACAGTTTGTCAGGTAGAAGAAGGAGTATGTTGGCAATTGCTTATTCAGAAGAGCAACACAAACCATTTGCCTCAGCATGTATTTTACAGGAAAGTGTAAGCCCGCAGTATGCCAGTAGTAATTAACATGCAACTTTTATCATTTTGATTTCTACCATCCTAATTCATGGTATGCTCTTGTTTCTTACAAACAAACCACAGTAAACCTTTTCTTTATGCATTCCTGATTATTTAAGTAGTTTTAGAAATCTGAGTGTCCTGCAGAGCTGTTAGAACTGAGCTAATGAAACATCTGAATCAAAATTTCTATAAGGCCTTAAGAGCCAGGCAATAGATTTAATCATGTTCTAAAATGCTGCAGTTTATGTGATTATCTGTAGTTTTCATAAAAATTTCTTTTCAGAACAGTCCAAGCAACTGCCAACTTTGCACGTTTCCAAATAAGAACAATATTAAATCTAAGGCTTTGTTCAGGATCTAAAAGAGAAGTATGGAAAGAAATCTGTCCTGATTCATTTTCTCTTATCTGAACTAACAAGCCTGAGACATTTCATTCTACAAATTGCCTCAGCCTTCCAGAGAGATGATCATTACATTTAACTGCAAATGCTAGACCTATTTTTTTGATCCATTTGGAAGACAAAATGAAGTGAAGGCTCATGCACAGAGTAAAAGTTGCAACTGTTAAGGAAGAAAAACAGTAATCATCGTAGAGTGGTAGTTTTACGGTTGTTGACATTAAATACTGTGTACTGGGTAAGTTTTCAGAAACATGAACAAGATTATGCTAATTTTGACTTTCAAGAGAAAATGGGGATGGTGTGCTCTTTTGAGAAGAGAGGTCATGTGTCCCTTGAAAAACTTTTTCTGTGTCAGGCCGAAGTCAGCAAACCAGGTCTAGAAATACTATTGACAATAGTAAATTGACACAGGAGTTCACACACTGAACTATCTGTTCTGTCTTTCATGTTTCTCATGTGAAAACTGAGGACATAGGCATAAATGAAAAGAAAGGTACAGTGGTGTGATTTTTGACTTGGCAAGCCTTTGAGGAGGGAAGCAAAATTGGCACATAAAAATTAGAAGGCTTGAAATCTGATACCATGTATTGTTTTGATGCAGCAGATTGTCAGACACTGCAGAAGTCAGTGTTAAACTAAATTTCTGATTCTGCTGTGGTCCTTCACTGTGTCTAGGGTGTTTCTGCACATGAAAAATTTGATATGAGCTGTTGCAGAGCTAGTGTAGATGAATCTAGTTGATTGCTGTTCACAGATGAGTATGCCTAGCATCAGAGTATTAATACTTACAAATACAAATTGTCACTCAATAGAAAAGTTATTTGGCTATGATTTTATGTAAAGATTTCATCTGTACTGAACAATACGGAAGGATTGAAACTGTACATTAACAGTTGTCTAATGCACTAGACAATCTAGATCTCTTACACAAACTACATAAATGTCACATATGCAACAAGTATTAAACAAGGAATACTGACCTTAAGTTATTATAGTGCTTTGACTACATTTTAATGAAAAGGAAAAAGGAACATGTCATTTACATAAGAAAAAAGGGGAGGGGAAGCCCAAAAACAACAAAAAAAAACCAACCCAAACACCTTTTGTTCAAATACTTCTCTTACCATGCTGTAAGTGGAGTATTATTCAAGCTGGTTTTTGTTACTGCTTCCCAAACGAGAAAAACTTTTAGATGCTGATTTAAAAATAGTAGAAATAATGACAACATTAGCATTATGGAAAATACAGCAAGATTATAAAAACTAACACTACAAGAGTAAAGAAAGCAGAATTTTGGTTAAAGTGAAAATTCATAGAATCATAGAATTATAGGATTGCTTGTACTGGAAGGGACCTAAAAGATCATCTAGTTCTAGATTCCCTGTAGTGGTCAGAAACACCTTCTACTAGACCAGGCTACAACCAGCTCCATCCATCCCAGCCCTGAACATTTCCAGGGAGGTGGCATTCACAACTTCCCTGGGTAACCTTTTGCAGCCTCACCTCTCCCACAGGAAAGAATTTCTTCCCAATATCTGATCTTAACCTACTCTCTTTCAGTCTGAAGCCATCCACTCTTGTCCTATCCCTTGCAAAAAGTCCTTCTCCATCTTTATTGCAGCCTCTCTCAGTATTCTTCCCATGCCACCTGACCTTGTAATATACCTTCCTTTTTTTCCTTATTTCAAAGTGAAGATCCCTCTTCAACCATGCTGGCCTTCTGCCATGTCTGCTTACTTCTAACATTCTGGAACTGCCTGCTTCTGTGCCTTAGGAGGTGTTGTTTAAAATGTGACCAGCAGTGATGGACTCCAGAAAAACATTTTCCCAGAGGACTTTACTCACTAGTTCCCTGAACAACCTGAAATCTGCTCTCCTTATGACTGGAGTTGAAGTGACTCAACATGCCTGAAGTTTTGCTGGCACTTTTACATTCAAATTGTTTCCCTGCTGTGTTCTGTTACCTCAGGGGTCTTCGGCTTGTCTCTGTAAGACTGCAAGTGTATTCCAGGCTGGCTAGTACAGCTCATAATTACCCAGAGAGGTCGCTTCCAGTACCCTGTCCCTCTAACCTTCGTGTATCATTCCACAGCTTGCCAGGGGTAAGCTTGATAGTTTCCCCCTTCCCCATCACACCTAGTTTTAACCTTTGCCAATAAGCCCTGCTAGTTTCTGAGCAAAGACTCTCCTTTCTCATAGAGAAGGTTGAGCCCCATGTGATGCCAGCATGCCTCATGCTGTGTAGGCAGATTGTAACATTATGATTGGAAAACCAATCACACAACACACAGTGTATAGCACCTAAAATCAGCAACAAAACATAATAGAGAAAAATCAAAACAAACAAAAAAACCCCGATAACCCTCAAAACCACCTAACAGATGGGACACCGAATGCAGGATGAATGGTCCTCAGAAAATTTAGAAATATGCCAATTCTTGAGTAACTATATTGACCTAAATTTGTCTGCTGATCTGTGCAAATACACTGCCTTTTCTTTGATAATCTTACAAATACTGAGAAGTGTTTCACTATGAATTACATCTTAGAGATGTGAAAACTGCTACGAGCAAGTTGGATGTGATACATATATGGGCCTGTACATTTTTGTCTCTAGCTCTGGGCTGGCTCGAAATTCATAAAATGAATATTCTACAGAGTGAGAATTCTCTGTGCACATTATTTCTACCTATATAAACAAGATTTAAAAACTTCTGTTCCTATAAGGCTGTAAAATGGTATTTCTATGTGAAACTTTTATTGTGCCAGATTTGATTGACATGCTTCAATGCAATTTGTACAACAATATAATCAATGCAGGAACACTTTCTAGAAGTGGCTACAGACATTTGAGTTTACAGTTCTGAAAGTGACTTTACTTACCCAGATTACATTGTTCTGAGTTTTTTCAAAAACACTAAATGGAATAGAAATATCCCATGTAGTCTAGGAGTAAAAGTCAGTGTTTCTGCCTTTGGTAGTTGGGAGAAAGTTGAAAAAAAGAGCCATTTGAGTTTACAGTTCTGAAAGTGACTTTACTTACCCAGATTACATTGTTCTGAGTTTTTTCAAAAACACTAAATGGAATAGAAATATCCCATGTAGTCTAGGAGTAAAAGTCAGTGTTTCTGCCTTTGGTAGTTGGGAGAAAGTTGAAAAAAAGAGCCATTTGAGTTTACAGTTCTGAAAGTGACTTTACTTACCCAGATTACATTGTTCTGAGTTTTTTCAAAAACACTAAATGGAATAGAAATATCCCATGTAGTCTAGGAGTAAAAGTCAGTGTTTCTGCCTTTGATAGTTGGGAGGAAGTTGAAAAAAAGAGCCAGTATTTATTTGAATCCTTTGTTTGCACTGAGCAGAGCTACATTTAGTGTGAAATTCGCCTAGAATTTTGCTGTATTCAGTAAAAGTAAGTATTGCTTTAACTAGAAACACATACTGTAAAGATACTGCTGGTTCAGCTAATATCTTAAGCATCTTTCCAATGAATATATCTTTGCAAAATCGCTGTAATTTCAACCATAATTATTTTCATTAAATGTTTATTTGCATAAACTGTTTTATTCATGCTATTATAATTTACCATATACTGTTAACAAAGCCCAGGCTATTTCATGTTCCATTTCATATGCAGCTATGACTGATTAGTTCAAGCACATTGCATGATCATGCATATACACTGGCATAATTTTCATCATTTTGTATCCAGATCTGGCAAGTTTTGTTTTCAAGTAGATGATCTTTACTAATGAGGTGCAGATTTCTTTATGTAAATCAAGGAGCAACAAAAGACCCCCTCGAGCTTCCTTTATCAGAAAGCTGTCTAACTATATGTAGTAACACCGCAGCAGAGAGAGTCCTACCTGAAGTCTAAGAGTTTTGGGCAGTTTCATTTGAGATAGCAGTCAAGAACAGTATTCTTTCTTCAAAATAAATTTTCAAGTTATAAACATTATAACATTACAAGCATTACAGCAACTTCCATTGTTGCAAACTAAGAAGATTCCTTCCCTAGCTATTATATCAATCAATCTCTAGATACGAAAGTGTATTACAGTGCAATGTAAGGCAATGAGCTAGTGGAATTAACTGAACACTTAGATATTAGAAGACTTAGATATTCATGCTTAGACAAAAAATACTAAATAACAGCCTAGCCAACAAAATAAGGACTTCTCTTCTTGGAAGCTTAGAGCTGTCTGTGAAGGATAAAGGGCATCCTTGAACAGCCAAGATAACACCAGCATCCCAGTCCCTCTAACACATTTTTCTTTGGTGGAGGGCTCGATGTTGCCTGGTATCATAGATAAGTAACTGTGGAAAGTCCATATCCTGGGACATCAGGATCACTAGACAAGTGGTGAGAATTCTGGGAGAAAAGTAGTTACTTTCAGACTTTTACTATAACTTGTAATTGGTAATGTAGTGTTACTGATTAATCAAATCGCACTGTTTGTGAACCTTCCAAGGTTACTTGAACCTTATTTAAAATCACGTTCAGGATGCCTCAATACTGCTGAGAAACTTCCTGTACATGAATAAATATTCACTCTTGTACATCTGTTCTTTGCACCCTAGCTCTTCTCCTTGGTTAGCACTGGCCAGTTGTGAAGTTTTGCGACAAAGTATTAATTCATATGACCTGGCTGAATATTACAGGAGAGACAAAACTGTCTCGTCCTAAGAAGAGGAGGAAATAATATAAAGAAGATATTTAAAATATGTGTAGGTGTGGCACTCGGGGATATGGTTTAGTAGCAGACTTGGCAGTGCTGAGTTAATGGCTGGACTCTAAGATCTTAAACATCTTTTCTAACCCTAACATTCAGGAACATATTATTAGACTAACTATCCAATATGAAGATGGATATAATAGAAAGCATTTGAAGAGCCTTCTAGATCAAATATATGTTGTAATACTCAGAGGAATTATGATTCTCCCTCTCTCAAACTTGATCTTTTTCTACAGTGGTTTCAGAACTGGCTAGTTCCTTGTTTTCCATTTGTATTGATTGTTTATGTCTCTTATGCAGTATTGCAACATTCGTACTTTCAAGAGAAACCTAAGAGCTTAATGTGTTTACATTTCTCAGAAATGTATTTTAAAAGACTATTGAGATCTTTGATCTCTGGAGTGGTTTTCTGTTTTGTTGGATTTATTAGGTTTTGAGTTTTGTTTTTGTTTTTTAGTCTAGCTGTCTCAGGTGTTTAAGTGTTTAAAATGACACAAGGTTCTGGAATGGTTTTTTATATTGCTCCTTTTTATGAAAATGACTTTGAGGTACAGAAATGATGTTCATTCTAAAATCACTGCTATGAACTAAAGATCATATATGACATACTCAGGCTAAAGCTAGCTATCCATTAGGATAAAAATACAGATAGAAGGTTCAGCAGAGCCATTAAACATGGGACACATACAGAATCATAACAACCAAAATTACAAGACAGATCTTTAGAAATATCAAGCCATATCAGCTGTATTGACTTAGCTTCTTACCTGGTTTTCAGCTTAGTGTTGTTCTGGTTACATGGTGATTATTTCTCTGTTTATTTTCTCTATTTCTGTTTATCTTGCTTCATCACATTTATGTGCTGCAGTCTGATCACAAGGTATTTCTAATCAAATAAGCCTAGTAAAATCAAAAGCTATTACCTAACTCCTTTCTCATCCATGTCAAAGACAAAACTTAATTCAGTGAAAATACTTAAATCAGCCTGAAAATACTAAACAGTATAATTTGCTAGTCCCTCATGGTTAATGCCTGTCATTATACCTTTAAAAGAGAGCTTCTCTTTTGAGCTTCACTTCAAAAGGATCATGCTAACAAAGTGACTTACACATTCAAATGCTGTTTCCTTGTGTTTCAGTAAAATATAAAGTTTGAAACCTAGGAGATTTGGGAGGTAAGTGTGCATGTATATCTGTGTAACTATATGGTAAGGCATTGAAGTATAAATGAAGAAACAAGGAGCTGGTGAGTGTATCTTTTATGCATTTAGATATTCAAAAAATAATTCCTATTACATAGGAAGATCTGGATGCAGAGATTTTAATTAGACACTTGAATGAATTATTTGACTACACATAAAATCATAGTGAGATCTGAAAACTGACATGTTAGGAATTCCAAGCTCTAACTTCATACTCATTTTATAGCAAAAGATACCACATTCTGGAGAAAAGCAGCTCATGCCTGCATTGTGAGTTTTATTTGGAATGGAAAGTGGCCACATTAATTGCCACTAAATGCCCTTTTTAATACAAAAGAGAGTTTGAACATTGGGACAGTAGCTATTGGTCTAAAGAGTTTTTCCTCCTGAAATTACTATCTGCTATACAATGCATTTATTATCAACATTAGCTTTTGAATCACTTTTCTGCACATCCAATTAAAAAGATTTGTAGTGTACTTTGCATTCACAACTTGGCTGATGAATGTTAGTTTTCATTTATTTTGTTTTCTCACCCATCCCTGAAATTTTTACTTTAGTTTAAACAAAGGGTTCGGGGATTACTCAAAGCTGCTGCTGGATTAGACTTGGCTTCACACTCCAGCAATTTTTTTTTTTTCTTCCTAAGAGAAAATTAAATATTAAATTCTAAGATCTGGCACTTTGGGGGAGATAATTCTCCATCTATAACCCAAATTAATTAGCTATTTATTCATGAAACTAAGGAGTTCCAGAACCTTAATTTTACATGACAATATAAACCAAACCATGAATAAAGATAAAAAATTAAAGCATTTAAATAGTATCATTAAGATTGTTTGATGACTGATATTAGAATTAGAGATAAGCTTAATTATTTTGATGAAATGGATCTCAGACCTTTGCTTTCGATGTCAAAATGAGACAGATTTGTGGCCAGGAAAGAACTGATGATGAATTTTAACCTATTATCCTTGCTAGACTTCACTACTTCCTTAAATACTGGAACCCTAAAGTATTATGCTTTTTCGGGTATTTTATTTGCAGAAAGGTAATGTTGTAAAAATCAGATTTTTTTTGTTATATTGATGACTATAATAAAAGTACTATACGATCTTACATTATTTAGAAATAAAAGTAACATTTTTAATGATATGTGACCTTCTTTCATATATATTAGTTTGGACATGACAACTAAAGCTTTTGGACAAGCATATAAGTAATTAGCAGTTTCGTTGAGAAATTTAATTTCTTTCTTTCTGTTGCATTATCATCTTCCTGGCATCCATTGATGAGTTTAACATAAAAAGTATAAAGGTACAGGATTATTTCTGGTAAATTTGTGGTAAAAAACCCCCCAAACCTAACAAACACTTTAATTTCTGTTGCTTCCTCTTTCTTATCATCCAACTTGCATGGTAATGTTTTACCCAGGAGTCCTGACTTTTGGAACTATTACTGCCCACCTGCAGAACATACTAAACTTGTAAAAGTGCATTTGACAACTTTTAAGCCTCAGGAAAACACCTGCTATTTCATCAGGTATTCTTATGTTAATGATAACCTGAGCTATTTTGGTTTACTTCTATGTTTTTCAGTTATGGTTTGCTTTTGGGAGGGGATAATGGCAAAGGGAAGGACTTCATTTACCTATTTTCTTTGATCCCTAAATTCCCTTTTATCCTTTGTTTGGCAGAACATTATCAATTTTTCATGTTTGAAGCCCTTTTTAGCTCAGATCTTTTCAACCTTAGGTATTGGTGCTAATCTGAGAGTTGTGTTTAATTCTGACTGTCCTAGTAGCACTGACATTGCCTTTAATACTTTTGAGACTAGTACAAGATATGTTTTTTTGGAGATGACACTCATTTCCAAGGTCGAAATCAGCTTTCATGTCTTACATGAAGTTAAGTTCATTAAAATTATTCTCTAATTATTAGATCCATCCTGTGCTCTCATCAGAACTCTTTCTTCTTGTGAATGTGTGAGTAGAGGGGAAAATAACAGAAGGATATTGAGAAGACTGAGCACTGAATAGATTGTATTCATGGGTAAGTCATGAACCAAGAACATGAAAAAAAAAGTCTCTTTTATGAAATGAACCACGTTAGAACTCAGAAGAAAAATAGAGTTTATTGCAATCATGACACATATACAGGTGTTTAGTAAGAGGGATTTTTAAAGAAAAGACATAGGCACTGACATTTGTGTTTTCAGAAAGAAAAAGTTGCATTTGTCTTCCAAAGTAATTTGGCTGACATTTTCAGGGAATTTTAATATCGAGTAGAGAATAGAAATAAATGAATGTATATTTGATAAAGATAAATCCAAGTAATACCACTGGTCCATGAACAAGCTCAAAACTCACTGACATTGGAAGAAAAAAAATTCTGGGGTTTTTGTTCTGTTTAGTGGTTTTGATTTTGAGGTTTTTTGCATTGAATGTGTGTGATGCACAGTTTTTCTCACTTATTAAACTGTAAAATGACATAAAATGCCCCACTATTCACAAGGAAAGTCTGATGGAAACAGGTTAATTTTAATGATTTTTTAAATTGGAAAATATGTTTGAGATAAACATGAAATATGTGGACAAAACACAGGCAAAAATTTTAAAAAAAAGCCAAGATGATTCAACATTGTCTTAGCAGAAGTATATGTTTGTGTAGTTATTTTTTTCATCAAGGATCCTAATGTAAAAATATTTATTCATTTGATCTCTTTGTTGTTCATACATAAAATTAAAATATTTGAGTTTTATTCTAATATGGAAGAGATAGCTTTCTGAGCAGAACACCAATTAAAATCTCACATTTTGATGACTCATAAAATCATTAAGGTTGCAAAAGACCTTCAATATCATTGAGGCCAACCTTTAATTGAATACCACCATGTCTAGTAAATCATGACACTAAGTGTGACTCCTACTTTTAGAAGTAGGAGTGTTTTTGGAACACTTCCAGGTATAGTGGCTTCACCACTTCCCTAAGGAGCCTGTTCACTGCTCTTTCAGTAAAGAAATTTTTCCTAATATCCAACCTGAACCTCCCTTGGCACAGCTTGAGACTGTTTCCCATGTAGTTATCACTGGTTGACTGGTAGGAGAGACTGACTCCCAACTCTCCACAACGTCTTTTCTGGCAGTTGTAGAGATCAATAAGGTCTTCCCTGAGCCTTCTTCTCTTTGCTAAAACCCTCCAGCTCTCTCAGATGCTGCTCATAGCACTTATGTTCCAGACCCTTCACTGGATTTTTTGCCCTTCTCTGGCTACCCTCCGGTACCTCAACGTCTTTCTTGTACTGAGGAGATCAAAACTAAAAGTGCAGCCTCTCCAGTGCTGAACACAGGGCACTATCCCTTCACTGGTCCTGCTGGTCACACTATTTCTGATACAAGCCAGGATACAACTGGCCATCTGGAAACACTGCTGGCTCACACTCAGCTGGCTGTTGACCAGTAACCCCAGGTCCTTTTCTGCTGGGCACTTTGCAGCAACATTTCCATAAGCCTGCAGTGCTGGATGGTGTTGTTGTGACTTAAGCACAGGGTCCCCCATTTTACATTGTTGAAACTTATACAATTGACCTTGACCCATAAATCCAGCCTGTCCAGAACCCTCTGAAGACCCTTCCTATACTCCAGCAGATCAACATTCTTCCCCATAGTGGTGTCATCATGAACCTGCTTAGGGTGCATTTGATCTCCTCACCCAAATCATCAATAAAGGTATTAAACAGGATTGGCCCCAACACTGAGCCCCAGGGAACACCAGTTTGACCCGACACCAATTGGATGTAACTCCACCACTCTCTGGGCCCAGCCATCGAGCCAGACTTCTCCCAGTGAAAAATACCTGTCTAAGCCATGGGTTGCCAGCTTTAAAAAAAAAATGCTGTGGAAAGTTGTGTAAAAAGCTTTACTAAAGTCCAGGTAAACAGCATCCACAGCCCTTTCCTCATCCACTAGGCAGGCGCATGTCATAAAAGGAGATCAGGCTGGTTAGGCAGGATCTGCCTTTCATACACCAATACTGGTTGGGCCTGACCACATGGTTGCCCCATGCTGTGTGACGGCACTGAAGATGACCCTGTTCCATAACCCTCCCTGGCTCTGAAGTCAAAATGACAGGGTAGTAGTTCCCCACATCCTCTTTTTGGTTCTTCTTAAAGTGTGTCTAGACTTCTTGGACTCCTTTGCCCTTCAGGTCTGCCTTTGAAGAGACTTTCTCTACCAGTCTCCTAAACAAGTCAAAGTCTTCCTTCTGGAAGTCCATAGTGGCAGTTCTGCTGATCCTCTCGTTACTTTTCCAGGATTGAAAACTGTCATTTCATGACTCCTGTGCCAAAGACAGCCTCTGACCACTACATCACCCAGTAGCACTTCTCTGTTTGCAAACAGCAGGTCTAATGGGGCAACTTCTCTGGCTCTCTCACCAGACGGGGACATAGCTGTTAGCAGAATAAAGTCATCTTGGGGAAAATTAGCTAAAATCAATGCCAATTAAAATAAATAAGTAATTACTCATTTGCCTGGTGGGAAACAGAGAGAAAAACCCTAAAACAACCCCTTTGCTTCCCCCTTTTCTCGGGTTGATTGATAATCCTTCGCTCTAAAACACCACTGTACTCACTAAGTGGTCTAGGGGGATATAGTAGGTGGGATTTAAAGCCAGTACACTGTAGTTTGCCTCTGCCTCTCCTTTCTCCTCACACTTCCTCTGCTCCAGTGTGCCCCTCTGTACTCTGCAGTTCCTTCAGAAATACCCAACTTCAGCTCACGTACAGGCAGTAAAAATCTTCCATGGGTTGTAATGTGGAAATCTTCTCCAGCATAGTGCTCTTCCCCTTCCTGCTTTGACTTTGGTATTCCCTCTCATCTCTCTCACTCTTTTTGTTCTTCTTATGTCTGTCAGTTTTTAACCTTTTTTACACACATTTTTGTAACAGCATGACATGACTGATAGGCTCACTTGTGTCCTTGGTGGATTTACTGGAGCCAGCTGGAACCTGCTGTGGCTAGAATGAAACAGACCATAATGTCTGCACAGAGTCTTCCCTGCAGCACCCACGGTTCAAGCTATTCTTGAACTTACAGTGATTTGATGAATATGTATTATAAGTACTTAATAATGTTAACAATGATAAAATAAAACACTTTGACAGTGATTATATTTGGGTTTTCCCCTGAACTGGTTTGTTTTTAGAAGGAGGCTGGAAGGAGGTACTGTTCAGGCACTTTTCAACCCTTCATTTACGGTGTGAACCAGGAGTTTTACTGTCTCATGGATTATTCATAATCAGTTGGCTTGTATATTGACCTTAAGGAAACTTGTCATATTTAGTCACAACTATGGGACATGATTCCAGTAATGTGGAATGTGCACGTACAGACAAATACACAAATGCCTATGTTCATATTTAGTAGTATCGTTACGCATTTAGGATTTTACTGTGTTATGTGCACCAAACATTTTGCCACTGTGAACATAGCTTTCATGTAATGACTAATACCTTCAAGGCAAACTGCGTTTTGAGTATCTGCTGGGAGTGTAGGCATAAGCAATTGCATGAGTTACTTTAGTAAATAATTCAAATGACATAATTATGGAAGAACACTGAGATCAGTGATTTTTTCATCCCACATAATGTGCTGAAAGAAAGATTTTCCTGCCTTTCAAGGCTGCTGGAACATCAGTGCATCATGATTCGCAGAGACTGGCGTGGTGCTCATCTCTTCCACTTCCAAAAGTTAAGAAGATGAGCAAGTTTATGTCCCTGAGAATAATGTCTTCCTTTTTTTTTTTTTTTTTTTTTAATTAGGTTTATTTCAGTTTCCCAAGCTGGTACCAAGGTGACTTATGCAGTACTTCTTAATATTTGCATGGTGTGCTGATGGTGTACACATAATAAATTATGTTAAAAGAGAGTAAAGCAGTTCACTGCACTTATAATGTCACTTTTCCACAGAAGCAGTTGATGTAGCAAAAATGTCATGTGATCATAACAACAGACAATAAGAGAACGATGAAAGTTCATTTTGATAATATATTAGCTGTGTGAAAATATTGTAATATCATGACTCAATATTGAAATGTTGATTCAGACTTTGTTCACAAGTCAGCTTTACTTGGTCGTTGATTCTATACAGCTTGAAATGCATATGCAACAGTAGTACATATTTTACCAGATAGAGGCATTCAAGAAAATTGTGGTTTATTTAAATGTGTGTAAATATAATTTGTTTCATCTCAGCTGTTCTGAGACTTGTGTAATCCTTTGAGTTGTGAGCAGATGACGTGTCTGTCACAAGACATTTTTACTTTTCACATTTGGTGAGTGAAACGTTTATGTTAAAATATTTTGTTATGTGTAAGTATCTGTTTTCCCAATATCAATTCTCATAAGCCTGTGACATACTGTTCAAACAGGGCTGGTGACTTTTCCTAGAAAGAGACTAAGATCAGAAAACAGTCACTGAAAATAGTGTGGCACAACTAGCTGCTTTTACAGAAAGTAACACCTGCAACAACAGTGATGGCTGAGAGAGGAACTTTAGCATACAAAAGCCGGAAAAACTAATGTGGATTTGGAGAGCACACAGTAATTGATTACAGTGAATAATTAGGCATTAAACTTATAATGGTTTCCTGAGGTGAAAAGATCAAGAGCTGTTTTAAATACTGGTATATAAAAAATGTAATTAATCCTTTTATGGTGATAAAATATTTTTGTTCTCCCCACAGCACTTGTATCAATTTTGCTGTAGTTGTATCATGTAACATTATATGCAGTAAGTAGAGTAAAAGAGTTGCAAAGAGCAGTTTTAAATTAAGTTCACGGATAATTTAGAAGAAACATTATATTCTCCTCCAGTCCTTAATGGCAGGCTCAACTGCACTGATGAAACACAGTCATTGATGGTAAAGCAAAGTCATTAGGAAGCAAATCCCTGATTGAGAATTTTAACTCCATAAATGAGCTGCATAGGTACTTAACCTGGGAACTCCCAGGGTATTTTAAAGCATATTTCCAATTAAATCTTTCTTGAGGAACAGTAAGTAGAATGGTACTACATTTTCTTTAGAGTTAATGGGATTATTATCTTTCCTTGGACCTGCATACATACTTCGGATCTGCTATGAATATATTATTGGTAGATGTTTGGAATGTGGGCTAGAGTTCTATAAGTGCAACTTAACAGTCATCACACACTTTTGAGAAGGGCCACCTGCTCTAGGTGACGTGGCTTTGTGCGAGGAGATTGGACCAGATGGTCCCCAGACATTCTTTCAATTTCAGCTATTCTACAATAGAATAGAATAGAATAGAACAGAATAGAATAGGATAGGAATTATCTTAAGCATTGTGATAGCACTTTGATTTCCCCACTTGTTAAGGTAAGCAGTATAATTAATGACAAAGCTATACTGGAATCATACTGGAGGTTCTATATTTGACTTGAAAACTCCGTAAATACATTGACATTTACTACATAAATTATATGCATATAAAAAAAAGTCAAATGTACAAGTGGTTCAGTGTTACACATTCATGGTGGTGGAAAAGCTAAACAAGAAAAAAATTAACTCTGTGGTATTTTTAGTAGTGAATTATATATATGAATATTACCATACCTTGACTTAACTTTCTTTTCTTATCGTAAAGAATCCAGTCTCCTTTCAGTAACATACCTGGCTTGTGTTCAGATCATGATTCTTCAGAATCTGTAATTATTTTTTGAAAATTTTCTTCCTGTTGAGCTAAATTACGATCAAATACCTGTTATGATCTGTGTTTTTCTTCATAGGACAACCATGTTTTTAAGTATGCATGTTTTTTGTTTGTCAAAAATTACAGAAGCCCATATTAATTCAACTGTTTTAGAATACCATTGTATTTTATGCATTCTTTTCAAGAATTAACTAGATTATACTCTGTTTGAACACATTTTTAATGGAACTGTATTCTTTAAATATTTTTATAACTAGTTTCTTTCAGAGTTATTCCCCATTATTCTTAAAGACACTGATTTTTAAAAATATTATTTCCTCACCTCCCTGATATATACCAGACCAAATATAAAATTGTAATTGCCATGTGATGACCTCGGAAAACCCAAACAACATCCTAAGAAAACTTTTACAGGTCAGAAACTCTTCTGTCAGAGTATGCCAAAGTATGAAAATGAAATACCTTGTAGAAATGTGTAATTTCTGTTTATTTTTTAGTTGCAAATTCACAATAAATTTAATAGCAGGTGTTTTTTAATGTAATACTACTCTATAGTATTCCATTTTGGCATTTTAAGAGTATCTCAAATTTTTATTTTTTAATTGTGAAAAACCAAACAAATACATTTTTAATACTCTTATTTCCTGAAATTCATGTTCAACTGTGACCAGCTGTATAAATAATATGCCACCTGCTAAAATCTAGTTCACTATGGAGTGTGTTAGGCCTTTACCTTCTATTGGCCAAATGGGCTAAAGAAGCTATCATATGATTACATTACTGTTTAGAAGTAAAGAACTCTTCACATTTCAGGCTATTTACTGAAAAAAAGCTAACACACTACTATCAAGAAGGAGTGAAGAGGGTGGCTGCCAGATGCTGTAATTGGCTTCCTCAAGAGACTGATATATTTCAAAATATGCCAAAAGTGAAGTCTACATCAGGCATGTTTTGTTCTCCAAGACAGCCACTTAAGCTTTAATTTTCTCTGTCATTATGGCAATGGCAGTTTAATGGCTCTAAACTCTGTTGACTTTTGGTGGATTCCCGTATCCATGAAGCATGTATTGAGGTACAGCGTGTCTTGAGCTGCATTAATGTCTTCTAATTTTTCTTTCCTTTCAAATAACAGAATGACTGGGATAGCATTTTTGATGAATAATTATAGAAATTTAACTATTTCTGTCTTCTCTTAAGGTAATCATATAGATACTTATTTCAACTTTACCTAAATATGCCTATTATTGTCTCTTTGAAAAATATTTTGCAGAAGTTTCAGGTGACAGCTGTTTTCTACCCATTACCAAAATTTCATTCTCCTGTTTCCTTTTTTAGTACCGACTATTCCTATTTTAACTAAGGCTCACAAAAATCTGCATATGTTTAAAAAAAGGTAGTATTAAGATTTCCATTTATTGTTGCCAAGGTTCAGGCCATACACTTCAAATTTCAGCAATAACCCACACAAATATATTTATATAGACCCTTTTGCTTCTATGTGTGAGTATCAAGTCAAAAACATATTTAAAAAATTTCTGTTTGGTAGTTGCTAGAGATTGCACAGTTTGTTTATTCAGATTCCATAGTCTTTTTATATATATTGCAGAACTTTAAAAACAACAAGAGGAAAAAAAAATTAGTCCTATAACCTAATGTTGAACTTCAATGAGTTTTAATGATGCAAAAATTCAATATATCCTTAGATATACAGAATCTTGGGTTCCTAATAAGAAAAATAAATTCTTTGAACATTTCTGAATTTATATTTATAAAATCAGGTGTAACAAAGATATGTGTATGCTACTCTTTTTATTTATCTAGTTAACCACCCTCCTTATATAGTACTTCAACTCTTATAATTATTACAAAAATATGTAGTTCCTACAAAGTTGCAATCTTTTTACAGGCATCCACTTCATGTACAGCTGTATTCATATGGTCACATAAATATTTCTTAAAAGTTAGTGGACATTTAACACTGCATAATATAATGCTGTGATGAGCTTACAATATGATTTTCTGTATTTTAAGAGAATCTCTATATTACCCCATGGAACAAATACTAGATACTTTAAAATTAATGTCCATAATTTTGTGCTTCAATGCTAATAAATAATGTATCATTCAGAGTTTTGTATAAAAGGTGTAATTTAAGAGAACATGACATGGATTTGATATCCAACTACAATTAATTAAGGTATTTTGTCTTGATCTGGATGATAATTACTATTAATTTCTATCATGAGTTTTCAAATTAAATAGAGAAAGATACTAAGGCAGATCAAAGAAATCATTGTTTTCCTTCGATATTTAGTGTATTTTTAACTTAACATAAACTAATATATGTAATTGAATTCTGATACTTTTGTTTCTTTGAGCTGCAAGCAAGGCATGCCTGCCAGTAAAACATATAAATATTTAAGAAAGACAGATGATGTCATTTGATGTGTTCTTTTTAAGCATTGTAATCAAGTTTCCTTTTTAAGAAATCTTTCAGGCTACTTACACTTATGGCATAAGAGGTGGAGTTTTCCATAAGGTTTCCATAAAACTCTAATAAATAATAAATTCTAAATGGGTAGGAAAAAACATTCTTCTGTGCAAATAGTACATACTGCATTCATTAAACTTTTTTTTTGTTAAGGTATTTAACAAAATTATGCAAACCTAAATCCTCAATAATGGTCTTTCCAACATGCAATCGATAATTAAAATTGAATCATAATTATATCTTTTTCTGACTGCATCTTCATTTTGACAGATTCAAAATAAAAGATGCAAATATTATTCCTAGTAAATTACATTTACCAGGAAAGTATAATTTCTTCTCTTAATATATGTACAAACTGAGTCATAAAAGAATGAAGTTAGTCATGAACACTCATTAATTATTTGTATTATATTAGAAACTTCTTAGAAACTTAGTTATGCTAATGTTAGTAAGAGTCAACTTTGTTTAGGATGTGCAAATAGAGAGGCATACGAAGCATAAAGAGACAATAAGACCTGTTATAGAACATTAAGTATCTTTATATAGACATTTGTGTAGAGTTACTTAAGTACTGACTATATCCCTCTAGTGCAAATTTCAAGCTCTGTTTTAGGTATTTTTCTTGTTTCAGGATATTTTCAAACTGAAACCTTTACTATGTTTAAGTAACATCTGTAATTCCATTATCTCCTGTGCTGAAATGAAAATGCCTCCTGAAGTCAGTATTTTGATGCAAGCCATCAGTTGCCTGAATTTAATGATTACAGGATGCTGTGGCTGTATACAGCTGAAGTCATGTTATTCCTTCTATGAGACCAGAGAATACATATATGAATATATTTTGCTGTCATGAATTTTTGGGAAAGAAAGTACGATCAATTTTGCCCAGCTTCATGCACAAGTGACACAGCAAATCTGTCACCCACACAGGCTGGGAATAACAAAATTAAAAACCCCCTATCTTGATTGATGTTGCCACTTAAAAGTAATTTTTCAGCAAACTGTTTATAGATGCACCTGACCCTTTTTCTTTCTTATTTTCTTAAGCATTTTTATCGAGAAAAAGCTATACCACAGCTTTGAAAAAAACATATATTCAAAAGGAAAGCATATCACTAACAAGATACAGTATTATCAGCTCAAATGCCACATAAACTCATAGGTTTGTAAGTAGACTGTGTGTAAGGTATAGCAGAAGGAATAGTATTCTAACCTGCCTCATTCAATTCCTAAATCAGATATGAGAAGATCTATTACATGCTGTGCATTAAAGATTTCAAAACAAATACATCTTAGCTTTCCGAAACTGCTGCAGTTATATGGCCAGAAGTGATATTATTTTAGGGCTTCATCTTGCAATCATGTACGTAAATACAATTTTCACAATGGTGTTTCCTGAGAGCAGGATTCAGATTTGAGCACCATCTCCTTGTAATTTCATGTACTTTTAATAATAAATACTGAATGTTTTCCACAGTTGTATTCATAGTGTTGATAAGAGGTAAAGACAGAAGTACAGAAAAAATTGTGAATAGCACATCATTGTGACTCTGAATGTCGATTTGAATGAATCAAATTATATTCTGAACCGATATTTTTCCATCAGAGCTTCCACACATTCCTGTGCTGGAAACCACATGATGGAAGTAGAAAATGATAAAAAGATATCTCCATAGCCATACTTGAAGCTTTAGAGCCCTGGGTCATTTGTTTTGTTTGGTTTGGTTTTTTGAGTTTTTTTTTCCCAGTGGAAGAGGTATAAAAAGAAAGTGACTCTTGGGTAGATATGGAAGAAAAAAATTCTCCTTCAAGTTACTGAGGAGCAGGTGCTGTTTATGCATGTCTTCTCAGAGACTTTTTAGCCAGTGCTTTGTGAATGACCCCCACATGTTCTTTCAATGTTGTCCTCTGTTCCAACATAGCAAACTAAAGGATGAAGCCTAATTTAATTTGTTTTGCTCTTGTTGGGTTCAAGGCAAAGATTTAAAAACTGTTTTGGATTATATTGTCCTCAAAGCTCTTGCTCTCAGAGACGTTGTTGTCAGGTCTGTCAAAAAAGTATTTGTAAGTATCAGTGTATACTGATATTTGGATGCCAGACTAAGAGTGTCAGGGAATTAGTATGAGTAATAACCTCTACTGAATATCCTCGGTGATAAATAGCTTGATCAGACTGATGACAAATACTAGTGTAAAATGCCTGGCCTGGTGCAGTCATAGTGAAACTTATTAGATAGTGTTTGTTTGGGGTTATTTTGGGGGTTGGGTTTGGTTTGGTTTGGGGTGGGGGGGTGTTTGTTTGTTTTTGCTTTTGCTTTTGTCTTTGTTTTAAGTAGGTACAATTTTTTAAAATTTAATTTATTTTCATACAGACTGCACTCATTCTCTGGATACAAACATTCTCTTAAATAATGGATAGTAACAGTGTCTCTGCTGGCCTGAAGGACACCAGGGAAATAGTTCAGATTTTATAAATATCAGCCTCCAAGTACAGGATGTCTAGTTCACAGACTTATGTCCCAGCAAGATGGACATGGTGTAATGGAAAACACAAATGGTGATATCATTACATAAAAACATACCTGATGATACCATACATATCTGTCAGAGATATTGTTACCTGCTGGCTTCTTGTCCACCTTGAATTTTGCCATATTTCAGAGAAAATGAAACTTAATGGGTATGATAATTATTTTGTGACTTTTTGGACAATTTACCCCGTACTCCTATTATTAAATAGGATCAGAGGAGTTAATCATCGTTTTTCAGTAATTTTCAGCAGCATAGACCATTTTGCTTTAATTTAATTTTAAAGGATTATATTTTCATTTTGATATTCAGAAATCAAATTTACTTCTATGAAATAATAAAAGAAATTTCTAGAAGCATCTCCTGGTGTGTTGAGAATTGAGGAGGTGAATTGGTCCAATTAATGTATGCTTTGAAGTGTTTTTCAGAAACACCTCAGTAAGAAAGAAATATATTATCGCTAGACTTTCTTCTGCTTTTACTTTTAGACAAATTATGGCATGGATTTTCTGAATGCTTTATAACTTTACTTGTTGTCAACTCCTTCCGCTTATTATTTTCTGAGAAACAAGACTGTTAGAGAAATGCATCTAAAATTGAAAGTTGCACGGGTTTTTTAACCCGTGCATCTTTAAAGAGTACAAATAAGAAGATCGCATGGTATATGCTAGAAATGAGTTTTAAGAAAAAAAAATTTGTCAGAAGGTGCACGTAACAGGCTGGTTTTTTTCATTTTTCTGGAAATAGTTACAAAGATTTTGATGACTGACAATACTGAAGATTTTGTTATTTTCTAAATTTTGCTTTTAACCTTGAAGAAATTACAGACATGCAAGTTCATACTCCCTTATGGAGCAGCATTGTTGTTTGGGATGATGAAGGGATACATGGCATAAGTATTAAACATTCATTCTCAGTTACCAGATTAGACCAGAGTGATGTACAAAACTACTTGTAAACTTGGTTTTAGCTTTATATACATAGTGCAGAGAGCAGGGTTTGTGAAACAACATGTAGGATACTTTGGGAAGAGCAGAAGGAAGAAGAGAAAGATAAAGGAGTACTAGATCCTGGCACAAAAGTATGAGGGATGTAAGAGTGGTGTAAGCAGCAGGAGTTGACTTGGTTTGCTGGCTCAATATCTAAGAGTCACTGAGGTAGAAGAGGGTCCTCTGAGGCCTTAGAGCCATTGACTCACATGGGAGTTGTAGGACAACATGAACAGTCTTGGCAATGCTCTTTCAAGCTGTATCTCAAGTGAAATAGATTGTTCAGAGTAAGGAAAAAAGCAGCAGCTGGGCAGTTGAGGAACAGATCCTTGAGCTATAAAGCTACAGAGAGTTCAGACCAGCTTGCCTTTTGCATCGTATTTTCTTTTTTTAAGGCCATGTGTGTTTCTTACCATTTACTACTTTAAATAATAGGCGCGGTGTAGGTTTAGAGAAGAACAGACTAAATATTCTTTTTCAAAAGAGAAGCTATATGAACAAGAACATCCAAAAGAGATCCTATCCAAAACATAAAAAAATGATAGCAGTTTCCCAATAAAAGGAGATCAAAGAGTCAAGATCTTAAGTTAAGGTTGTAATAGAGAGTTTCCAGTCTCAAATATGTAGATTGAGACGGAGGACTGAGGTGTAAAGACTGACTGTGAGTTGTGTGCTGATTGTGAAGGCAACTCACCTTAAGAGTTATGTACATGGGGCACTTGGGATGTAGGAGAACAGCTATTAGTCACAACACATATGGTACCAGTATAGGAGAGATATTCTGGAGTTTTATCTCAGGATAAAAGAGACCTTCATAATTTGAAATACTATGAGAGGTGTAGGATGTACAGAGATCTGGAATCTTATGCATGGAAGAGATAAGCACACAAGGAGTAAAGATTCAAGCATGTCAGAAACTCTGGAACTCTGTTGAAAGAAGATTTGATCTGAAAGGAAATGTTACACCTTAATTCTAATGGAACCAGACCGTTATAACACAAAATTTAAAAAGGTCATGGAAAAGCGCTGCTTGAGAAAAATTGTCAGGCACAGAAAAACATATGGTTTGAGTTGACAGGGCCAAAGCATCTATGACTGACATTTAATGTGTTTCTGAAAATGCCAGGAGAGAAAAACACCCACCCAAACCACAAACAAACCAATAAATAAAAGAGACAAATAAGACTCTTATATGCCATCTGACTGGGGCATGCAGTACTGAGTCAGCGGGCAAAAGTAACACTTACTAGTGCTAAACACCATGAATTCTGGCATCCTAAAATTAAAGTGGGACACTACAGTGCTTGGCATCAATTACCCTGATAAAATAGGCATGTCAGAGACCTGAGTGAAGGAGAGTAATTAGTAGGATATGACTAGCACCTGTGTGGGAACTGTGAAGTAACACATACAGGGAGCAGCACTGCATTTGAAACATTTCATAAAACATTGTAGTGTAAAAATGGTCTTGCGAAAGAGAAGACCCTACTGTAATATTAAAAATGTAATAGTAAGACTAACACTCGTCATTGCTCAAGACAAAAATCCAGAAAAAATCGACCAACTGAAAATTTGGGGTATTAATAGTGACAGACATTTCTCCACAAAAGGACAGGATCGATGGCGCATCAAGATGGGATATAGAAATAAAATTTGGGATTTAATGACTGACAACTATCAAATACACCATCCTCATTTTTATTTGGATTAAATGCATGGAGGTTAATTTGAGAAAAATACGAGGGCAAACTGCTTAATACACAATAATTTAATAAAACAATAGTGTAACAATTTATAATTTAACACTATAGTGGAGACAGTAGGGCAAAAAAATCCAGCACACAAACATTCACTTTTAAGAAAGAGATCAACATTTGAGTTACCCAAAACCAAACAAAAGAAACTATAAGAGCACAACCAAGAAGCAGCGTAAAAGGTAGACGCTATTACAAATAAATGGTCTTTTAGAAGCCCAAATAAATTAAATGTAAATATTCAATGAGAAAACAAACAAACAAGAAGCTTTGCAGTTAGAGAGAATCTACCAGGAGTATATTTTGGCTTTTGAAAAATAGATGGCATATTCTAATGAAAATTGGAAATACAATAAAATATAACACATGAAATAGGAACTTAAATTAAATTTTTTTCTATTTTCCTGTGCTGTATGTTCCACTAACTGCAATCAGGTCTATATATACTTCTTTATTTACAGACCAAAGTTAAAGAAATTGGTTTATTTATAGTTACGCAACTGCACATCAAATTGTGCTCAACAAAACTGTTCTCAACATGCATCTAAACGACTGCATTACAGAGTAAGCCTATGGCATAGTAGCGACTGTCCCTGCCTGTTAGGCTTTGATATCCCAGTGGATATCAACAGGGAGGCATACTTACTAATCACTTCTTGGCTCTTCCATCACTGAATCAACTTATGGATGCAAAACAGGGTGTTTGAATTGACGTGATATTGTTGTTGGTGCATTTTCATGGTATCAAATGGCACCTCCTGTTCTTCAACTTTCAGCAACTCTCCCCACTCTCAGACAGGTGCTCTGAGAGACCAGGAAACCTATACAGCTGTTTAATCTTTGTTCTCATGGCAGCTATACCTAAAGCTCACCAATACCCACTCACCAATACCCTTTCATTCTTAAAAACTTTTAACCTGATTTAGTTGAAGATATCTGTGCTCATTTGCTGGACAGTTTGTTTAGATGACCTTTAAAAGCCCCTGCCAATCCATGATTCTATGACTGTAGCAACCAATTGAATTGTGCAGTGATTTAGTAAAAATCATGACCAGCTTAGATTGACTCCATGATAGGAAAACGTTGTCTGGATCATTTTCCTAGCAGGCATCTCAATTTCCTGTCTTTTTCAAATAACATGATCAATTTAAGAGAAAAAGAGCAAATGGTAAAGTACAGCCTCTCCTGATAACTCTGAACTTCTCCCTTCTCCTTTTAAGTAAACTGAATAGAAGGAGTTGAGCTGGGCTGAGTGTTATTTTCTTCCTTCCTTTTATGAACTCATGCATTTTTGAGGTATATGCTTGTTGATCACTTCGTGAATAGCTTCAGATAAACTGTACTATTTTTAATAACCTAGGAAGTGTAACCAGAATTTTGCACTGAATTCTGACCGAACAACACCATCTCTTTTATTTCAGAGTACATTTTATTTTTCAAAGTCACAGCTAAAAGTTAAAATACTAACTTGGAATGTATTTCATGACATCACTCCATCATTGCCTTTTAAAACAAACCATTTAATAACTTTCTCACCATAAAATAAAATAAATTAGCCACATTTTTTGCTTTGTTTTACATTAAGATAAAAAGAACTTTATATAGGAAAGAAATGCATAGAATAAATTTTCTTCAGGCCAAAATTTACTGATTCATAATTTTCCAAATCAGGTTGGTAAAAAAACTGAAAACAACCAGTGTGATATGCACACCATCAGCAAGCTGTGCAGTGCAGTTGATATGCTAGAGAAAAATTATGCCTTCCAGAGGGACCTCAACGGGCTTGAGAAGTGGTCCCGTGCAAACCTCATGAGGTCTGACCAGGCCAAGAGCAAAGTCACCTGGGTCAGGGCAACACCCAGCAAAAATATAGGCTGGGTGGAGAATGGGTTGAGAGCAGCCCTGGGAAGAAGGTCTTTGTGTTGGCACATCAAAAGTTCAACATAACCTGGCAATGTGTGCTTGCGTCCCAGAAATCCAGCTACATCTTGAGCTGTGTTTAAAACAGCATTTCCAGCAGGTCGAAGGAAGTGATTCTCCCTCTCTACTCTGCTCTGGTGAGACCCCACCTGGAAAACTGCATCAAGCTCTGTTGCCACCAAGAATGACATGGACTTGCTGAAGTGACTCTGTACAATTTTTTACCATTTGTATAGTACAGAGATAAAATAACTGTGCTATGAGATATCCCTGAAGCTAAAATTACTTCAATTTTTTCTTGGGAAGTTCATATGAAATATGGAATCACCAAAGATGTAGATTCTGAAATATATTTTAACAACTTTTCAAAAAGTATATATTTCCCTACTAAATTATATTGATTTTAACAAAACTCTCAGAAAAAGGAAGTAGTTTTACTAGAAATACGTATTTTACAGATATTATCTCAAAGAAAATAATCCTTTTCTGTAACTTAAAGATACATAACATTGGAATTCAAGCTAACATGGAGACAGGGAAACGCCATTAGATCCAGCATATCAAATATATACCAAAAATCAAAAAACCCCATGATTCCTCTTCTCAAGGACAGACTTAGACTTTTTGGTCACTTTCAGGGCTAATCCCACTGTGCCACCCAAAGGAAGAAAGAAAAGAACTCATTAGTAAAGTTAAATCTAGGAAGTATGAGGAAGCTGGAAGAGGTGAGGGGAGCTGTAACCGTAACCGTAACCATAACTGTAACCGTAACCCTAACCCTAACACTAACCCTACCCTTCTGATTTCATCGAACTGATAATTAATTAATTTCTCTTACTCAAATCTGGTTTTACCTGTGTTGGTAAATGCTGAGAGAGCTCTCTGTTCATATTTTGACCCCCGAGCTTCACGTTATATTTTGTCTGTCCCATTCAGTGAGGAAATGGATTGATAGAGTGAGTTGCTGGGCACCTGATGGATAGTCAAGGTCAACACAACACTCAATATAATACTTGTATTACTTTATGCCAGAAAATAAGTATGAAGCAGTCCAAACCACCAGTTAAATCAATAAGCATTTTAAGTTTATGAAAATAAAAGGAAATTGTTAAAAGCTGAGGAAAAAAAATATTTACCTAGTTTCTCTAGGACAAAACTTCTGCTAAAAGAAAAAAGAAACCAAAAATACAACAAAGAACTTATGAAGACGATCTGGTGTATAAATTGGTTTGATTTCTATTACTTTTAACATAGGAAAAAAATACTAACAAATGTTTTCTTAGCCCTTTCTTCAGGTTTTTTGAACAGTAAGTTCCTATGGACTTGATATATTTTAATTATATTACTCTTGCTTTTCCTTTGCTCTGTCTATTCCTTGTTTCTCTGAATTGCATTCATAAGTATCAGACCACCTTCTGCTAGAAAATCCTATTTATTTTGAAACTATCACAGCTGTTCATTAGCACCGCTAAGGTTCACGGGAAAAAGTATTTCATCCCAGATGTCATATATCATAGCATTGCAGAGCCCTTCCTTCCTTCCTTGCTGCCTGCCTTCCTTTCTGCCTGCCTGCCTTCCTGCCTTCTTTCTTGCCAGCCTGCCTTCCTGCCTTCCTTCCTTGCTGCCTTCCTGCCTGGCTTCCTTGCTGCCTTCCTGCCTTCNTGCCTGGCTTCCTTGCTGCCTTCCTGCCTTCCTTCCTTCCTGCCTTCCTTCCTTCCTGCCTTCCTTCCTTCCTGCCTTCCTTCCTTCCTGCCTTCCTTCCTTCCTGCCTTCCTTCCTTCCTGCCTTCCTTCCTTCCTGCCTTCCTTCCTTCCTGCCTTCCTTCCTTCCTGCCTTCCTTCCTTCCTGCCTTCCTTCCTTCCTGCCTTCCTTCCTTCCTGCCTTCCTTCCTTCCTGCCTTCCTTCCTTCCTGCCTTCCCTCCCTTTTCGACTTCACTCTGGAGCCAGGGCCATGCTCTTTCTCAAGTACATGATGAAATAAGTTTGATAAATGAAACCGAGGTGATAAATTTAGAGTAGCTATGCCAATAGAGCAAATAAAGTATCAATACTTGTTGCTATTTTTTATTCATATAAGCAATAAGCTGGTTTTCAAAATCACAAAAAATCCAAAGGGAAAATATTTTATTACAGAAACAAAAAAGAACAAATATATCTTCTTAAAATTCTATACTTATTTCACCATGGTTTGTCCATTTGCATGAGTAAGCTGCTTAAATAAGTGAAATATTCTCTTTAATATTTACTGAATCTTAGGAAAACAGTCTATAGATTTCTGAGTCACTTGTCGTGAAAATGGATAAAAACTGAATTTCAAAGAAATAAATGGCCTACTCTCTATGCATTATAGTACCTACTGAAAAATATATACCAGGGTCAAAAACTCAGTTTTCAATTAGTTTTCATTTCTTCACACATTTTTAAAAGGTTGAAATCATAAATATACAAAATACCCTTCTCTTCAGATACTGAGGCAAATTATTAAAACTTGCCACAAAACTTTTCGATAGTCTAATAATATTTGAGCACAAGCAAAATTAAAGATTTTATCGCTCTGGATTATTTCATAGAAGCAATTTTTTTCCTAATCTCATATGCTGAAGGACTTAATTTAGATGCAAGATACGCTATTTCTGACAAGCTAGAAACCAGTGTGATTTTAACTATAATCTGAATGCAATGAATTTGATAGTTCAGGACTAAACTTATCATCTGGGTCAAACATAGGTACACGTAGATTTATTTGAGCTCTTAAAATATTGAATTCTTCATTTCCACATTTTGATCAATTTACTTCAAACTTCTCAGCTTATCTGTGTTTCAAATTGCATGATGCTGAGTCTGCTGTACCTGAAAGCTCACATCCAGATCCAGATTTCATCTTAATAGGGAAATTCTAGTTTCTTGTGCTCTCATTAAAAAACTCTAAGTTAATTGATTGCAGGTGAAATGATCTACAGACTTCGAAATTCAGTGTTGCAGTATTCAATCTCCTGTTTGAATGAAAATATATATAATTGGAAGAAAGATTTATGCACAAAGATTGCTCTCTTGCCGTTGGCATTTGTCCAGGTTGTCCAACTGTCGTATCAACTGAATAAAATGACTATAAAAATGTTTTCCTTGAAATACAGAACATTCTTTGTTCTTTCCTGTGTTTTATATACGTCAGGAGACAGGAATGGCAGCAGAGGACATGTCAAAGCATTTCTGCAATAGGTAATGAACATTTTGTAGAGCATCTATAGTATTCTTTATCTGCCATATATGTAAAAAGCGGTTTCTGTGAGATGAAAAGAACAGGAGCCTTTCAAGTAGTATGACAACTAAACACTTCTTTCGGTTCCATTTCTGTCTCTAAGAGGTTTCACATGTTTTCTTCTATGTTACAATGTACTGCATGAAATATACTGTTTGAAATGTACTTTCAGAACCGCTGTTTTGAAAACCAACATTATAGATCGAGAAATAGGTAGGCATACATCTGTTAGTAGAACATAAATGATTGGTAAGGCCAGATAAAGTTTTGATAACAAGGTGTGGGCTGTTTCTTATTATTTTGAGAAATTTTCACTTGCTGTTTGCATCCTTGAATTTATGGTCTAACAGAATTTAACATTTTTTTTTCCATAGCTGGCCAGTATTTCCAGTTCTAAACCACCTTATCTGACTACTGGATGTTTGGGAATTCTAATGTGGCAACTGACCATGCATTTGTTGGGAAGAACTGATTGCATCCATGTAAAGCTGTCAAAGAACAACAGTGCAATAGCCATAAAAAATTAAATAGACTAACTGCACATGTATGCAGTAATACTGGATGCGTAGGTATGTACACTCACCACTGGCCCCGTAGGCCAGATCCTTGATGCATTTGCCATGTTTAGTGTCTTGGAACAGACTACAAGAAATTCTGGGTGAAATACAGAACACTGATGTCTAATTAAACTAGGTCTGTTGCTAAAAATGTCTGTTTTACATGCTGACCAACCGATACTGTATTACAAAGCCAAAGGCTTCTTCTGTGTGTAGAGAAGGTATTATTGCCATAATTGTCACTGTGAAGTGGTTTTCTAACAGCACTAGTGCAAAGAATGAAGATAACAGGTTTGTGAGTAGATTCAACTTTATCTTTGACTGTTGTCACTACTTTCTTAGTCCTTTGAAGTGACTAATATCAGACTGTATGGAAAGTTCAGGCTGGCAGTCATAAAATAAAGATAATATGTAGGTAGTCTGACTGGTACATGACAGTCATGACTCGCATGGCTAAACACATATGCTTTGTGCAATGTGGATGTTGGTATAGCTGAAAAATACAAGAAACTTCAAAATGCTGGGTCTTATGTTGTTCTTATTTTTTTGGCTCCTACATCCCAAAAAATTTCCTGTCTGAACAATATATTTAATGCTTTCTGTTTGTATTCTTGAGCTCTATTAATGACCACTTCATGCAGCAACTAGAGACCACTAGTAGTAAACAAAGTAAAACTGAGTTTTATACAAATTTTAGAGAGATTGATTGAGATATTGATTTTTTTCATTATTTTTAAAAAGTCACATCTAAAAAATCTAAAAAAATGCAAAGGAGGGAAGGAGTAAAGAGGCTTTTCATATAATACGCTTTTTTTTGGAGGTTAGTTGACTGTTCAGCATAATGAGGTGTCATGTACTATGCACTACTGTATTCTTTTTACTGTTTTTCAGCTGAAAGGAGTACTTTTTGTTTCCTTCAAGCAGCAATGTTCCAAATAGGAAATAAATACATAGTACCTTGGGGCTTAAGGACATTTTATTTTCATGAGTTAAGACTTCCTCATTAGTTTCAGAGTGAAACAGTCACAGGTCAGGGAATAGGTCACTCTAATGAGAAAAAGAAGATGTGTAGATCTCCTCAAGAACTATTGTATTTTATTTGTGGAATATTGGTATAGTTTATCCTGTTTCTGCTGAGAACTTTTCCATTTTGAAGTTGTGTTTACAATGTACAAGTTGTTTGGTTTTTTTTTCTTTTTCCTCTTGAATATTCTCTTTTCTCATGCTGCCATATAATTTTAAAGGTGGCTATACTCTGAATGAGAGCATTTATGCTCAGTTTCAAATTTTAGAGAAATTATTGATAGAAAAGGTAAGATGACAGCAAAGATCAAGTTTCTGTTTTTCTGGGTTTGAAATACAATAATTATTGTTGTTACTATTATTATTGAAAGCATTGGTGGGACATTTCCAGTACAGCATGCAAACAATCATAAATCTTGTCCTCAGGTACAAAGGTTATCTGGAAAAAAATCTGTACACATAGTACATAGGCATTTTTCCTGAGAAAACACTAATCACTAAGTTAAATGGATTGTAAATACTTCCATATTTTGGGATCCTGAATTTTGTTGTAGGCACACAGAAAACAATTCAGACACGTCCTAATACTGAAGAGTAGGTGAAGTATTTCTAAATTTTCAACTAACTAGAATAAAACAGGCAGATATGTAAATATCTAAATAAATAAAATAAATAAATACTAATAATAAATAAAATAAATAAATACTAAAAGTGCAACTTAGGCCCTTCCTGTGCAAAAGCCTTCCTACCTGTGATTCCCACTAGCTTGCTTTCTTTAGCTTAAAGCATCTCTTTTCTTCATGTCTTGAGCTTTTACTTCTTACTCTGCTATTACCTCAGCTACTGTGCTTCAGTTTTGAATATGTGTATGAGAATATTTGAATACCTATGGTGTTTGATAAGGGACAAATTTACCTGAGAATTGATTTTCCTGATGGTACTTTGAGGAAGTTGTAGATTTTCCAAACAGCGATTATCCGTGTGTGAAATATGTCTTTCATACAGTATGTATTAACACTGATGAGGAAAATGCAAACCATATGAAATGAAGCTCATATTAATCATCTTCGTTACACTGATATGCTGGTTGAAACCGGTATTTCTGGCAGACCTACATTTATATATGCATATTTTTATACTCACATATATATTTATATAGAATATACATATGAATGAATTACAGAAATAAATAGACCTATGTTTCACACATTTATGCTTGCAGTTCATTAATTATGTTGTTTGGTATTTGTCTGGTCACTAAGGAACATTTAACACGAATGTTTCCTGCCAAGTGAAGTTGGTAATCTGAGGAGAAATTATCTGTGAGGAACAAAGTATAATAATCACTATAACATCCAACGCTTTCTCATAATATTTCTAGTTGTATATGTTACTTAAAATAAAACTCTAAAATATGAAAAAAATGCTTATTTGTTGATATTAAAATAGTAAGAACTGTGAATGCCTGTAACTCTGCAAAGAAAAACAGTACCATAAGGAGTTGGTGCAAATGATCCAGTTGCTTATGTATTCAAAAGAACTAGGTAGGTCGGCAGGCTCTCATTCCTTTCTTGCATCCTTTCTTGCATCTGCTGGATCGTTTTGTATAGTAGTACTGACCTGTAAACTTGACACACACACTGCAGAAAGGAAATTAAGCAAAACACTGAAAACAGCTGAAAACCTGAGCTTTGTTTTGTGTAACCACAAATTACCTTAAAAATACCCAAAACCAAAAACACAACCACGAAAAAAAGACCCCCTTACCAACAAAAATCATCATTATTCACTAAGAGAAATTCTATTACATCTCAAGAGTTAGTGATCCAAATCTTTAAACAGAAAATCTTACGTTTCTAGAGAGAATCCTTGATGTAAAAAGAAAGAATTCCTGACATTAAAAGTAGGAAGTTAGGAACCAGATTCTTTTTCCTCTTTGTCTACTCTGCAGTGGTGGACTGTGAGATAGTATCTAAATGGCCAGAGAGTTGATTTGAAAGGAAAGATCCTTTAGTTTACTTTATAGACTTGCTGTGACACACTGAGACAATCAAATATATAAACACTGGATACATTAGAAGCTTGAAGTCAAATTATGTGGCTTATATTTATTTGTGCAACTATAAGAACCAAGACAATTCTTCTCTGTGATCAAACACTACTCCTTTGATTCTCTCCTCAAAAATGTTAAATTGAATATTTGATCAGAAGCAGGGGATATCTTCACTAAAGCAGCAAAAAACATTACCCAGAAGAAGAATAAATTTGAGATTTTATGATATCTATCATCCAGTTGTAGGACAGAATAAATTGGAAAGATAATTATGGAATTACATGATGAATAAGTTTTTCTTATGTCAGAAGAAAAGACAGAGTCTAGAATGATTTGGAGGGAGGAGGACAGGGCAGGAGAAAATACCACTGTTGTGTGTTTGAGGCCCTGCAAAGAGCATGGTATACACCAAATCTTATGAAATGAGAAAAAAAGCACTTTCTTACAGCTGAAGAGTGGTCATCTGATTAAAAAGAACATGTTACATTTGGCAAAAAATATATTAAATATCCAAAATTTTCAGTCCAGTTTTCATCTATATTAATCAACTAAAACTTCAAATAAAGTACCTTAAATCATTAGTGTTAAGAACTGTCAGAATTACCTGACATTTATTACTCGCAATTTTTATTGAAAAGCAATCAGGTTTCCATTGGCCAGCTATTGAAATGTGAACAAAGATATTTTTCTTTCCATTTTGTTCTTGCTTTTTCCTTTATTTTTCTTTCAGCGTAGTAAATACTCTTCATCTTCCAAATGACCAAGAATGAGACCTTTTCTAATTTTTCAATTCATCTATGAGACAATAATTTAATTTTCAAAATCAAATTGGTGCTGATTAGCAATGGGCACATGAATGTTTTAAATTTAAATCATTAAAACTGATTTTTTAGTGTCTTTATTCCATGATATAATCTCTAATTAGTTATTACATTTAACTGTTGGCAGAATATTTAGGAGCTGTTTAGAAGACCTTACATAGACAGCAGTTGTTACTAGGTCACTTTCCAAAAAGTGAAAGTACGTGTCAAACGAAATTTCAGCCGTATTAGTCTTTGGTGTAATTCTAACTAAAGTTTTCATTAGCATAGAGTTGTAAGGTAGATGTGCTGAATGACAAGAATCTGTTCCATCTCTCTTCTGTCGTTATTCAATGACAGATAATTTACAAAACATTATAATCTAGTTGTTGGTTCTATTCATACTGATATGGTTTGTAGTTTAATAGGATTTTTTTCTGCACCCTTCTTCTCAGTTTGTAACTTTTGCCTTTCTCATTTAAGGATGAATCAGTCATTACTTTCTCCACAGCTACTCCCTGACTGCAGAGGTTTTTCTAATAAGCACTTGCAGTTGACTTTCTCTCGGAACAAATTTTCAGCCTTTCTTTATACTAACTCTCTTGGTCTTCCAGGAATTAATGCTCCACAATCTTTCCGAATCTTACTTTTCTTTCTTCTCTTTTTACCTTTTCACGGAGTGACAGGATGTTTGCTTCAGAAGGCACCTCGAAGATCACATAGCCCAGCCTCCTCTCACATACAGGTTCACTAGAGACTGCACGAGATGAGTTCAGATGGCTTTTGAGTATTACAGAGAAGGAAACTCCAGAATCTCTCGGGGCCATCTGTTCCAAAGCTCTTTCACCTACCTATTAACAGAACTTTCTGTTTCATTCGGGTGTTTTTGTGAGGTATGAATTTTCAAGGAAATCAAAATACCAACAGTAAGAGGCTTCTGAGAATAAAAGGGGATCCAATTTTACAAAAATTATTATCATGAGGTGATAATATTGTGAGGCAGCTGAAAATGTAAATGTCAGAAGTGGAGAGGTGGAGGTAGGTGAAAACAAAGACAACATGATTGAGGACAAGATTTTTTGCAATTATGTATTTCCTTTTATCTATTGACATTACTGGGAAAGTGCTAGGCTACAGCAGCTGTAGGTCCAGTCATACAATTTGATAAATGCCTGAGAACTTCAAGGAAAAAAATTAGACATGGTAAGGACTATGAATATCATTTTAGCAAACTAGTTACGAGCTGAATCAGTAGGATGGATGTAATTATGAATAGGAAATTGCCATGGTCAAGATGAAGGACAGTGAAGGCATGAATGAGATTATTTTTTCTAAACCTAAATTTACTCATTTCAAACACCTAACCTTTTAAACTTTTACGTAAGAACAATCATGCATTTGTATGTTTATGATATAAGCAAAAAAGGTAAGAGGAATTTCCTGAATCCTATTGAAGGACAGATTGTCTGTATCCATACATAGATTCAAATGCCAGAGCATTTGTAAGTGTGAGGAAGAGTAAAAGTGTCTATTGAACTGTAGATATGGGAAGCAATGCGGCCAAGTGAATGCTTGTGTGACGGCTGGTTGTATAAGAAAGTGACAAAAACCAAATTATTATTGTTAAAGTGCTTACTGTAAACAGAGCATTGATTTCTTTGTGGGCTAAGGTTCAGTGATTTTACCTTAAGATCTGCACTTTTTCACAATTTAGACATTTTTGAGGGGTTATTTTTAACTCAAAACAAAACAAACAAATGACAACTTCAAACCCAGAACCTAAAACTCAGAAGCTTGAGAGTTTCTGAAAGATCCAAAGGTTTTACAGCCCCTTGGGTATTTATGATTATGCATATTTTCTGTTTCATTTCCATCTTTTTTTCATTCTGTATTACTACTGGCATTATACAGTTTCCTGCAACTTTTTCTATCTGTCCTAGTTCTATATTAGTGTTACCTGTGCTATCTTAACAAAACTGTTAGTATCACAATTGTAAACAATTTCCTAAAACGCAGCCAAGAATAATGATGATAAAGGGAAGGGTGCTAGTGGGAGGAACAATACAATATGGAGAAATCTTTTGGCACAGGGACCCATAACCTGTAGGTTTGGTTTTTTCCTATGTCTTATTTTGTGTAAGGTCTAAATTTTTTTTTGTGGTAGAATCACAGGGTATCTCGAGCTGGAATGGACCCACAAGGATCACCAAATTCAAGTCCTGGCCCTGCACTGGACAACCCCAAGTCACACCATGTGTCTTTGGACTGAATGCTGTCAAAACACTTCTTGAGCTCCTTCGGGCTGGTGTTGTGAAGCACCGGAGGAGCCAGTTCCGGTGCCCAGCCACCCTCTGGATGAAGAACCTTTTTCTAATATCCAACCTAAACCTCCACTGACACAATTTCAGGCCATTCCCTCAGGTTCTGTCACTGGTCACCACAGAGAAGAGATCAGTGCCTGCCCCTCCTATTTCCCTCATGAGGAAATTGTAACTTCTACGAAGTCTGTCCTCAGTCTCCTCCAGGCAGAGCAAGCCAAGTGACCTCAGACACTCTGTGTATGGCTTCCCCTCTACCCTTCACCATCTTCACTGCCTTCCTTTGGATGCTTTCTAAACTTTTTACATCCTTTTTATACTGTGATGTCCAAAAGGAGGTTTCTATGTATGTGACTAGGCTCTTCTTTCTTTAATGTGCTTCAAATTGAGAGGAATATTATTTATCCAAATGGTTGCCCTTTAATTCGTAAATACACTGGAGCATTTTTCTTTTAGCATTCTTAATGTAAATTCAGGATTTTTATTTTCTCACATGTGAGAGGGGAAGTACGATCTTCTGCACTGACTACTTCTGTAGGTCTCATTCTGGGAGAAAATAATTTTTAAAAGACTTGACATTTCCAAGTGATAAATCACCTTGTGCTTTATTAATATAATTTTTTAAATGATATTTAGATCTTCTTCATCAACAAAGGATAAAAAGTAAACATTTTTTACAACATACAGGTAAGTTACAAACAACAAAAAAAAGATTTATTTAAAATAAATTTTTAAAAATGTTTAGAATTTTAGAGGTATGTCATCTCACTATCTCATATTATACAAGTCAACAGTGTTTTGCATTACTTCATTTAAATTTATGTTCTGTGATTTTGTTAATCACTGAGTCAAGCAAATGTAAAATTTATTCACTGCCTATCTATACACATACAAAATCATAGTCACATCCTGGCATAAATCCTTGTATTGTAACAGCTTAAATGTCACTGTGAGAAGGTCACTTTACTTCACTGTGAATGGTACTTGCATGTTCTGTGGAAGTGGCATTTGTTTTTATAGTTTGATCCATTAAAGTACCAGAAATAATAAAATCATAGAATCCTTAAGGTTGGGAAACACCTTCAAGATCATCAGGCTCAATGGTTAACCCTGCATTACCACCATCAAACCACGTCGTCAAGCCCCAGCCACATGTGTTTTGAACACTTCCAGGGACTTCACTGGACGCTTCATTGGACAGGCTGTTCCAGTGCTTTACTATCCTTGTCATGAAAAACGCTTGCCTAATCTAAATCTCCTCTGGTGCAAATTGAGGCCATTTGCTCTTGTCCTGTCACTTTTTACCTGGAGAAGAGACTGACACTTACCTCACTACAACTTCCTTTTGTGTAGTTGTGTAGAGAGTGATAAGGTCTCACCTAAGCCTCCCTTTCTCCAGTGTAAAAAAACCCAGCTCTCTCATTCCTCGTGAGATGTGTGCTCTGTGTCAGTAAGTTTTCTGCCCATGTCTGTAAGTCAGTAAATTTACCATGAACACGAAAATGTTGTCACACTGATCATTGCTTTCAGCCTAAACCACCTGGGAAGGCAGTCAGCCTGGAACAGGTGTACTTCTTTCAGCAGGAAAAGGACAGATTTGCTGTAGCCGTCTTTAATGGTGTGCTGGTTTGGCTGCTGTAGAGCTAAATTTTTTTCCCAGTGGCTGGTATGGGGCTGTATTTCGCATTCATGCTGAACACAGAGTTGATAATACAGAGATGTTTTCATTAAGGCTGGCAGGGCTTACACAGAGCCAAGGCATTTCCCGCTTTTTGTGCTGCCACGATGGCAAGAAGGCTGGGGTTGCATTGGAAGTCGGGAGGGTGCGTATCTGGGATAGCTGATGCAAAAAGACCAAAGGAATATCCCACACCATATGACATCATGCTCAGTATATAAAACTGGGAGAAGAAGGAAGAATGGAGGAACATCTCTCCAAGTAACTGCTACACATGATGGGCCCCTGCTCTCCTGGAGATGGCTGAGCACCTGCCTACCCAGGGGAAGTAGTAAATTAATTCCTTGGTTTTTGCTTTGCTCGCATGTGTGACTTTTGCTTTCCCTATTAAACCTTGTCTCAACACACCAGTTTTCCAGCTGCCACCCTTCCAATTCTCTCCACAATCCCACTGATGGGGAACTGAGCAAGTGGCTGTGTGGTATTTGGTGCTGGCTGGTGTGAAGCCATGACAAATGGCTTCACTGTTTTTAGGGGTGTGTTGAAAGACATTATTATTTATTCTAATTTAAAAACCCATAAATCAGTATATCTTTCTAAACTTCCTGGTTATTAATGATAGATTGGCCATTAATATCATTAAAATGAAACATAAGATTGTTACTTCGTGAGCTTGAAACCATATCTGTCTTGAGAGAGAACAGCAGCGGTTGCCTGGTCAATTGCAAGCTGCAGTAAAATCACTGCTATGTGTCCCGTGGTCACCCTGCTTCTCTACCGCAAGTGACAGGGCACAGACAGACCAGGGGCAGTATGACTGCTGTTTCAGTAATATATACTCAGAGTATTTATTTTCTAATGTCAAGCAGCATTCACAAAATCCATCTGATGTTTATCACCTGATGTTTGTGTCAGCTGTTGTCATGGCCACGTATCAAGGAGATACAGGAGGCCTCCTAGGTTTCTTCTATCGAATGGATTAAGTACTTTCAAATGAAGCTGTAAAAGCCTGAACGAGAATTCCAAGGAACACAAATAGAGTTTCCAGACTTACTTCTCTCTGTAAGTAATATAATTTTCTGGATCAAATTTATCTTGCAGAAACATTTTTCATTAAGCTATAAAGATGTATTAAGATGGACATAGAAGCATGACTCAAGTAGACTGTTCAGAACGCCTTTTTGCCTTTGGAAAGCTCTTTCTAAGTGCCCAGGCATATGAACAAGACAGTCTGGATAAGGGTGTGTATTATTATGTGCCTTGAGATAAATCCTGACCCAGGCTACAGTTTGTTATTGCATTTGTTAAATTTAATAACATGTGTGGGTTTGGAGATTGATGCTCTAAAAATACCATTTTCTGTAGTGTTTTACTTTAAACATTCAGAGTCTGAAAGACTTACAAAATTCCTAATTCTCAGTGAACATTCAGCAATATGTGGATTACTCAATACCCTGAGTGTTGCAGGTTACTTGCTATGCTAAAAAAGCTCAGCTGTAAATCTGCTTCAGCTGTAGCTGTTAACTCCTAGCACTTTCACCACTGTGGCAGTGGTGTCTTTGGTGTGGTGTTGATATATTGAGCCACTGTGGCGTCTCTATGTTAACTATTAAATACATGAAAAAAAAACCACAGGCCAAATATGTGCAGCTCTGATGGTGAATTGTCCAGTTTCTCATATGACCTCTGTTGCATAGGCAGTCTTTGAAGATTCTGGTATTATTTCTTCTCTATGACATTGTTAGAAAATATTACTATTCTTGGATCAGATGAAGGACCTCAAATAAATAATTCTCCGTTCCATAAATTTGGTTTAACAGCATGCAGGGTATAAATCTATGTTACAGTAAGTAGAGCAGTCTGATCATTTATTTGGAAACTGACACCTAAGTACAAGAAACAACCCCTTATTCTGATATTCCTCACTTTGGAATATATCATTTTGATGCCCATTGTGATACTGTCAGTGTTAAGATTTTTAAACTAACAGTCCAGATCTCTGATGCATGAGGTAATGGAGAAGCAGGAAGCAATTATATTATATCAGCTGCTGGTGATGCTGGCTTTTCTATCTTTATCTTCACTCCTCATACCCTATTTCTTTGTTTGCCTTACACTACTCTACTGAGCCTATCAAAGCTTCCTGCAATCAGCATTTTCTAGTCATGGCAGAATCTAATGCCTTTGCTTCTACCCTTTTGTCTTGGTTTGAAAGACAGGCGTTTGTTTAAGGGAGGCAGAAGCCCCTTTTGAAATGGGAAACGCAACCCCCTTCCCTCCGGATCATTATAACTTTGAAATTAAGAGGCTTTCAGGCAAGAAATGAGAAATAGGAATAACAGTTCTTTACTAGTATATATATATA
>VZRR01012543.1:190148-204067 GCA_013398015.1 Oreocharis arfaki
GCTGGTGGCTCCCGGTGAGCAGGGTGGGTGCGATAGTTCTGGTGAAACAGTGGTCCTGTGGAAAAGGGTCTGGTCCTCGCCTGAAGGTCCAGTGATGTAGCTTCTCGTCCTCTGGAAGTCCAGCGGAGAAAAGCTCCCTTGTGCCTGAAAAACCTCTGATTATATCCAGGTGGGAAACATTCAGTTCCTCCTCCTGGGCAGAGCATCTCACAATGGGGTGGTGAGGCACTGATGGGCCCATTAACAGGAGATAGTCCAGAGCCCGTTATCTATGAGTCGTTGGGCAAGGCACAGATGGGCCCACAGATAGTCCTGAGGGAGGAGGCAAGGAAACACTGCCCCACCTGGTTTCACAGCTCACAAAGGTGGTAATAGAATACACTGCAACCCAGGACACCTTTGCTCTAGCATCACTGTTAATAAGAACACAGATGGACCAGTCTTCACTGCATGTTGGACAGTGGGAAATTCAGTTTCATGGAAAAAAAAAAGAAACCCTTTCCCCAGAGACCAGTAGTCAGCTTATTTCACCTGCTATTTCACAAACAGCTGAGTCCAAGTAAATCATAGGTCCTTTGCTAATTTTGGCTTGATTTTACGTAGGCAGCAATGGCAGAGGTTTAACTTACAGGTAATGTCTTTGTCAGTTCTGTGATCTAACCAAAGTCTGGAGGCAACAAAATTTCATGGAGGGAAAAGAAAAGTGATTGTTTTGTTATGAAAGTTGAGATTTGTTTTTGGATAATCTGTTCTCAGAAAAAGGTGACACACTTTAGTCAAAAGCATTCTAAAATCCAATATAAGGAAGGCAGGTAGCTTGTACAGAATATTGCATCATGAAGTATTTTATTCAGGACTAATTGCATCATACAACGAATAAAAAAACCGTAATTTTTTTAGAAAGGAGAAAGAGTAGGAGCATACTTTTCCCTTCAACATATACTTGCAAGATTATAGCTGTCCAAGTCATAAAATGAGAAATATCAATTTATGATTGCTGTCATGTTACGTTTTATAGATTTCATTCCATTATGGAGTAAAAAAGGGATTTTTTTTTTTGCCACTATAAATACAATTTCACCAGTTAAATGTGATTCATATAATGTACCTTCATAACAACTTTCCTCATTTTAAAAGGTTTTGAGATACTGTACTTCTAAACATGACATTTACATGTGCTGTTAAGCTACTTAGATGAAAATTTGATATCACGAATTGTCTATCTTCCTTTGTGGTCTGTAGTAATTAATTAATGGAAACGTGCAAAGTCAGAATAAATTCATCCTAATATCTGATCTATACATCCTCTGAAGCAGCTTGAGGCCATTTCCCCTCATTCTGTCACTTGTTTCTAGAACCCTAGAATTTTACACACGCGCACAGGCATTCTTTCAAGACATCAAATTCATCCAGTCTCTGACAGACTGAAATTGCTGGTATGTGTGGTCAGTGCTGCCACTCGCTGTCTCCTGACACCCGCAGAACTCCACCAGTGTTGGTGCTGCTGTCTTGTGTCCCTGTTCCGATGTAGGGAGGAAAAAGAACCTGGTTCTCAAGCACCGGTGAGTGGTGGCCCTGCCCTGGACCTGCTCTGGCTTCACACTACCAACTGGAGTTGCAAATTTCACTCTGAGACTGTTTTCCATTGTAAAATTCAGCTTCTAGAGTTGCTACAGTTGCAAGTAAAGCCAAAAGGCAACAGAGAGGCAAGAGAGGCAAGAGAATTCTGCCTGCCTTCCCCTACTATTTAAAAGGACCCCTGGAAACCTCCCAGACCTGCAGTTCCATTTCTGGCCACACAGTCGGGTGTTAAAGAGGCAGTGACAATTTCAGGCACAGATGGATATGGAAAACAATAAAATTTTAGGTTTCCCAGGGCACCCCAAAATCAAGTGTCCTATTTGTGACCCCACTTCTTGCACTAGTGCAGTTATGCCGCTGTTACATAACACACCACAATGGAGAGGTTGCCTCAAAAATTATCAGGTTTGGTCCTGCCTCCACGAGGCCAGAACTGAAACTTGTTCCCTTTTGCAGCTTATGCATAGGCACCCATGCTGTTTTATGCAAGTTTCACCACCAAATGAATGTTTAAGGCATATGCTACAAATGTAATGAACCCTCTCCTTACAGACATGTATTTATGTAATCTATTATTTTGTAATGTGGTTTTGTTGCTTTTGAAGTGTTCACCTTCCCCAGGCAGCATGTTCCAATGTTTGACAACCTTTTCCATGAAGAAACTCTTTCTAATATCCTCTGAAGCAATCTGAGGCCATTTCTTCTCCTTCTGTCACTTGTTTCCTGGGAGAAGAGGCCGAATCCCACCTCAGTACACCCTCCTCTCGGGTAGTTGTGGAGACCAATAATATCTCCTCAGAGCTTCCTTTTCCCAGCCCCCTCAGCTGCTCCACATTAGACTTGTGCTCCAGACCCTTCACAAGCTCTCTTGACCTTCTCTGGACACACTCCTGCACCAAAATGTCTTTCTTGCCATGACGGGCCCAAAAGGGAACACTGGATTCAAGGTGTGGCCTCACCTGTGCCAAGTCCAGAGGGATGATCCCTTCCCTAATCCTACTGGCCACACTATGCCTGATACAAGCCAGGATCTCATCGGCCTCCTCGGACACCTGGTCATAGAATGGGATCGGGATGGTCAAGAAGGACCTGCCTTTCACAAACCCGTGCTGGCTGGGCCAGGTTGTCCTGTACACGCCACGTGATGGCACTCAGCGAGATCTCTGCATAACCTTCCCGTGCACTGAAGTCAAATTACCACAGAATCATCAAAGGACAAACATATCTATATATATGTGTGTTTTAAAATATTTGTAATTAAAAGCACGATTTCTGGAAAGAATTATTCATATGAAAAGCCATCACTAATGTGATTAAGCCTGTTAATTTGAATGCCAGTACTCAGATTTAAAGCAATGTAACCTGGAGGAGAATTGGCCCCATATGACTTCTAAATAGATAGTTATCACTTAAACGAATTGGTCTTAAATGGATGTATCAATTAAATAAGCATAAGTATAAAATCTTACAACTTCAGGTTTCTCCAGCTCTGTTTAGCATGAATTCTCAAAAAACCTTTATAGAATTTTCAACTCTAGCTAATTACCTTAATCCGTTAAAGAATTTTTAGGAGCTGGGGCACCATTCACCTTCTTTACACTGTAATTTAAAACTCTGGAAAAATAATTTTAATCCATATTAATTCCAAAAAAGCAGGTGGACCATTTACTTTGATTCCCTCGAAATAATCTAGTTTCACAGCCTTTATGATTCACTTAAATTAAGGTTTTGAAAATACAGCACTACCAGAATCATATGTTGTCCTGGAGTGACTATATGATACTGTATTCCATATTGATGGCTTATTGCCCAGGTGTGAGTTCTGTACCTCTAAGCTAGGTCTGGGAGAGGGAGGGGAACCTGGTCGAATTCTTTTGGCAGCCTGTGTTCAAAACACAGATAGCTTGCTCTTTTTCTCCCCAGCTCTTGGCTCTGCAGCAGGAAAGAGAGTTGCATTCTTTCGCTTTTCAGCTAGCTTCTTGTTCATTAGCTGAGGCAAGAAGTTTTCCTGGGACTGTGGCTCCTTGTCCTTGTCCTTGTCCTTGTCCTTGTCCTTGTCCTTCTCCTTCTCCTTCTCCTTCTCCTTCTCCTTCTCTTCTCCTTCTCCCAGAACTGCTCAGGTTTACTCCGGCCTGGAACATCATCACCGGGAGGCCCCACACTGGGCCTGGAGGGGCCCACATGGCACCCTAGCGCTGGAGAGAGCAGAGCCACACCTACAGAAAGGATTCTGAATTTACCAGGTCTTCTCCACGGCGAGAGGTTTTATTATCTAACATTATCCTTTTTTTTTTATTTTCTTTGTGCTTGTGTGCACCTTGCTTGTTAAATAAACAGGTTTTTTTCACTTTCCTCAAGAAATTTCTTTTGAACCTGTGGGGGAGGGGCTGCCGAAACCTGCCTTCCGTTAGAAGATACATTCATCTCAGGATGTTTACTCTTAATTTGCCTCAAACCGAGAAATATGTGCGTATGATTCAAAGTAAAGAACAAAATCTGTAACAAGTAAAAATAAGAATCAAAATGTTCATTTTGGATTTGAAATTGATTCTTAAACTATGATAGTTTGAGGGCATTTCATTGTCCTTCCTGTTTCCTACTATGAAGATTTCTTTTCTGGTGGTTTACTAGTGATCAAGATATTAACTGAACAACTGAGCTAGGAAAGTCAGGAGGATCTGATATCCGATCCCTTTGATTTCAAATGGGATTTTTTCTTCTGGACCTTATGGCCAAGTTGCTGCGTAGATGTGTGCTCAGGACCACACATATCAAATGGGAAACTATTAGACTATTTTCTCAGCTAGAACAAACAGCTATTTAGCACTTTATGGAGCTTAGCTAATAGTGATAGGAACACAATCCAGAGCTGGAGCCATTTTAAACAAAAATATTTATACAAAACTATTTCTGTGAGACCTTCTGTTACTACTATATATGTTTTCACATGGTCCAGTAAGTTTCCTTGCTTCTTTCCAATAGTTTCTGCCCTCTTCTTGTATTTTAAAGGATGTGCTTGGTGTGATGTACTTCGGAGGCATTATAGTTCACATTTTCTCCTTCCATTCCACTGTATTAGCAGCAACAATTTAAAATGATCACATAGCTGATCCTATAAGAATGAGAAGCATTTTTTTTCTTTGAAAGACCTTTCTTTCTTTCATTTTTTTGGGGTTTTTTAAAATATTTTTCTTTACATAACAATTTCTTTGAAAGGCACACCAAAGATTAAAGAGGTATAACCTATTGTCTTTCAAGGCATAGTTTTCACCTATTTCATGGGAAGAGGCAAGTTCTGGAGCTTTCTAGAGAGTGGAAATATTCATCTGTAGGAAATGTGAAAAAAATATTAACGTCTCTCTTATTTTGTATTCTGTCAAAGGCTCAATGCCCATACAAGAATTTTCTGCTGTTGTATCGTCACAATTTTTAAAATACACACAATAAGGGAAGCTGTTTAAAATACAAGTCTTCAAAAGAGTATCTGCCAACAAAGATAACAACAACAACAACAACCATTCTTTCATTTTTCCTCTTGAACACAAAGGGCTCTTTCGTTTGTTTTTTTTTTTCCTTGCTGGCTCTGTTTGCATTTGTGTGTGTGTGTGTGAACAACTAATTGCCATATATGTCTGCTTCCATCCTATAGTGGTTGATTTCTACTGATTATTTAACTTTTTGCATACAACTGCAGTTAAGACTAATATCAGGCTAAAGTATCCTAAATACGGACCTTTTTCAGTTATGATCTCAGCATGTCAAACAACATTGAAAAAGTCTTACCATAATGATCTCTACTGGAAGATAAACATTAAAAGGAACACCAACTTTGTAGGCAGATTGCCTATAGTGTTTTCCTTGCAGATCAAATTTTTGACCAACCAGCAACATTACTTGTGGATTTAGTGGTTTAATACCGCTATTAGGGAAAAAAAAGGGATCTTTTTCAAAGAAAAATCTATAGCATACTCTTACTCTTTCTGGTTAAAATCATGGTTAAGGAAGAGAATATATTCAGTTTAATGTGAGAAAAAATGGGAACACATATTTGAAAACACACAGTCATTTCTGGTTTTTAGATTGCAAATGAGGTATTGTTCATAATGACTATATAATTAATCCCACTGACTTCTTTCAAATTCGTCATATGGATAACATCACCAGTATGAATAAATATTTCGGAGTTCAGTCTAGCGGATGAAAATAGTGGCTAGACCAGTTAAAGCTCTTCCATTTTCAACAAGTTAAATTGGATAAGATCCTGACTTGTTTGGTTTGCTAAGACTCTTCAACAGAGTCAGCAGAACCAGTCAGCATTCACCAAGTTAAAAGCTGTATTTGAATGTGCATCTTTGTTCTCTAGAAGGATAACTCTGCCCACACAACGTTTTTGACCTCTGGTCATGGGAATGGGTAAAAAAAGTAAACCAGCAAACTCTTCCTCATGATTCTCTTTCATGCAACTACTGACAAGAAATACACCTCCGCTGCAACTATCTAGGAATATTCTGGTTTCAAGGGTGAGGGTATCACAAAGGGAATGACCCCTGTACTATATGAAACGTTAGCTTGAACATTGTGTTTCAGGAAGTGAACTTGAAATTATCTGAACTTTGACCTGTAAAATATTGTGTGACTTTTTCAGTAATGCTGATGAAAAATATTCCTGCATAATTACATTGTGGATTGTTCACTAAATTGATAAATTATTTCAGTTCAATTTGAAATTATGGAGGAATTTATGAGAAAAACTTGAGAAGTTATTTTCTTCTGAAAGTCAGATACAGGAAAAAAGTAATACCCTCTTTTCTTTGTTACATAGTAACTAAACTTACATATGTTTATAAGGAAGAAAAGGTACTTTCATCTCTAAATCAACTTGGAATTAGTTCACGAACATAACCTGAAAAGGATGACCTCAAGAACCAGCCTTTGATTTGTTCTGTATGTCCTTTGCTATAAAGGGAAACAGGCTGGCCATGGAAAGGAAATTCATTTGAACAAGAAATGAACTGGAGATTATTAATATTTTGCTTTTTTTCATCTGGTGTACAGATGTGGAAGTTTCCGCAGGTTATATTCTTTATCGCACTCTGTATATGCACATTTTGTCTTGCTTGTTACTTATGTTTTAAGCCCATAATTTTGAAAAAGTGGAAATTTATATAAATATTTGATATTAATTTTTATTTTATATTAAAAAATCGCTAATATCTAAATTCTAATACATTCCTTTAAAATTTCTTTTTTGTCATCAACAAGTAATACAAATTTGCATACGAAAACAGCTTACCTTACAACTTTCTTAATCTGGAAAAAGCAAAATGTCAAACAGACTTACCAAACTGCCAACTGTTACCAATTGTCTGAAAAAAACTGTTAACAGAAGAAGATTGTTTTGTGTATTCTCAATGTTGGGCAATTGTATTCTCAATGTTGGGCAATAGAAATGAATGTAGCCTTTGCTATTGATTTTAGTGGAAGAAAACTAAGGGCACTAATAAACAGACTTGTTGCCTTAGTGAAAACAGTGTCAGTTTGATATTGCTTTTGTCAGTAGCTGCCACTCCCACTTTTATTTCTAAATGCTACTCTTTATTCTTTCAAAATTGCAATGTTTTGCTCAGGCTAAAACAATACAATTCATTGTTGATGAGGAAATTTGTTAATTTCCTATATTCTACTGCATAAGATAATTTTGTGATGGATAGTAACTTTATATTTACTTAATTACTCGCCTCTGCGTGTGTATGTGTTTACAATGGTCTTCACCAGAAGCTGCAGTGAGGCTGTTATCTCGGGTATTGTACGAGCCAGTGCTGGGAACTGGGTAGACTGAGACGCAGGTGAACTTGCTGGGCAGGCTCTGGGTCTGAACCAGGCTGTTGGAGGAGCTGAGCTCATACAAATGTGAATATATATTGTCACTTATGGGTGCCCATCTTGCTCAGCCAGAAAGAGGAGCTGTCTACGCTTGTAGGCTTGCGACTGTTGCTGTCTACACTTCTGTGAGTGGTCTGAGTGCATCTGTCTGTGATCTATGCAGCCAGATGTATGTACATACATGGAGCATAAAGTGTGCTTTGTTTGCATGTGGCTTCTGGGAACCCATCTTCAGCCTTTCTACTGGATGGCCTTGAATGCATGGAATGGCATCATCCTGGCTTGTCAAAACTCTTTTATTAATATCCAGTCTGGTTACAAATCAAGTACTGAAATTTTTTAACAGAACGGTTTTGTAGATTATAGTGTTTAAGTCCATATTAAGTTTTCTAAAATAAACCTTATTTTATGGAGTACTAAAAGAGAAATACAGAATCCCGAACCTTTTCTTCATTCTCCCTTTCCACACAGAATTCAACCTTGATAGCCCTTTTCTTATGCTTTTTCAGATGACATTTGATTGCAGTAGTATTTTCTATTTCATCTTCCTTTACTTTAGCTGGATACATGAATAGGAATTTATCCAGACATATGTGTAGAGACCTACATTTGTAAATATGGGTCTGTAAACGATGTTAACAGCTGGATAAATGTTAGGTAGAGATAAGGTACTCTAGTGTAGATCCACCAAAGAAGAACCTGTGAATCCACGAAGTCTAATAAAATGAATACATAAATTAAGCAGCAGAAAAGAAAATAATCCACAAGAAAAGTGGCAGAAAAAAGTGTGTAATTTAGCCATTTTGCCCTTCCTTATAAACTCTGGTTTCTAGCTAAATCTTTCCTTGCCTGTAATAATATACTTGAAATTCAGTTATTCAATTGCAAGTTTTCAAACTCTTGCACAATGCTGATCACTTCTCCATCAGTTTTTCTCTCTTTAATCCCCTGACCCCACATGACAACTTATTTTTGACACACTGTGATTTCTGTCTTTTTGTTGTGTGAGAAGTTTGACTTGCTTGAACTTTCTAGGCAGGTTGTTGGATGCCTCTTAAAGTCTTTGACTCAAATGACCTTACAGTCTCTGTGTTTTAGCACTGCCTAAGAGAACACATTTTTTTCCTCTGCAGTTGTTCTTCTATGTGTCATTCATTCCATTCATGTTTGCATCATCTGCCTTTTAAGTAATGCAGTAAGTCTTTATTATTTACACTCTACATTTCCTGCTAGGCTGTCTTCAGTAAGCAAACCACTTTCTTTAGCTCCTTCAATAATAACATCACAACATAGAGAGCTGAGAATGTTAGTTCCCTTAACCTCAAAATTTCTTTTTTCTTTCAGATGTTTCTTGCATTTCTTCAGTTTATTTTGTAAAGTGTAGTTGTGCCAATAGATACAGCAGCACATATTTTAGTCATCTCACAGGTGTCAATATATTATTACAGAACACAGGTAGGTCAGTTCTCCCCCAACTGCCATCCTGCATGATCCTAGATTGTTATCACTGATGCTTACAAAGACCTGACCAACACCCCTCAGTATGATAAAAAATTCAGTAATTGAAGACAGAGGAGAAAAATTAACATGATGACAAGTTATTCTGAGGATGCCTTAAACCTTGGTGATAGAACTAGAAATCCTACAATATTTTTGCTGAAGAAAGGGGTAGTTTTCATAATTTCTTATTTTCACAGCTTTTATGAATTAACCAGCATTTTGTATTAAATATTGTGCTTATGAAAGAGATCATTTGGTTATTCAATAATAAAGAAGATTAAGATGATTTTGTTAACTAATTTTTTTAATTTCACAGCTTTTGTAGTTTTAAATTATGAAGCATATTTGTAATTATATTATTTGTGTTCAGTTAAGTAGTATTTAGGTTTTTTGTATCTCTATATAGCTTGAAATTAAGCTTAATTGTAAGGGGATTTTTCACTCTCCTCTGTACTATTTCACATAGAGTGAAAGTGCTTTAATCATAGAATCCAAGAACGGTTTGGGCCAGAAGAGGCCTTTATAGATTATCTAGTCCAACCCCTCTGCCATGGACAGAGACATCTTTAACATTTTTATAGATCAGATTGCTCAAAACTCTGTCCAAATTGACCTGAAACTATTATTCTATTCTATTCTATTCTATTCTATTCTATTCTATTCTATTCTATTCTATTCTATTCTATCTTAGTAAATTATTATACTTGACTAGAAAGGGCAAAGCAACCCAGTAGCCATGTAAGCTCTTCAGCAGCTTTTGCAGTATAATTAACCTGTTTTACTGTTACCATGAAGTTTTCACTAGTATATACACACCAGTATTTTAGGACGAATAATTCCAGTAACATTGGAAAAGGCAGAAGTTCACATACCTTCAGTTAATCAGCAGGGAAGACACTAGAGCTGATTAGTCACTCCTAATTAGTTAAGTAATAATGATTTATTTGCAATTATTTGAACTTGATTTCAAGAATAAAGAAAAAAAATTTCAGAAATTGTACTAGACCATCATTATTTTATTTGGACAGAAAGGAAGCCTTCCCACCAGAGGCTTCTTGAAAGAAACCCACATTAAGTTTTTCTAGCAATTGCATATAAAAAGATTCCCAGAAATGACACTTTGTAGGGCTGAAATTGTCACATTCTGAGTGAATGCAACAATTAAAAGGATAGAAAAATCAAACTACCAGATCCCAGTATGAGTTCTGTAAACTTGCTTGAGTAACTTTCCAGACATGCCATCAATGGGGAATAAAGAAAATAACATCGAGGGTACCAACATAGCAAGATGATTCAGGATTTGACTACAAGAATTTTAAAAGAAATCTGCAGAGAGGGTATAATGTAGAGAGTGGAAGGGAGAAATGCAATGTAACAATAAATTTTCCCGGTTTAAAAAAAAAAATATATTAGAAGAACTTCATAGGAATATTTTAAATAATTGCAAAGAGTCCATAATTGAAGCTTTGTTCTTCCTGATACAGATGATACCTATGCACTAAAAAAAAAAAAAAAAAGCGTAAATTTGATAATTAGGTTGTCACTCGTCCTTTTATTCAGCCAATACCTGTCACAACTCTGGACTGGTTGCCACACGCTTTTCCTTCCTATTAGTGATCACTGTCTGTCACCACAGTGTCTTGTAGTTTTGTCTCCTTTCTAACTTGTATTTTCTTACCTGATCACTATCTGAAGCTCCTCATCAATGACTTATAAATTATACTAAGGAGGACAAAGGATACGTCATAAGAAAAGTGGTTTATTATATATTTGTTGCATCGTTGAGTTAAATTAACTAGTAAGACTGAGAGGCCTTAGGAAATAAGAATTTAAAATTAGAAAAATTTTTAAAAAGGATAATCTTATGAAAGTTTCTTTTAACAGTCTTACTGGAAGGACTAAAGCAAGAAATCATTTTAATTTGTTTATCAATTAGCAAGATTTGACATATACAGAAAGAATAATGAAGTTGACCAACAAACAAAAAGACAAGAATTCTTGAAGTCTAATAAGGGTTTCCTTGAAATAACTAGTATACTGGTAGAAAGCTTTTTATAGGTTTTCACACAGCCAAACACAGAATAATGCCCATTAATTTCTCCAAGGGATAAAATATGGAACCAGAAATACACATGAAGTTATGCTTCCAATAATATTCTTAAAATTTGGATTGTGAAAGAAAATACAGGTGGATGGAGATGTGAAAACTGCTTGCCATGTTTCAGGCAATTTCATTTTGTAAGTTCATACACTGGAAGCATAATGATGTTGAAGGCTGACTCATCTATGGGATGAACTGAATACAGCAATACAGATTTCTTTCCAGATGACAGGGTATGGTACCCTAGATTCCAACTGGTGATGGAAAAAGGAGTGGAAATTGGATAAGCCTTCATCATGATAAAGAATTTAAATTACCAAATAGAGAAACAAGAAAATAATTTTTGTAAGGCTTTACTAGAGGAACGTAGGAAAGGCTATCAGACTAGGAGGCACCTTGGAAAAATGGACCTTAAGATAGAAATTAATAAAAGAAAGAAGGGCAAAACAGTAGAGTACTGATGCTGGTTTACATCATAATATTCTCAGTCTTAGTGCTTGCATTTGGCCAAGGACAACTCCCAGCAAGATGATAGAAACTCATCCTCTGGTATGGTAGCAGTGGCAAGAAACTAGATCAGAGTCATTGTAGAATCAGTAAACAAAATCATTGTTGGATCCAAAAAAAGTATTAAGGACTATTCCTTATGTTGAGAATTTTTGTTCAACCCAAGAATACTACAAATTAGGGAAAGGACATGTCCTGGATTCCTTCAGGAAATTTGATGTTATTCTTTGCATCTTTTTTCCCCAGCTATGGTAGTCTTACAGCAGTGGGATATCAGATAGTCAGCCTTTCTGCTGATTTACCTACAATACTGTCTTAGGAAAATAAGAAAATGATATGGCAAAAATAAAAATAAATTAACAAACAAACAAATGAAAACCCCAATCACAACAGCCTACACTCTTGACATAGCATTGGCAAAATGAATCTACTAGATTCCATAATTCTTGTAACTGGCTTTCACTTGAGTTTGATGTTCCAAGCTGGTATAAGGAACTATTGTGACTGAACTACAGATCAGTCTCTATAGAAAATACGTCATGAACAAAAGTTTACATTTCAGCAGCACTTCAAAGAAAAGAAAGTACTTCACAAATCGAAGAAAACTATGTAAGAAAATCCAGAAGATAATCTAGAATTTCAGTACCTTTTGATGACCCCTCATACAGTGACTTGTAAAGCTGCTCTAATTTCCTTACATTCCCTCTCCTTTATTACATTTATTGCTGACCTAACTGTGATGGTCCCCATGGCAATAATGTACAGATGGCAGCTGTTAACAGAAGCTACAGTTGTGGTGCTGAAATGAATGTCTCTAAAAGGAAGGAAAATCAGAGGATATTGATTCCCTCCTTCTTAGGACTACTGGTTGATGAACAACGTTCTACTGCAATAACAATTTTGCAAAGCTGCTTCAATTAATATTATCTTCGTTTACAACACCGTGAATATAGAATATAAATACAATTTTAAATTATTGGAAGCTTGCACTGTTGTCATAGCTAGCTGGTTTTAAGTCAGTAACATTTGGCACTTCAGCCCTTTCTTTCTCTGCCATCTTTTCCTGTCTTTTAATTCTGTTTGTCCCTGCCTCTCTTTCTGGCTGTCTCTCTGGCTGTGTCCTTCATCCTTCCTCTCCTCCTCCCTCCCCCTTTCTCTTTGCTTGCTTTTCCTTTCTCCTTTTTTCTGTGTCTCTCTTTTCCTTTCTTGTTCTCTACTTTTAAATCCAATAGTTTGATTGATCAGGTGTACTCTCTAATTTACAATAACTGAAGTCTCATTACTGGGTGAAATTTACATAATACATAATCTAAATTAAGTGTTTCAATATATGTGATCCCAATAATTTGTGGGAATATATTGTGACTATATAATAATCATTACATGAAGTTATGATAATTGGATTTGGCATGTGTAATGGTAGCCTAATTGCTAGACTTGCTGCTGACAACAATACAGTGTAAATAATCAGTAATGTGGAAGGACAGTGGAAGTATAAATAGTACTGTCTAAGGAACCTAAATGAGTACAAATCCATGGGACCTGATGAGATTCACTGCAGGTTCTGAGGTAACTGGCAGATGAAGTCAGCTAAGCCATTATCCATCCTTTTTGAAAAATTGTCACAATCAGATGAAATTCCCGATGTCTGGAAAAAGAGAAATATAACCTTCATTTTTAAAATGTTGAACACTGAGGTATCTGCAGGCAAGTCAATCTCACCTCTGTGCCGGGAAAGATCATGAAGCACATTTCCCTGGAAACTACGCTGAGGCCCATGGAAAACAACGAGGTGATTGGTGACAACTAACACATGGCTTCATGAAGGGAGAATCATGCCTAAGAAACTTGGTGGCCATCTTTGATGGGGCTAGAGCATTCATTGGTGAATAGAGGCAAAGGCACTGACATCATCTACCTGGACACGTGCAAAGTGTTCAACACTATCCCAACAACATCCTTGCGTCAAAATCAGAAACATATGGATTTGATGGATGAATTACTCAGTGGATAAAGAACAGGCTGGATGGCCACACATAAAAAGTTGTGGTCAGCTGCTCAATGGCCATATGGAAACCAGTGACGAGTAGTGTCCTGCAGGGATTGTGTTGGGGCAGATACTGTTCAACATCTTTATTGCTGACATGGAGAGTGGGATCGAAAGCATACTCAGCAAGTTTGCCAATGACACCAAGCTGTGTGGTTGTACTGGTTTTGCTTAGCCTGGTTTTTGGCAGCAGGAGGGCCACAGAGATGGCTCCTGTGAGGAAGCTGCTGGAAGATTCCACCATGTCCAGCAGAGCCAATCTCTGCTGCTGGGCAAAGCTGGGCCAATGAGAGAGGTTGG